>JADLZK010003258.1:0-87654 GCA_015847255.1 Hyparrhenia diplandra
ATGGACCCAGCTACCAAAAGTGCTGGACATTAACGGCATTCTGTTGCATTGGGGCTGACAAAGCATTTCCAAGACTTTGGCAGTTGAATTTACATGTGCAGATCTGAATAAATTATACACACACACATCAAAAAGCCATAAATTTGGCAGACAATGAAGCATGCCTACATATTAATAACTGATAATTAGAGAAACAATTGGAAGTGATGCATCATTCTTTCCTGCTGTTGACACATACCTGCTATTTCATTTGATAATATCAAGGAAACCGATAACCCTCTATATTTTACTAGACTATATATTGTTTTTTAAAATGATCCAAAGTATACATAAGGTTACAAAATTAGTTTTTAAAACAATCGACACGCTTCTCAAGTCTCGGAACTATATGTTTCAAATGTTATTGATACTCAGTTTCAAAAGTTTGAGCATAGCTTGTCCATAGCGACAGATCTGGGCATATATATATGGTGTTTTTGGTTTGTTGGCGGTCGTGGCCTGGCTCCAGTTCGTAGCCAGGACGGATGTATGTCTGTCCTGAAGGAGGAGGAGGGCTGTGCCGTGCAAACATGATTCTGTTGCTAAATGCTAAGTTTGCTAACACATTTTCATTTGTTTGACTTGCAGGAATTTATTGCCTTTCTCATCTAAGGTTGCGGCATTGTATTGCTATGGGGTTGATTAATGCTAATTCTATTATCCATGAGAAGGGGGAGGCATGTCCGACTGGCACCAGAGCCCACAGTTGAAAATGTGGCAGAGCCCATAGACCAGCTGGAAGTATTTGATATCCTTCTTAATGATTTCGCTTATATGAATGCAGTGAAGTTTTTTTATCTTCCATTTATATGTGAGTTCTCTATCCGAGCCATTTGGTTGTGTTCCTTAATGTTCTTTACATAAAGGCTCCAGAGCACCCATACTCACTGGAACAGCTGAATGTGAACTGAAGACTCAATTGCACTCAATGACGAAAACAGTCATGTCAGGTAAGTCCTCATGTCTAGGTGCCTTCTTTGGATGTACAGTTCAGGATGGTTACTGAAGGTCACTCGATCTTGAGGTTCATTTTGCTTTGCATCAGGGTTAATTTCACCCCCAACAGTGGAGCACTGCAGCATGACAACTATTATTGGCCTCTGCATACATGTGAAATTTGTACGAAGTCTCCCTCCTCGTTACAAGGTTTGTTTTCATTATTCTAGAGCTTGAGAAAAAGTACTTATGTTACGATTTACACTATCAATATTATTTTTCTAGAGCAATCGAGGTTTGATATGATCATGCCCAGTTTAGCAAGTTCTTGAAATCTTGGATAGGCATGCCATTTATGTCAGCATAATTTATGGAACTTTTAATCAACCTGTTAAATTTCACTGAACATTTATAATAAAAGTCAACCAAGGGGATTTTTTTTTTTTTTTTGGTCTTGGTCTTGGGGAATTATGAATCTACAGCGGTACTTACAGTCATTTGTTTTGTCTTCTCAGATACATATTTCGTTTGGCTGGGACTTCAGGCAAAGCCTGTGGGCTATTGGCAAGCAATTGCCGCTTCTGGTATGTGTTCCTATGTCAATCATAATGCGACTATTTAGGCTATCTCAGAAATTAAATCATGTTGTTTGTTTGAATGGGTATCTTGTTGTTTTCAACCACTGCATGGAAGAAGAAGAAGAAACTATTTACCGCTTCTTCTTTGCTTGTGTTGCTTAAACAAATGTTGAGTTACCTGTCTTGTTTGGGTGACATAACATAGATATTTTTAGTTCATATAAAAGTTTTCGGATTTGTGAGAAAAACATATTGTTTTTCAATGCTTTAACTTTTACTATTCTATGGAGTCTGCGGTAACTTTGAAACCATTGGCATGTGGCGAGATTTTCTTCAGCTTTAGAGCTCCATGCTGTCCAAAATCAAAAATTGGGAGCAACTATGTCATATCAGATATCTGCAGCAGTTCATTCGATGCCATTATTCATGGATGCCCTTATCTGTTGCTCTACCAGTAACGCGAGTGATGCATTGGATAAGGCGTGACTGATTCTTCTTTGCCAGCTAATGGTGGTGAGCTGGAAATAAGGATTAAGCCTGGCCCTGATGCTGGGACAATTATCATCATAAGTTCCTGTTTCTGATAGAACTACTTGATGTTCTGTGAACAGACTCTAATGTCATGATTTTCTGGTGGTTATTTGTTTCAACAGTGACACGGGTGTTGGTATGACTAAAGATGAGCTCATGGACTGCCTTGGCACCATTGCTCAGAGTGGTACTTCAAAATTTCTGAAGGCCCTCAACAGTGACACAGGTGTTGGTATGACTAAAGCTTCTTTGCTTATTCTTGTGAATAGTGACCATGTCAGTTCTTTTTGATCTATGAATGCGTATTGTCTTTTTTCATATTTCTCTGATGTGATCCCCATTGATTGACTGGTTGAAGAGGATGAAGAGCTGAAAGAAGGTGAAGAGGCAACAGAGGTTAGTTTTTTGTGAATCATACTTTTTCAAAGGGCATGTACAGCCGATGGAAATGGTAAATTCTGGATTTATATTTTAATCATACAGGAATGAAGTGGTATGTTTATGTTCAGTTGAATGAATGCGCTAATGAGATGAGGGTCTTCTTGTGTAATTTTATATTTACTCTCCTCAAAATATGACTCTACCTGCTTCAAGTTATTCTTTTTTTTTTCCTAAATCTTTGGTACTGCCTGACTTGAGGTATGTAAGGGTTAACTCCCAATTTCAAAGTCATTTTTAGAATTCCATGAAAACTTTTACTTTTTAAAATTCCATGAAAAGCAGGGGATAATTTGATTGAAATTTGTTCTTTGAAAAGCAGCAAGAAACCTGCTACACGGAGATCAGCTTCACTACTGTAGCATAGAAACTATGCAACAACCATTTGTGGTCTAGCTCAGAAATTAAACTGAAATACAGCTTCGTATTGTGTTTCAGTTCTGAGTTAAATCAAACCTAAGAATCTTATCAGTTATCAGTCGTGTGAATATAATACTGTCGAATTTTTGGTATCACAAAGTTCCAACTATGACTTAGTTGTCTTGTAGGCACAGAATGCCCCATGTTGTGTCTTGGAACAGTTGCTTGTGCCTAATGACAAATCTATCCCTCTGTTCAGAGGTTGTCTTTGTGACTGATCTATGAGCCCAGTGTTGCTCAGCCACATAATTGGTTTTTCGTTAATGTTATCTAAACTAAACACCCTCTGTTGTCTTTTCTACTTTACAGACTACAGTTGGGCACAGAATAGGGCACAGAATAGAGCATGCATCTATTTGAGATCTAGTTTTGAACGATTTATGAAGTCGAATTTAATGATGTAATCGGAATTTAATTTAGTTTTTTTTTAGTTTGCGAGTTATAACATATTTTATTAACTTAAAACGGTGGGACCCGCCATGCATGCACTCAAGTCTCTGCTAGTCTCTCTGCTTTCTCTCGTGCCTATACGTGGTGGGGCCAGCAGCAGGCCTTCCCGTAGATGCGGTATGGCTGGAAGTTTTGCGCAGGAACGACAGTACCGTAGACCATCCCATAGCCCGCTGCAGCGGTTTTTTCCCCGGTAGCGGGATTCATAGAAAGCCGGTGCAGACAGTCAGGCTATCTGCATTTCTCTATTTATTTTTTTCTATACTCCCTTCGTCCCTAAGTGTTTGTCTTAAAACCGTGTTTCCTTCACAAACACGTTTCCTGACGACACACATAAAGGGACGGGGGGGAGACATCCTAGTCATCAAGATTCTCTCCTCTACAAGACGCTCTTCCGCACTCATCCCTACTTTTATATCTCTACTCTATACCGCTTATCATTAATTGGGTCTACTTAAAATTTGTTCTAAATATATCCATGTGAGATCTAGATTTGAAGGATTTATTGAAACAAATTTAATGGTGCAATTGATTTTTTAATTTAGACTTTTCATTTATGAGTTATAACAATTTTTTGCTTTGCTCAACTAGTGGGACCCGAATGGGCCCGCCACAGCATGCTCCCATCCCCCTCTCCCCGCTCTCCGTGCCTGCGTGGTGGGCTTTCCACCCGCCACGCTGGCTCACAGGACATTTCCAGAAGAGGTAAATGCACCCTGCGCCCGAACTTGCTGGCTTTGGGTCAAACAGGCCCCGAACTTGAAAAACCCGGCCATCCAAAGCCCTCGAACTTGCAAACCCGTTCTCACCCTGTGCCCGGGTTTTGCATGGCTGCATGGCACTGCGGCGGACGTGATTTGCTACAGTAATCCCGGATTTACTACAAAGAATGCGGTTTTGTTTTTTCCTTTTCTAATTTATTTCGTCTCAATCTTGAAAAATCATAACTCTTCGATACGACATCGGATGAAGATGATTTTTATATAAAAATTATAGCCCTCGACGAGATCTATAACTTTTTAGTTTTGAATTTTAATTTGATGACGTTAAAAGGTGCTCAAAAAATTATATAAAATTACAAAGACTATAATAATCGCGTATTACGTTAGAGTCGCACTATAAAATTACAGCACCATAATAATGCGACAAGCGAGTAATACGTGATTATTATGGTGCCGTAATTTTATATAATTTTTTTGAGCACCTTAACGCCATCAAATGAAAAAATTCACGTGATATGCTACACGTTATATTGCAGGGTACCGGTTTCCAAATTGACACTTCGCACGTGCACCAACACCGACGTGACACGCAACCACACAAAAAGAAAACACTTAACGTGATGTATTTTCTATTTTATTATGGTCGTCAACATCGGACCACGTAAACTAAACCCATCAAATGAAAAAATTCAAATGATAATTTTTTTGAGCTCTTTTAACGTCATCAAATGAAAAATTTAAATGATATTTTTTTGAGCACCTTAACGTCATCAAATGAAAAATTCAAAACTAAAAAGTTATAGATCTCGCCGAGGGCTATAACTTTTATATAAAAATCATCTTCATCCGATGTCGTATCGAAGAGCTATGATTTTTTCGAAGATTCGCATTTAAATAAATTAGAAAAGGAAAAAAACAAAACCGTGGTTACTGTAGCAAATCCGGGATTACTTGTAGCAAATCACGTCCGCAATAGTGCCATGCAGCCATGCAAAACCGGATCGGGCCTGGGGTGAACGGGTTTGCAAGTTCGAGGGGCTGGATGACCGGTTTTTAAGTTCGGGGACCTATTTGACCCAGCCCACGCAAGTTCGGGGCCTGGGGTGGATTTACTCTTTCCGTAAAAAAACCCGCGGCCTTCTTCTTCTCACGTGGCATCCTGTACGCCTATCCAGAGCTCTTTGCACTCACGTTCCTTTATTTCCTTCCTCTATACATCCTAGTCATCAAGATTCCTTCCTCTATGTACAATTCTTCCGCACCCATCATCCTTTATACCTCTACTCTATCTCAACTACCATCAGTGAGACCCACTTATAAGTTTATCTAAATATATCTATGTGTGATCTAGTTTTTAAAGGATTTATTAAAACGAATTCAATAGTGAAATCGGATTTTAATTTGCTCTTGTAGTTTTGTGAGTTATAACATTTTTTACTTATTTGAAATAGTGGGGGCCCGCTGCTCACCTCCCTCCCTCCCTCTCTCGTGCGCAACAGCTCTCTGACAACTTTGTCCTTTCCAGAGCTCCCGCTATCACGCCATACTTCCAGGGAAACATGATGCCACGCTGGGTACCGGAGCTTGTACAGAAGACCGCTGCAGCTCAGTTTTGCTGTGTAGTGCTCCTGGAAGGGCTCCACGCTGGGCACCGGAACCTATACAGGTCACGAGTGCGGTCAGTCTAAGACTATCCGCACTCATCTTTTCTATTTTCTCCCTCTATACATTCTACCATCAAGATTCTCTCCTTTACAAAGACTCTCTCCCGCACTCATCCCTTCTTTATATCTCTACTCTATACTAACTACCATCTCAATGGAGTCCATTTGAAATTTTATCTTAATATATCCATGTGAGATCTAGTTTTGAAAGATTAATTGAAACGAATTTAATGGTGGAATCGAATTTAATTTGGAGTTTTGTTTTGTGAGTTATAATATGTTTTTGTTAGTAGAATAGTGGGCCCTACCTCTGTCATCTCTGTCCCCAGGCTAAATCTCACGCACACCAGCACTCTCGCGGGCCCCAGTGCACATACCGGGAGTCCGGGACAGCGCCAGAAATACAGAAAACACGGCCTTCCGAGTCACTTGCCGTAGCCCGGTGCAGAGGATTTTTGACGGTAAAACCACACGTGGATGGGTACCGGGACGTATCCCGGAGCCGGTGCAGACAGTCTAAGCTCTCAAAGAAGGGAGTGGGGACCCTCGCGTTAAATAACTGTTACATCATTGAGGCAGTCAGGTCCTTTGTCGATCGGCTTAAATAACTGTTAGGGTGTGTTTAGAGCCCCAAGTTTCTCTTCAAAATTTTCTACACTCCTATCACATTTCATCACATCGAAGATTAAATACACCAAAAAGCGTATACGTCCGAGTATAAAATATAGGTAAAAAAAATAAACTAATTACATAGTTTAGATATACATCATGAGACGATTGTTTTGAGTTTATAATGCCAAAATTTGATCGTAATTGTCAAATTTCGCCAAACGTTTAGCCTCTAAACACACCCATACATCATTGTACTGTTTGAATGCACAGACTACTGGATCTGGCACACATGCATGTGATGTGCATCGTAAATTGAAAGAGTCATGTTAGAGGAGATATAATAAGGTCGGTCTTAATGAGGTTTCATAACCGGTTTATGCACATTAAATAGGGCGTCACATCAAGAAAAATCCACTTTTTTTGTATGAAACGCTGAGGAGAGAGAAGAGAAAAATTTCATCTTGGTGAAACTCTCTTGGCACGCCATGAAATTAAATACCTATGAAATCACGTAATAACACTCTCCATTGGAAATAGGGGTTTCATCAAGTTTCATTTAATTTTATATGATCATAGTCTTCAAAACAATGTAATGAAACTCACCATTGAGATCGACCTAATAGGCTTATAGCCAAGCTTAGTCACTATTTTTGTTGAGGTAGAGGAGAGAAAGGAGGAGAGAGATGAGAGCTTGGCTCCAAGTTAAGCACCAAGTTGTGTACGGATACATAGGTAACAAAGTGGGTGTGAGGAGGAGGAAGAAAGAGAATAAAACCATTTAGTAATAAAAATATTTAAAGACAAGTAGTATACTAACCATTGCATAGTTTGACTCTTATAACTTACTATAAGCCAAGTACTTGGCTCTATTATTGATCTTGCTCTTGTAGCCACCTCGCTTTATCTAACTTACATTTAAAATAGCTAGTGGAGGCTCTCGTTTAGAGCATGGCTAATGATAGAGTCAAGTGCTTAGCTATAACCCAAGTAATAAGAGCCAAACTATACATTAACTAGTCTTCTAATTTTCTACAAAATTTCTTTATTATTACTATTTATTTTTCTTTTAATTTCTATTTCTCTTCACATTCATATATATGGGGACCCACTAATGCCTATGCACATGTGTCTAGCTTGGTGCTAGAACACGAGTCAAGCTCTTTTTCTCTCCTCGATCCCTTCTCCCCTCTACATGTGCTACATAGTGTGCATCAACAATCCACTATATTCATAAAACTTAACGTTATAAAAAAAAGGTTGAGTCAAATATTAGGAATATATATCATCAACCGTAGCTCTTTTTTCTCTCTCCTCCCTTCTCCCCTACACGTGTGTTGCATAGTGTACGTTTGCTATTTTGTACTACCATGTGTCGTTCATCTACCGTGGGGCGCACACGTGATGACCTGGTGTCCGCACAATTTAGCGCCGCTCCAGCTTAGGCATCTTGATAGCCGATGAATCAGAGACATGTCACAGTATATATTGCCTTGTGACGTCGTTCATCTACCATGGGGTGCACATGTGATGTTATGAACCTTGCCCTGCCCTTACAAAGCGACACTGTAGCCCATGTGAGAACAATGAATGTTCTGGACCGGGTTTAGACATGTGCATTGGCATGGGACAGACGAGGTGAATTTTTTTACGATAATGCTGGGTTAGGGACGTCCTAACGCTCAGACGTTCATGTTAATGGGCCAGAACACAAACCCCAACTATCCACTTCCCCAACCTTATTAGCTCATGATGCCGCCATCTTTCAACCCGCTGATTCACCGACTCCGTCGCGCCGCCACCACCGCCGTTCCCCGCGACGCCTCCATCTCACACCACACCCTACTCTGGCGCGCCGCCGCCACCACCACCGCCATGCTTTGTGGCTCCTTCATCCCCCTCCCCCGTGAAGAGGGGTAGGCGTCTACCATGACACCGATCGTAGTCGCTACGGAACCCGCCCACCGGCGATTCAACCTCCACATCCAGGTTCCATGCGCGTGCTCGGTGACTACGGCAGTGCCTCCATCGCCGTCTAGACCCAGGCCATGCCAATCCTCAGCGCTGGTGGCCGGAAGCTCAGAACTGGTCGGCCTCGCTATCCGCGAGCCCACGTGAGCACGCCGCGAGCCACCCGCCCGAGCGCCGAATCGCCGAGACGAGCAAGCGGGGAGCCTATGCCCTAGAAAACAGTGGGGGGGGTGGCTAACCGAGGAGCCTGGCCGAGGCCTCCATTTTGCTCCTCCGCAGCCAGCCGCCGGTGGGCCCAAGCCCATCAAGCACGGGACGGTGTACCGGGAGCTCGGGCTAGGCCTTGGCCCCATAGCAAGCACGCCCTAGCGCGCGACCTTTCACCCGAGCCCCCACGACCCCAAGAGGCAAGAAGGGAGCACCGCCGAGCCTCGCCGCTGTTCCCGCCGCGCGGTGGCAAGTTTTTAATCGGATGGGAAGTCCGCTGGTTCCTGCTGGCGCGGTAGCAAATCCGTCATAATTGGTGCACCGTGACGGATTGATGTAAATTGAGTTTCCATTGCCCACGGAGTGAAGCACTGGAATCTTTCGATCAAAAAAATTTTCACATCAGAATTTGCCCTTGAGTATTTTACTTTCCTAGACTGGTTTGTACGGCAGCATCTCGGAATAGATAGCAGATCCTTGCAGCAAAAAAAAAATAACTGTTCCCCGCATGCATGTCTAGGGCATATCCCAAGAACGGTTCTTTATATTCTTCGTAGAGATGGAAATTACCCAGCAAAATTCAGTTGGGCTTCTTGTCTCTCAGACATTCAACAAAATGCGGTTTTGTCAGTGGGACACTGTAAACTTTGTCTTTTGTCTCTCGAATACTAATAAATTGTAGATTTTTTCTATAGCACAGTATGGCAAGAGAAATGACTATTATCAACTTTTTTTATCTAAATAAAATACATGGCAATTGAAATTAGAAATGACTATTATCAGCTTTTTTCTTTCTCAGGAATAAGATCCAAGATACATACCATGGGGGAGAGCGGGTACTTTAGTTTTCGACAAGCTTAAAAGAATTACAGAACAATTTTCTATGGAGAGAAAACTGGGCCATGGTCGCTACGGAGATGTTTACAAGGTGTGACCAATAATAATTATCTCTCTGTGTTTCTTCTAGTTTTCAAATGATGACGACGTACCAGTTTTGTAAATGGTACGGCTGCTGAATTTGTATGTAATAAATGAGTGGGATTTACAACAGGGGATGATACAAGATGGGGAAGTCATTGCTGTGAAGAAGCTTCATAGCGACCTGCAAGGAATTAATGATGCTGCGTTTAACAATGAAATACTTAACCTTAGGAATGTTGACCATCCCAATGTGGTTCGTCTAATTGGCTACTGCCACGAATCACGGCGTCAATTCTTTAGGCGAGAGGGGGAAACACTGCATGCCTACAGGCTACAGTTTAGAGCGACTTCTCTGCTTCGAATATGTGGAGGGCGCAAGCCTTGATAAATACATATCAGGTATACTGTATGTTTCTAGATTTAGTGGAGTATTTATCAAGCTAATTGAGATAAATGATTATGTAGCTTTATTATATGATTTCGTTTTCTCCATTGCAGATGAACTTTGTAACCTTGACTGGCCGACATGCTATACGATTATTAGAGGGATCTGTGAGGGCTTAAATCACCTTCATGCACAGGGGCAGCCTATTTACCATCGGGACTTGAAACCTGCTAATATATTGCTGGACCGTAATATGATGCCCAAGATTGCAGATTTTGGTTTGTCCAAAATTGTTGCTTCAACTGATACCTATAGAACTGAGAGTCAAATGAAAGGAACACCGTAAGTTGATGCATCATGTTTTAAGTCAATTATTTTTTAAAGCCTTCAACCTGAGTCCCTTCACACTGCACTAATCTCGTCTATTCTTGATATTCATATCATTACCATGCTTGAAGCGCATACATGCCTCCAGAATTTGCAAAAAGTGGCCTTGTCTCACCGAAGTTTGACGTGTTCAGTTTGGGAGTTATAATTATAAGAATAATGGATGGAAATGAAGGCAACCGCCGCCGTTTTGAAATGCCTCGCCAACAGTTTATCGACCACGTAAGGCTATATCGTGAACAGATGTCTTTTATTTTCACATAATGTGTTATGTATTCCCTTTTTTTTACTTGTGTACATGCCATCTTTCTTTCTTTTTCTTTTTTTGTGCCAATGTTGCAGGTAACTAAAAACTGGAAGGTAAGGATGCAGGGCACATCGAGGTCATCACAAGAAAAAAATATCCAACAAGTGAAGATGTGTGTTGATATCGCATTAAGATGTGTCGAGGATGACCGAACAAGAAGGCCCCATGTACATGATATTGTCAAAAAAATGAAGGTCCTAGACGAGAGCATTCTTGCTGTTGATCCATTCGAGCTGCGCTTCCTCTTCGAGCCGAGGAAGGACATCTCATGCTTGTTGCAGCTGACAAACAAGACGGATGGCTTCATTGCATACAACATAAAGACCAACAAAACCAAGTATCACACACAGCCAAACCAAGGGATTTTGCCACCATGTTCCAAGAACTATATTTGTGTTACATTGCGAGCACAGGAGCAGGCACCAAGGAACATGCAGTGCGATGATGTCGTGCATGTGCAGTGTGTTAACATCAGCGAGGGCATGACATCTGATCAGATCACTGAAGGTTTCTTCGAAGAGGTCATAGGGGAGAAGGTGGTGGACACGGTGACTCTACCAATTGTTTACATGGCACTAGATCAGTTTCTGTGATAATAAACTGTTGGATAGCAAGGCCTAGAAGTTGGTGTAGGCGAGTCGCCATTTATTGGTTTCTGCCTTGCAGTTCTTGAGTTCCAATGGATGGTTATCTAATAGACGGATTGGTCTTGTTTATTAGTTCAAAACTTTATTTCGTGGTTGTTCAGCCTGTGTGGCTGCAAGTATGTGAACCTTTTACAGTTTGTTGGAGCTGTTAGGGCTCAAACGTTGTAATAATTGGCTTGAGCCTATGTTATGGCCATGAAATATTTATATCCTTTATCTTAAAAAAACAAGCCCTAGAAGCGTAGCGATGATATGTTTTTGAAGTATGTCTGAGGACATTGGATGGCAAATGCCCCCCTATACAAAATTGATCCAATAGAAATTGAGGACATGATATATTTCTTAATAACTCCAGCTGGTGCCCTCCGCTCCAATTGTTTTCCAACCATTAAATGTGACCAAAATTGTCCATGCGATCCAAATGGGAATAAGAATCCCACAAATGATGTGCATTTATATTTCCACACTGGAGAGGCTCTGTTTTTCTCCTGTAATATACAACAGTGGAATTGGTTGAGCTGAGTTTCTACTGGGTACCCTACCCTTTATTACATTTTTAGTTATCGTCTTGTTGTATAGAGTTAGTAAGGCACGTTTGGCACAACTCCATATATCTGATTCTCATGTAGAATCTGGGAGCTATGTCAAACGTTTAAAATGTGACTTTTTAGGACCTGTTTGTTTGTGTTTTTCGGACAACTTTTCAACTCGAAAACTTAGAAGCCCAAGCAAATAGATAACTTTCAGGCTTGGGTTTTCGAAAGCTGAAAAGCTTAGTTTTGAGGAAATGAACTAACCGGGTGTTTAGTTGGTGAAATATTTTGGGTTCGGCATCTTTGTAGCACTTTTCGTTTGTATTTGTTAATTATTATTCAACCATAGACTAACTAGGCTCAAAAAGATTCGTGTCCCGCACTTTTCATTCAAACTGTGCAATTAGTTTTTTTATTTAACTATATTTAATACTTCATTTATACGTCAAAAGATTTGATGTGATGGATCTTTTGAAGACTTTTTAGGTTCACAACCTGGAAAGCACACCTAGAGGCGCTTTTCAGCCTTTTGGTGTGCACAGCTAAAATATATTGCAAAAGCTAATAGCTACACCCCAATGGACAAAGCCAACAGCTAGCTTTTTGAAAAGCTTTGTTTGTAACAGCTCAAAAACAGGTAAGTTGGGAGCTAAACAACGTCAAAGTGATTCTCCAACCTGATTTTAACCGTTTATCTTTGAGACTTACACTTTCAACCACAAAATCACTTCTCTTTGAAGAAATTCACTTTTTGAGAAGCTCTACAACTCGACACTGCTATTGGCGTGGAGGAGCTGAGCTCACATGCGCTCCCACCAGATTTTTTTTTTTCGTTCAGTTTGTCTCTACTGGAAATCCTCTATGCACATCACAGTAATTATTTTCACTAGTGGAGAACAGACTTTCAATCAGATTTAGTCCCGAGCATTTTTGGGTCCGGGACTCACTACAAGAGTTCAGACCTTCTATGACAAGCAATTGTGACAATTACGTCCTTTTTCTTGTCATTGTATCCCCTTTTGTGACTATATGGTTGTTATCATAATAGGTGGGTCATTAAACCCCTTCTATGACTAACAGACCCAATTGTCACTAATCTTAGTGACTATTGCGTAGTTTGTCACCAAATTATGACTACGGTATTTGTCACTATATTTTTCATAATTGAATGGGATGATGAAAAGTGTCCATATGTTGAGGTGGCATATGACGTGGCGCAAGTAGTATGACAAAATAATTGTCACAAAATGAATTTGTCCCATTTATAACATGGGCTGGTTTTACAATTATAGTCCAAATAAGCCTAACTGGCCCATGGGCCGACCAACCAATTTTGAACCATTTCTAGAGCTCTTTTTATTCCCCGTTTGATATGTTACAGCCCCAAGCCCATTTAAAATAAAACCACATACATTTTAATAATAATAATAATTACACATCTAAATATATCATTTCCTCCAAATTAATGGTTCATACTGGCATACAATAGTTCAACACATCAACAACCATAGAATGTTGAACCTATATCCAACCAACGGAAAAAGTCTACTTCACCCCCCCTCCCCAACCTATCAAGGGTGATCTAATTCACCCCCTCAACTATGAAATGGTCCAATTTGCACCCTAAACTTTCCAAAACCGTTTATTTTACCCCCTAGACGGTTTTCAATAGTGGTTTTACTACAAGTATCAGCGATTTTACTACAAAGTGTGGATGGTTTTGTTCAGCTAGTGGATGTGTACCTCAGGTGCTTTTTGAAACTGTTTTTCTTTTGGTTAAAATGAGAGGCACGACCTTTGGATTGAATTGAATTTTTAGTGGTAGGCTAATTATTGTATGCTTAAACTATTGTAAAATTTCATACTCATTGGACCATGTATAACTTAGTTATAAATAATTCTAATTAATTATACACAAAATTGGATTTTTTAATTAATATAAAGTTGTAGCAAAAACTTTGTACTAAATCATACCATGTTATATGTTCACTTTGTAGATTTACTCATGTGGAGTCCAACAAAATTGGACGCGTTTTATTTTATAATTTTTGTGTGATTTACTATATTTCTCGCAAAGATTATGCGAAAATAAAAAAAAAAAAACACAAAACCCCTGCACGTTGTAGTAAAACCAGCACACACTCTAGCAAAACTACCGTTGAAAACCGCCTAGGGGGTAAAATAGATGGTTTTTAAAGTTCAGGGGGTAAAGTAGACCGTTTCATATTTAAGGGGGTGAACTAGACCACCCTAGATAGGTTGGGTTGTAAAGTAGACTTTTTCCTCCAACCAATGGATCTCTGCAGCCAATAACAAAGTGAAAACTTCCATGGTCAAAATTGAGCAGCAATAGCACTTTTAGCCAGAAATTACAAAACAAAAGTAAGTGTGGGTGTCAGACTCACTCTTGAAAAAATAGAAGCACATGTTTTTCAGTTCAACCAATTTTGCCACTACAGGAAGTGTAATATTTAGCTAACTGAGAATCCAAATCAAGCACCAACAATGTGCCACAAAAGTTTTTTTTTTTGAAAAATATGTGCCAGAAGTGTACTAACAGTACAAGTGCAATTCAATTTTAAGAAGTCAAACATGAAATCATAAGCTGAATTATCATGACTATTGAGCATCAGTATAGAATACAAACCTTGGCTGGCTCCTCCATCGAGACGCACAATTAGTAAAAATCTATTGATATGATTTTCATATTTCCAAACTCAATGACTTAAAAGTTATTTATGATTTAGATTCTCAATTAATGTTTGACCAACCCTTTTCTAAAAATCTATCTATTTGTGATATGAAGGGAGTATATAAGTTAGAGATAACTTTGTCACATGTGTAGGTTATATGTTACATGTAACAAGTTATATGTACAAGTTATGTGCGTAATTTTATAACGTTGAGGATCACATAAGCTAGATGTATAAGTTAGATGTATACATATATAGACAAAAGTTATACGCGTAGCTTTGATTTCTTTTCTTTTCGCTAAAAGAAAACTTACCAAAAAAGATAAATGCGGAAAAGTTTTTTTTTTTTTTGCCTAAAAAGAAAAAATCGTATGGTCCAAAATCGACCATGAGTTAGCTTTCTCGGGGTCGTCCACAATTTATTTGGCCCGTACGAGGGATTGCGTTACTGGTGCCCAATGTATAGTGGCATCTTAGGATACGTTTCAAGGGAGGGATCAACACAACGGCACGCACGAGTCAACACATAACCAGTTTCCACGGTGTCGCCGTTTCTGAATGAAGGCAAACTTTCTATGAATTTCTTAATATTAAATCATACTTTTTTGTATTTTAAGATGTATGTTTATATTCTAAAACATCTGAATGATTTTTAAAAAATTATTTTTCATTTTTAAGAATCTAATTGAACTTGATCAAAACTAACTTGCCTCACAGTAGAAGGATGGACTTTTGCCCGTATATGTATACATTCTGTCGCCGTTGCTTGGGCCTTGAGTCCGTCTTCTTCCTGGGCTGCACATGGGCCGCTTCTGTTGTATATGGGCCGCCGGACCCGTGTTCCGTTGGTCAGCTGCCGCAGCGCTCGGGTTTAGCCACCGCCGGCCGACCACCGTCTCTCCCCGTCGTGGCATCGCCCGCCCCTCGCGCGCCTCCACTCCTTCGCCCGTCCGGCCTCCGACCGGCCAACGAGCAAGGCCGCGCCGAGCCGCCAAGAAGAGAAGCCCACACGCTGACTGACGACGTCTTGCTCCGACTCCTCTCAGCTCTGACGGGCGGCCGACCGCGCGCGACTGCCGAGTGCCGACGCACATAGTCCAGTCGGGCGTTTCCCCCATATCGACAAGGGTGAGGCGAGGTGAGGTGGGAGGGCCTCTTGTGTTGGTTCGTGTCAGGTTCATTTGATTCGCTTGGGTTGGGTATGGATTAAAGTACCCAGCCTTTGATTTCTTTGCTCTCTGTAAATGTAACATAGGTATATAACACTGCTCGGTTAGCTACATCGATCATAACTAGCACAAATGGCTTGAGTTCATAGTAGTGCAGCCCGCAAAATAAATATTCTTTGGCAAACATTTTACAGTATGACTTGGCTGTGCAGTGCAAACAAAATGCTGTTGCTAAATGCTAACACATTTTCATTTGTTTTGACTTGCAGGAATTTATTGCCTTTCTCATTTAAGGTTACTGTATTGCATTCCATAGGAATGGCTATGGGGTTGATTAATACTAATCCTGTAATCCATGAGAATGAGAGGCGCGTCCGACAGGCACCAGAGCCCACAGATGAACATGTGGCAGATCCCATAGATCTGCTAGAAATATTTGATATCCTTCTTAATGATTTCGCTTATATAAATGCAGTGAAGCTTTTTTTCTTCTTCCATTTATCTGTGAGCTCTCTATCCTAGTCATTTGGTTGTGTTCCTTAATGTTCTTTACATCACATTAGAGATATAAAGGATCCAGAGCACCCATACTCACTGGAACAGCTGAATGTGTTAACTGAAGACTCAATTACACTCAATGATGAAAGCAGTCATGTCAGGTAAGTTCTCATGTCTAGCTAGATGCCTTGGTTTGGATGTACAGTTCAGGATCGTTACTGAAGGTCACTGGATCTTGAGGTTCATTTTGCTTTGCGTCAGGGTTAATTTCACCCCAACAGTGGAGCACTGCAGCATGGCAACTATTATTGGCCTCTGCATACGTGTCAAACTTGTACGAAGTCTCCCTCCTCGTTACAAGGTTTCTTGTCATTATTCTAGAGCTTCAGACAGAGTACTTATGTTACGATTTACATATCAATATTGTTTTTCTAGAGCAGTCGAGGTTTGATATAATCATGCCCAGTTTAGCAAATTCTAGAAATCTCGGATAGGCATGTCATTTATGTCAGCATACTGCTGTCATTAGGGATTGCATTGTTAATCGTTGCTAACTACTTTTTCAGAGGTGGTACGCGGGCCTGAAATGTCTGTCTGTCAGATTTAATATAAAAATAATTAATTAAACTTTTGTTGCGCATTGAACTTGGTCCCTGAAATGGTTAGAAAATTACTAGGTCATGTAAATTTCTGCTGTACATTTCCTGAAAATATTTGACTTTTACTGGTGGGAATAATAAGATACATCTGGAATCTTCTTTTTAATTTTTCAATCATCAACATGTTAGGGAAATTGTTTCTTTGTTTGCTGTTTGTGAGCACTCTCTTTCTCTATGTATGTGTGTGTATTATTTGTTGTGTCCTCAGCCATCTGAATCTTAGCTTTTGCAGGTGGACATAAGGGTTGCCCCTGGATCACATGCAACTGCAGCTGCTGGTACATGTTATACAGCTTCTGCAATAGTTATATCTATCGCTTGGCTGAGTATCTCAGCATACAAATTAATTCTTTCTTGCAGTGAATAAGCAACTGAACGACAAAGAACGTGTTGCGGCTGCATTGGAAAACTCAAACCTACTGGACATGGTTGAAAAGTGCTTGTCACCAACATTTGAATGTTGAGGCCTGAATTTTATATCTGGGTGGCAAGCTAATGCCCAGTGGAGTTCACTCATGTCTTTCTGGGAGTAGGTTCTGTGCCCGCTCCCTTATCTTTCTTCTTAGTGAAATGACACATGGCTCATGTGCACTCAGATGTTAGACATTCTCTCTTTGCGAATGGACCCAGCTACTCAAATATGATACTGATGGTGTTGGGCATTTGTAACACCCCGAGGCCTGAAATATGGCTAAAGTCCACTCTACACGTTGAGTGAACCACACCTGATAATTAACTCTCTTACGCTTTCGTCCTCGCTTCGCGTAAAAGGTTCGAACCGGAGTTAATACCATTTATGGCCCCGGTATTTAAGCTGGCTGAACTCTCTCTGAACTCACGATGTGGCACCACTCCTCCTGGGAGGCTGTAATTCGCGATGCTACAGTACCACTGCTACAGTAATCGGCATTTGGCCCGCCCATCATCTTGGCCCATTAGCGGGGTCTCACAGCATTACTACCGGCATTCTGTTGTTGGCAGCCTCTCGGGTTCCTACCAACAATTTAAGCATTTTTTTTTTTTGTGAAACAATTTGAGCATAAGAATTGTCCTCAAAATTTATCTATGTATAACCGGGTTTTTATTTATCCCAACATGGTTCAAAAACAGCATGTTGCTAGATGAAAAGGTGAACTGTGTTACAAATAAAGGGGACTAAATTGGATTGATACTACTAAGGCCCAAAGAGGGACAATACATAGAGCACATGGGGATGCAGTAGGGAAACCATGGACCAGGTTGATTATTATGCTAATACCCCTAACACCCCTCTCAAATGCAACATGAATGCAATGTCGTTGCATTTGGAGAGTTTATACTATGCGCTAGGCTTGAAAACATAAATAGACATATTACATCCAAAATCCAAAATAAAAGAAGTCATCGAAGCGTGCAATCTTGAACATGTCCATTTAGAAAAGGATCTCCTCTACAAGACGGTATTGCTTGATTTCACAACCCTAGCTTAGTGAAATAACTTCACAACACAGTACATCAACTCTTCAAAAATGAACCTTGCATTGAGGCTTTGAACTCGACAGATCTGGCCATACATAGTGTACAAATGGAGAACAAACAACACAGGATAAAACAGTCCCGAGTCAATAAAAGAGAAATAAGTAGCAACAGATAACCTTTTATTTTAGCTAGGGCAGAAGATAAATTAAGTAATGAAGATGGGCACCGCCTTATCTTTGAAAACTAGTATGAATTCGACAACCTCAAACACAACACTGCACCTGCTGGACACTAGTTGTCTAGTTTCAGATTTTTCTTCGTCCAGACTGGAGAACATAAACATTTTAACCATCCCTATATATCCTATATAGCCACAGATGCTCAAATCTGAAAACCATGAGAACAATCACAGTCCAATAAGGATCACAAATCAGAAACATGATTACCATACATGTTTTATACAGACATTATAGTACATAAACTTAGCACTAGCAGCCTAGCAAGGCCGTAGTTGCACTACACATTTGTTCAGTCCAGCATCTGTGAGTACATTCTCTTGAAATACGAGGTAGTACAACCAGGTCTAGGTGGGTGTCATGCCCAGATCAGCGTCTCCGAAGAGACCTGCCACTATGGTGCCAACATCTTCCAAACCTACACCTATGCAGAGTGGGCTACCCTTTGCAGAACCTTCTGCAGAGACGTCGCTCCTCAGCCGCATCGTTGGGACCTAGGCCGCACTTCCCCAGGCACTTGCAGCCAACGACCGCACCTCCGGTACCCACAGTCTTCTCGAACTCCTGCAGAAGAGCAAGCGAGCCTGCCTTCTTGCATTTGCCGCCCATGCAGACCTCAATTCTGCTGGTTGTGGATGTCTCAGCTACTGCAACGCTGCTGACTCTGCTGGCTTGCACCGTGGTAACTGGCTCTGAAGGTTGAGATAGCTCCGGTGCCAAAGGTGCTGGAATTTGAGGAACTATGATGGGGAGACCCGTGCTTCGAGATGGCACTTCTGGTGCGGTGATTGTAAGCGCAGCGGCTCATCCTGACAACTTGTCCCTCACATTCGCTTTCGCTAGACTCTGATGAGCACGAGGAATCGTCTTCATCCCTGCAGCCATTCAGTGTAGCCATTGCCATCTTCTTTGCTTCCTTCTCCATCTTCATGGCCTTCTTCGCGGCCTTCTTCTGTTCCTTCTCCATCTTCTTCATGGCCTTCATTTGTTCTTTCTCCATCTTCTTCGTGGCCTTCATTGCAGCCTTATCACACTCCATCACGGAGACAGTTGAGACGCTTTGAGGCAACAACTTGGGGAACCACTGTTGAGATCATCATGCCCTGCTCGACATTCATGTTTGCCTCATCCTCGCAATCGCTCTCTCGCTCGACTCAGAGGAGGACTCATCTTCTTCACACTTCATCATCGTAGTGGCAGTCTTCTTCGCGTCCTTCTCCTGCTTCTTCAGTGCTTTCATAGCAGCCTTCTCTACCTTGTTTATCTTGTATTCCTCATCCTTCATCTGGCTCAGCTCCTGCAGCAGAAGATCTGTGGCTTCCTGCGTGCACAGATGCAAAGAAATGAGAACTCAACTTGCGCTTCCATCAAACACACACACTTGATACACATGTTCATATAATAGCAAATTTCTCGTTCAGTCCAAGTATTAAGCACTGGTAATTTCTTTTTCAAAACCGCTGGGTTACCAGCAGGAACTGAAATTAGTTGGTAATAAAACGTAATAGCAACTTTTACCATTCGGATTTGGAATACCAAATGGACCATATATATTACTTCAATCATCATCATGGTTGTCCTCAAATCCCACCCGAATTCTTCCACAGGAACTACCCATTAATTTGCAGCAAGCACCACCACAAGGTCATGCCACTAAAGCTTACTCAGATTCTTCATCCATTTCCCAAATCTAATACATGAGCAAAACAAAAAGGTGAGGAAGAAGGGGGGGCAGAACAGAGGGCTCACCGAGAGGACCTTCTCCTTGGCCGCGTCCCCGCGACGAGCCCCATGGCACGGAGCTTGCCCAGGTCCCTCGCCACCGCCTCCACCGCCTTCCTCCGCGGGGCCGCCGCCTCGTAGTACCTGAGGTGCCCCTCCTCCCCGAACCCGCCGCCCCCGACGCAGGCCACCCTGGCCGGGCGCCTCCTCCTCCTCTCCACCCTCGCGGCCACCGGGGACGCCGACGGCAGCGCGGATCGCCGGAGCGCGGCGCCGGTGAGCTCCATGGCGACGGCGAGACCTTTCCTTCCCTACCTGCCCGGCTGCCGACGCCACAAGTTTGTAGATTTTTATTTTCTTTTTATTTTTTTAAGAAGAAAAGGCAGCTCGTGCGTCACGCTAGGATTTTACCATTATGCCCCTTGGTGGTGCACGTGGCGCGCGTTGAGTGGACGCCCATAGCCTCTGCTTCTTCAGTGCTTTCATGGCTTTTTTCACTCTCTCTCAGTTCCGACAGAGGAGGACCAAATTATGTTTTCTGCAGGCTTAGATGCTGCTTATCTTCTCTAGGGTTCATCAGTCTCTTAATTTATCGTTCGATTCACTGGTGGACTTTCTTGAATTCAGCATCTTCTAGAATTCTTTACAGTTTTGTGATGGCAGAATTGGTATTCTTATAACGGCTGATTCAATAGTATCATGTGAGAGGCTGAAACAAGATAAGGAGATTCCACCATCATCTATTTCTTTGTTGTTACATATATATACTACATTCAGTATATGTTACACTAAATATCTGTATTCATATATTAGTAGTAATTCATATTAGTACTAACTTAGACAGGATCAGGATTGCTAATACATTGTCATTTGTGTAATCTTCTTTCCTGCTTATCTATGCTGCAGAATTTATGCATCTTTGCCTTGTAACTATTTCACCAGGAGCTGTTCTGGAGCTGGACAACACTGAACTTTGTTAAGCTGCTGCCAGTCTTTGCTCACCTATCACAAATTCAGACTATATCTTCCATCCCTTCTGTCTGACCTTGCCATGTGCTATGTATGCTACGACGACGGTGCTACTGAATGGAGCGCGACGAGGGACGCGTACGCGCCACCCTCGATCTTGATCAAGGTGTCATGCCTCCCTTCTCGACGATCACGCCATCCTGACCACGGCGATCACATCCGCGCTCTGTATCGTGGACAGCCGGTGCGCGACGATCACCGTCGTCCTGCTCACCATCACCCTGTCCAGCGCGTCCTGCACCGTCCTCTCAGACTCTGCGTCCAGCGCGCTTGTCGCTTCGTCGAGCAGAAGGATCTTGGGATCCTTGACGATGGCGCGGGCAATGGCGACGCGCTGCTTCTGACCTCCTGATAACTGAGCTCCACGCTCCCCAACCATGGTGTCATATCCCTGCATTAATTTGTTCATTCATTCAGGTAATAAGCTCATCACGATATCTGATTCTGTTGCATTTGTTCATTCATTCAGGTGTCATTTCTTTTTTTACATATCAATGCAGAGTACGTTTGAGGCTGGCATGCATTATTTACCTGATGCAATGAACTGATGAACTTGTGAGCATTTGCCAGCCGTGCAGCAGCCACGATATCTGATTCTGTTGCTTGTCCATCCTTTCCGTAGGCAATGTTTGCCCGGATGGTGTCGTTGAACAGGGATGGTTCTTGGCTCACCAGCCCCATCTGTTGCCTTAGCCACCTCAGCTGGAACTTCTGTATGTCCACTCCATCGAGGAGGATATGGCCTGCATCAGGATCATAGAATCTCTGAAGCAACGCTATCGCCGTTGATTTGCCACTACCACTCTCTCCAACAAGTGCAACAGTCTGACAGGTAAGACACATATATAGCACAAACAGTTAGCTATGTTTGGTGTCATAAACTTGTATGTATGCTTAGGTTGAAATCAAGTAACACTGTAATCTTGAAGAAGTAAGATGTTTAGTACCTTTCCAGATTGAATTGTCAGGCATAGGTCTTGGAAAATCTGAACATTGGGCCGTGTTGGGTATCTGAATCTCACATGCCCAAATTCGATGCTGCCACTTAGTGGCTCCAGGGTTACCCCAGCATCATCACTTGGATCAATCCTTGATTTTCGATCAATTATGGCAAATATAGAAGATACAGCTGATTTTGCTTTGGAAGAATCCGATGTGAGGGTACTAGTATGTGACACCCCGATTGCTGCCATACTGAGAGCAAGAAATACCTGCATTCAAATGGTGAAAACATATATTATTTATTTACAAATATTTTGTACCATTAAAAATTCATTTATTTATATAATTACATTTAACATGATACATACCCTGAAAACTTTGGGAAAAGTTGTTTTCTCGCTCTCTACAAGCCGTGCACCAGCATAAAAGCTGGCTGCATAAACTCCAAACAACAAGAAGAAGGAAACCCCAAAGCCAATACCGTTTGTTATTCCTGTCCTTATCCCTGCTCTTAATGGTCCTTCGCATTTTTTCTTGTACAAATCCATCACCTTTTCTTCAGCTGAAAATGACGCCACTGTCCTTATGCTGCTCACTGCATCAGTTGCTACTTGACTTGCCTCCTCATACATCAACTGAAACCATAACACAGAATCATTGAATTGATGAAATGTGAATAATATGATCAACTTACTGAAGAAACATCAACATTTGTTATGACTTCTAGTCATACCTTTGCATCTGCACTGAATCCCTGAATAAACTTCATCTGGATCCATCCGTTGAGGCCAATAAGCGGTATCAGAGCCAGTATAATAAGAGAGAGCTCCCAGTTTGATACAAAAGCAATTACCAGACCGGCAACTAAAGTTGCCAAATTCTGCACCACCAGTTGCAATGCATCACCCACAAGCCCCCGAACTTTTGCTGCATCCGCCGATAGCCTTGCACCTATTGCTCCACTTGAATTCTCTGGGTAATCGAACCATTCGATCTCCATATTGACCACCTTTTCAAATGTCATCAGTCTGATCCTCCTTATCAACTTGCACCCAGCCACTGAGAAAAGGTATGAGCCAAGAGGAACTGACAAGAAGTACACCGCACCAAACACCAAGAACATAGATGACCAAAACTCAGCATCCTTCCTCAGGATACGTGGTGGCTCATAAAATGCTTTGATCACATTTGATAGAAGTATCGCAAAGATCGGGAAGATCATTCCGCTGATAGCTGAAGCAATAGAACCAAGGATAAGCACTGGGATTTCCGGTTTGTTAAGTGAGGCGAGGCGACTGAGAGGCACTTCGTGCTGAATTTCTTCATCTGTATGCTTTGAAGAACTGTTCTGGACGTCAATTTGTAGAGGCCCACCATGTGATACTGAAAACGAGTGGTTGCTGCTGCAGTTCCGTGGTGACTTTTTGGCTTGGTGACTGATGTGTCGACATTTGTTTGCCTAAGCGAATCCCAGAATCACCCTTCCTACTTGACTTGTTCTTGTAGTTTGCACCCTCAGAAGCATGGCTTGCTTCCTGTAGTTGTATCAGTTGACTGTAAGCTCCTTCTGGATCCCTTACAAGATCATGGTGTGAACCTGATGAAGTGCGAAATTTTAAGGAGACAAACAATTGATAACAGAAAAGGCATGTAACGATTTCAGGAAAAGGGAAATACCTTTTTCAACTACTGATCCTCGATGAATCACGGCAATGGTGTCAGCATTCCTGACAGTGCTCAAACGGTGAGCAACTACGACAGTTGTCCGGTTCGTCATGACCCTATCAAGAGCCTCCTGTACAATCCTTTCTGACTCAGTGTCTAGAGCACTTGTTGCTTCATCTAATAGTAAGATTCTTGGATCTTTGAGAATTGCTCTGGCGATGGCTATTCTTTGCTTTTGCCCACCTGAAAGTTGTGTTCCATGTTCACCAACTGAAGTAGCAAAATCCTGGGAAATGTCAAAACATCAAAAAAAATCAAACACATTGCAGTATTCTGTCTCTCATTAGTGTTTTGACTCATACCAATCTGTTTGGACTTCCATATTATACTAATATTTTCTTTAGAATTTGTCATCAGTGATGAAATTTGCAAATTCATAGGATAAGCAGTATTCTGACCTGGGGCATTTTATCTATGAATTTGGATGCATTAGCAAGCTCAGCTGCAGCTCTGATCTCCTGATCGGTTGCGTTGTCCTTGCCATACGCTATGTTGTCTCTTATGCTAGCAGTGAACAGGACCGGTTCTTGGCTAACGAGACCGATTTTACTTCTGATCCACCTCAACTGGAACTCCCTTAGATCAACACCATCTATGAGAACTTCACCGAGCTGAGGGTCATAGAACCGCTCAATCAAGCTGATAACCGTCGACTTGCCACTCCCACTCTGCCCAACTAGTGCGACAGTTGTGCCGCTCTGTATGGCAAGGTTGAAACCACTGAAGATCTGCTCATCAGGCCTTGTTGGATACGAAAAGTACACATCCCTGAACTCAATGTCTCCCTGAATGTCGTCCAGCTTCCTACCTGCTGTGCTGTATGCGTCAATCTCAGGCTCCCTGTTGATGGTTTCAAACATCTTGTACGCTGCAGCCTGCCCTCCGGCGAATGCTTTCATGCTTGGAGATGCCTGGCCCAGAGCTCTGGTGATTGCAATAGCAAGAGGGTCAGCTTCCTAAACTAACTAGTAAGAAGTTCTGTTGGTCTGATCGATGAACTCCAATATGCAATCAACCGTACTTTGATTTCAGTGAGAAAAAGTATGCTGAGAGTGCAGTGGACGAATCATCTAGCACTAATTAAAGATAGAAATTTATTTCCTGTACATGATAAGAAATTGTGCCAGCGCAAAAGACAAAAGTGAAAAAGTTTGTCAAAAGATTGAAGTGAATTTCCTGAGAATTCGATTCGATTGAGTTAGACAATTATGGTTACTCAATCAACAACACTAGTGCTTGGTTCCTGCCAACCTTGCTGGGCATGGAAAGTATGAACCTGATAAAACAAAAAGGCAAGGTTGGCATGATCTGCATTTGGTCTTTTGCTGCTAAGCGCTAACTGATAAACCAAACGTGCAGAGCTGCTTTATTTGTTTGCTGATGACGCATATAGTGCTTATCACCGTCAAACAAACAGCTAATTTTGTGTCTTGGAGTGGCTTGACATGTCTTAATCAGGGGCAAATCCCAATATAGTACTGTATGCTTTATCATAGACAGAAAACGGCAGAATCCACCCTGATAGTCTTTTTGTTCCTGAAACCACCCAATCGTTTCTTGCACACACACTTGTCATGATCTTGACTGATAATTATTTTTCTTTATGAAATTGACTGCCAATTATCGAGATGAGATCACTGATGCAACAAATTTCTGTCGGCAAATGCATGCGTTGGTGAAGATGAAAAAAAAAAACTTACAGTGAGCCAGTGAGCACTGCGAAGATGACATTCATGACTTGTGCGCCGGTGTATCCCTTGTCGAGGATGAGCTTGGCGCCGTACCAAATCCCGAGCGAGTAGCCGCAGAAGAGGAGCACCATGACGATGCCCATGCCGACACCGGCGGCGAGCCCCTCCCAGACGCCGGAGCTGTAGGCCCTCTTGAGCGAGCCGCTGTACTTGTCCACCGCCCGCTGCTCGCCGGTGAAAGACGCGACCTTGCATTGGGAACGAAGTGGCAGCAGGGGTGTGGAGTGAGTGACGTGTCATGGCCATGGCCAACCGACCTCATCGGACCGACATGAACGACGACGACGATGCTTACTTACTGTGGTGATGGATCCGACGGTCTGGCCGACGACGACGGCGGCGTCGGCGTATGCAGCCTGTCCAAGTGACGCCATCCTTGCGACGACGGTGGACACGAGCGCGCCGGCGAGCACGAGCGGCGGGATGGTGGCGAGCATGACGAGCGCGAGGAGCCAGCCCTGTGCGAAGGCGACGGCGAAGCCGCCCGCGAAGGCGACCAGCAGCTGCACGCACTTGCCAACCTTCTCGCCCATGGCGTCCTGGATCAGCACCGTGTCACCCGACATCCGACCCACCACCTCACCCGTCGTTGCGCCGTGGTCGAAGAATGACACCTCCTGATGGAGGATCGCGCGGAGGTAGAGGTTTCGGATCCGTGACGACTGACGCTCGCCGGTGATCATCCAGCACGACACCTCTGCCGTGCCGGGAGCGGGCGAGAGAGAGGTCAGTGTGAGAGTACGTGTCGGTGGAGATTTACGCTCAGGATGGATGACTTACGCACGAAGGAGGCGACGGCGGAAGCGACGGCGAGGTAGAGGAACTGGAGGGAGACGTTGGAGACTCGGGCGACGACGTCGTCACGGGTGTCTGCGGCAGCGCCACCGAAGGCGTCGATGAGGCGGGCGAAGAGGACCGTCATGAGCGGCATCGCGGCGCCGTTGGCGAGCGCGCCGAGCGTGCCAAGGGTCATGAGTGCCGCGTCGACGCCGTCCGCGAACGCGAACAGCCTGTGGAACGGCACGCTGCCCGTGGTCGTGGCCGAGGCCGAGGCGGGCTTCTTACCATGGTCGCCGGTGGCCAACGACGACGACGACGGCGTTCTAGCTGGAACGCCCTGCTGGACTCGGACATGGGCACGCACGGCACGCCGCGACGGACTAGCAAACAATGGAGTGAGGGATCCGGCCTTTGGAGAAGTGGGCTACGCCGCCACGCGTACGTACCGTACGTAGCCGTGGAGATGGTTGGCGAAGGAGGGGATGGATGAGACGAAGACGGTCCCGTACGTCCCGTCCCAACGGGATAAGGAAGGGAGGTTGTGGAAGCGACGGACGAGCACGGTTGTTCAAGAAAAGGAGACGTCAGACATGGGGGCGGCGCCGGACACCACCATGGCCATGGACGGCTGGTGGCGTCGTCGTGCGCAGTGGATGAAGGTGAGGTGTGATGCGGTGCGGACGAGACAGGTTGTGAGTTGAGAGAGGTAGATGGAGGGGCCGGTGTGGTGTTAATGCGGCGGCTTACTACCTTGGTGGCAGATGAGATGACAGGTCTCCGGGCTCCGGTCCAGTTGAGATCGTCATGCATGCCCCTGTGTCAGTGGGGTGTGTCCTGTACGGAGTGAGTATTATTGCTGGCCTATGTTTCTTGGTTTTTTTTCCGAAAGTGAGTATCGCACGTTTTTCGTGAAGAGAAGTGCTTAAGAAGCGAGGAAATTAAGGTGCGACTAAAGCGACTCGCAGAGCCGTTTAAGGCTCGTGCAAACTTTTCAATTCCTCCCCCGCGAGGCCGAACAAGGGGATGAGCTTGCGCACGACCTCCCGCCTAGAAAATGGGACATCACCACGGAAGTGTTCGTGGAACCTCACGGCGACCGTGGAGTCCGGGGGTATCAGACACTACGTCCTCGGGTCACGTAGGCCACTTGTTCAGCAAGACACGCCGCGCCTGCTTCTCCGGCTGAGGTTCACGGAAGACAGATTTGGCGACCAACGTACCGGTCGTTGCAACGTGGGATCCAGTCGTCGTCGGCAACCCTTGACCTACGCGTGCAAGGCGGAGCCTTGATCACAGGTTCCTCCAACTGCAACGTCAAGGAGTCGATAAAGGCCGCTACCGAAATCGTTGTAGGCACCGCCACAAAGGTGGGTGGTCTAAGATGCGGCGAATGCGACGGCTGGAATAGCCGATGGTGGAGTGCCTGCCACAGGTGCGGTGGCTGCGGGCGGTGCGACGGCTGGAGTAGCCGATGGTGGAGTGCCGACAGCCACAGTGCTCACACTATAAGCCTCCAACACTTCGACTCCCACAAAGCTAAGACAGACCACGCGAGGCGGCAAAAGAGGAGATACCCAGTGGCGTAGCCAGGGGGGCTGGTAGGGGCCATGCCCCCCACCCAACCCCACATCACAATAAATTGTTTTATAGAACATATAATTTAATAATTTGTATTAGAAAAGTATAATGAATGCTTTTGTCATATATTTTTTATGACTTCTCCAAAACAAAATCACACAAATTCATATTTTATCTTGGCCGGTCCTTTATGATTAATTCTTGGCTTCGCTGGCACGGTCGTTTATCATGGAAAGAATAGCGTGCATGGTCAAATCAGTGCAAAAATCCAAGAAATAATATACAATCAGTTCTTATATGGTTGACCGCCCCCCCTATGCATAATTTCTGGCTCCCGGCACATCCCGGAAGACGCAGTAGGTGGGCGCGCGACATGGAATGCCGAGAGCTCATCGAGCATCGGATCTACTAAATGGATGGCTCACAAATGTTAATCCTTGTTCCTTGCTCTTGTTGACAAGTGAGTTGGTCTTGTTGCCTTGGACGAAGAACACCAACCCTGCTTCGTTCTCATTGACGGCACGGTAATTATCGAATCGAATTAACCCACCTGGTGACTGGTGTGAGCGTACGTGATAGCCAGCCATATATGCTTTGCTTGCTGTGTCGATCTTTGTGTGGCTAACCCACCCACCTGAGCATGTGAATGTGAATGTGACGAGAGGTGGTGAGGAGATGAGGCCGGTTGGTTGGTTGGTCTTTGGACTGTTGCTCCAAGGGTCAAGCACCCGTGGAACCCTCTCCGACTAGCGTCTCCTTCCTGCTCTCTCTCGGCGTCGGCGTCAGCGTCACACACACATTCCTGTCGTGCAGCGGTACCTCTCGTCTCATGTGTGGTCATGCGGGCTTCCGTTCCGTTCCCGTCCGTCCTGGCGCCCTTGTTGTCTCTCTCCTGTCCTTGTCCCTGGCCTCTGCATATAGCCATGAGTCCATCATGTCCATGACACAACCAAAGCTGCCTCCCTCAACTTGTCAAAAAAAAAAAGCTGCCTCCCTCCTGCTTTATTTCCTCTGTCTGCGTCTTTTTCTCGGCTTTGCATTGGCTGCCTTGGCCCTCTGCCTCGTAATAACTATAGCTAAGTACTCCTCGTAATAACCTGGGCTGACCCGATGCTTGACGAGCTCGTGGCGTCACCCCTCAATCCACCTCTGTGGAGTCCCCCGGCAATGCTGATAGAGCAACCCACGCCACTTGTGGATGCCGAGAGGTTGGACGCCTGCATGCAGTGCTGCCCCACATCCCCCCTCCGCCGCCTCCTACGACACAGCCTCGGTGCCTTAGCCGAAGCACCGAAGAATGCTACCGACACCACGGTGGATCCAAGCTACTCGCCGGCCACCCCGCCGCCAAGGCGAGGGGTAGATGTTGGGGATGTAGCCGTGACGTGCACGACGGCTGACGCTCCTCCGCAACTACTACACCCGTGGTTGGAGCGTGCACTACGGCCTCGGCGGCAGCATTCTTCGACTCCCTCACGCTACCTCTGGACCCGCCCCTCACGAATGGACCCAGGACGGAGCGACCGCCTTGCTGCCAAGTCCGCCTACAGAGACCCCGATCCGGAGCGGCAAATTCGCCGCATCTTGCTCAACAAGTGGGAGGGCAGGCCGGAGGGCACTAACTCGCAGATTCTGGACCCCACGATCGCGGAGAGGTTCCACAGCCACTTCTAGGGCCCCGATCCACTTCCACACCACGATCGCGAGGTCCTAGATGTGCTCATCCCCCTCACCGCCCCTGCTGGGGCGCCCGACCACGAGAGCGCCGATCGCCACCACCTATTCGCCGCACATTTGTTTCACTCTTAGTACGACACTCAAAGCACCACCGTTGTAGCCAGTGCCTTTTGTTAATGTTTCGCCTATTCCCCCCCCCGGCAGCTCGCCATGGGGAGCTTCTAGGATGTAATAGAACTATCGCACTTCTCTTAATGTACGGGCAAAAGCTCGCTTTCGGGAAAAAAACAGCTACTATACATGTTTTGATGGGCACTTGTCAAGTTCTCAAAGAATTTAGGGAGGTTGATGGTTGCTAAGCCAACTTATGTTTTTTTACAACGAGATATTTGCTATTATGGGACTTCAAACATGGTGCTTTGCTATTATGGGACTCCTAACGTTTGCTTTGCTCTAACGACACCGAAACAATTACACTTTGCAAAACATGACATTTGGTTCATTTTAATTCATTTGATAATATGAAACACATGAGAAATACATGTATTTTTCCATAATTCCCCTTTTGCCCTTCTGCCTTTTACGTTTAATCGATCGATGCCTCTTCATCTCCCTACGTGACTCTTCATCTATCCTCCCGTACGCCGCCACCCGCCCTCCCGCGAGTCAGGTCCTCGCGTACACCGATCTCCCTCCATGGTCGGAGAGCCGGCACCCGCAGATGATGAAGAGCCGGGTCGCGATGGGCGTCGATGGCCTGGGCGCCCTTGATCCTCCAGCCGACGGTCCACAGCTGGGTGATGAAGCTATTGCCCTAGTAAAGTCCACTGCTTCCTACTGTTGCAGTTCCGGCTGCACATATTATTTTCCATTTTTTTATGTGTGTATCGGCGGCCATTTATAAATGTGGACTAGTACATGCATACTGTACCAGCTAATGGCATGACGTCGAGGTCTTTTTTTCTTTTTCCGTGGACCAAAGGAGAAATTGCAGGCTGCCTGATTCATCAACTACAGATGATAAGGTCAGGTTTTAATTAGTCTATGTTGAATATCAGGAATGTCTGTGTCACCGTAGAAAACGATGCTATCAACTTCAAGAAATGGAGATCTTTGTCTATGTTGAATATCAGGAATGCGTGTGTCACCGTAGAAAACGATACTATCAACTTTCAAGAAATGGAGGTCTTAGTCTATGTTGAATACGAGGAATGCGTGTGTCACCGTAGAAAACGATACTATCAACTTTCAAGAAATGGACACAACCACGTGCAATGCACCGGTTTGAATCTGCAGGCATTTATCAAATGAATCAGGTAGCCAGCCGGCCACGCAAGACGTCGAGGGGGCCAATCAGGCCTAAATGGCGCACAAACAACACCTGAGGGCAAAAACGTCCACTTAGGCCAAAATACAGGTATTGGAGATGTATTTTGATATTAAAATGACCAAATGTCATGTTTTGCAAAGTATAATTGTTTCGGGTGTCGTTAGAGCAAAGCAAACGTTAAGAGTCCTATAATAGCAAAGCACCATGTTTGGAGTTCCATAATAGCATATATCTCTTTTACAACAAACACATATATTATATTGTCACAATAGCTGTTTTACATAAAGGTCCTCAACGGAAGACCAAATTACAACCAAGTCCTGCTCGAGGACTGCAATGGCGATGATGAAGACGGGATGTTTGCTAGGGGGTCGCAGGGGTGTTGATGACGCATGCACCCGGGTGGAAGACCTCTCAAAGCGTAGATTGAATATGGGATGGACGAGCTTGCAATGAACAAGCACACCGGCAGCCGAAGGATTGTGTTGTAGACATCGCCGGCGATTGAAGAAGCTCAGGCCTGGATCCCCGGTGAAGACGAGGCAGTCGTACCACCACCAGCATCGGAGTAGCCATGCATGAGCAGGGAGCAGTAGAATCGGCGGCTGTTGTGGAGAGGCGGATGGAGGCGGCGGAAGTGGTGGTGCGGAGGGAAGCAGATCTCGTCGGTGAAGGTGAAATCAGAGGAGATGGTGGGGAGAACTGCGCAGAGAGGAAAGGAAGGGATCGATTTTATTTTACTTTATTTTATTAGCTGAGTAAAATGCACCCTGGGTACCTAAACTATTATGTGGGTACCAGATAGGTACCTCAACTTTAAAACGTAACAGTCAGGTACTCAAACTATTACGTGGGTACCAAATAGATACTCGAACTTCTAAACGTAACAAACCGTGTACTCAAACTATTTACGTTCATTTACTTGATGCATGCGAGCAAAGTTACTAGAATTGATCGAGACAATTAGAATAAAGAATAATCATATTTTGATGTTAAGTAGTTACCATAATTATAATATTTTGAGGTGCACGCCATATAAACAAAAAAATTGCGATGAAACTGATTTTAGCCTTCACACGGTGCATGCATTATGTCTACTAAAACTAGCACGCATTCTATTTACTATAATTAGCACGCTGCAACTATGATTTACAAAAATGATTTTGGTACTATAATCAGCACACAAATAATTATCCGCGATAGTTTTATACTGTAATTTTTATCTATAAATATTTATGAGAACTTTAAGCTATGAATATTTACGAGAATTTTATACTATGAATATCTCCTATGAATACTATGAAATTTAATAGAACATGCATGTGTGTGTAGGTTAGCAGCAAAGTAAATAACAACTTAGTTATGTTTTAGTTAAATAAAAGTAAAAAGAAAAGAAAGGAAAAAGGAATGAGAAAAAGAAATTGAGTACCGGATATTACATTTTGGAGTTGGAGTACCTATCCGCAATGCACGCATGAGAATAGTTTGAGCACCGACCGTTACGTTTTTAAGTTGAAAGTACCTATCCTGGTACCGCTGAATAGTTTGAGACTGACCATTACGTTTTTTAAGTTAGAAAGACCTATCGATACCCATTGAATATTTTTAGGTACTGGGGGTGCATTTTACTCTTATTAGCACCAGGATATACGATACGATACACAATCTCTGTCCAAGCACAAAAAAGGGCATATTATCTACTCCAAACTCTCTACTACGTGCTAGGTACGGTCCATCGACATCATCTTGTGATACTGATTTCTCGATGCTCCTGTATGCACGCACAGGGCCACATGGGAACGAATTGTGAAAAGGATCAGAGGAACAAAATCCGCGTTGCGCAGGCACGAGACCGGCCGGCGGGAATGATGGAGTGAGGGAGGCGCGGTGCGGCCGGCCACACAAAAAAGATCTCGACACATGCATGGTCCTGCTGCTGCTCCTTTGCCGCGCGCGTTTTATGTATGGACCGGCCGGACCACCACCAGTGTGCTGCAGTGCACTACGTGGTCCTCAACCACCGCCGGCGCCGGCGAGGGGCGGCGCTTTCTTCTCCCGACGGTGTGGTGTTAGCTTGTTAGTTAATGAGAGCGTGGTGGCAGATGAGATGAGTAATGACAGCAGGTCTCCGGGCTCCGGTTCAGTTAAAGGGCGTCGCCATGCCTCTGTGTCTGTGTTCTCTTACTGTACGACTGTCCATTCTTGCTAGTCCTTGTTCCTTGATGACAAGTCTTTTCCTCTCCTCTCCTCCTGGACGAATTAGTAACACCGTTACTCTGCTTCTCATTGACTGTATCAGCACAAAAGGGTAGTTTGTATGGTTCACAACCCAAGCAGGGTCTGTGTGTGTGAGAGTGTGATGGCCATATGCGTGCTTGCTGTGTGTCTGTGCGTGTGTGGCTACTAACCCACCCAATCAACCCAAGCATGTGAATGTGATGAGTGGCCGCCGCTTGGTTACCTTACCTTACCTTGTCCTGTTGCTCCAAGGCTGGGTCAAGTACCCGTGGACCCCTGTCCACCTAGCTTTGGACTGTGGCGATCAGGCACCACATCATCCCCGTCATCTCTCACACGCACCACACCACCCCAGCCGTGCCGTCAAACAAGTTCCACGGGCGGGCATGGCAGCATCTGCTTAGACGACTGTTGCTAACCTCCCTCGATTACGACCTCCAGCGCTACCTCTGGTCCACAGTCTACTCTAACTTGTTCCTCATTCGTCTGCAGCCCAGCCAACTCCAGTACGCACCAGGAGGCAACGGGCACGTTGAAATGTTCAGCGCTGTGTCCGTGTCTGTCTGTAGTGTGTGTGGACTAGCGTCGCCTTTCTGGTCTCTCTCGGAGTCACACACTTGCCTGTCAGGATGGTGCATGCTCACACGGTGTATGCTTGTCATGTGCCTCATAACTAGCTAAGTACACTCATACCTATTGTATTATGTTTCGCTGATGGGCACTTCTCAAAGTTGTCAAGGAATTAGTCACCCACCCTTTCAGATATATAGCTTCACTGTATAGTCAAGTCTGGTCGATCAACATCATCTTGGAAGAGGAGATCATCCAGGATATATTAATGATATGGGCCTCGTTTAGTTGGGCAAGTTTTTACCTCCAACTTCCAAGTTTTTAGACTCTCTCTCCATCACATCACATTAAATACACCAAAAGATATATGTTCGGAGCAGTAAATGTAGGTAAAAAAAATAACTAATTATACAGTTTTGTTATACATGACGAGACGAATCTTTTGAGCCCAGTTAGTCCATGATTGGACAATGTTTACCACAAACAAACGAAACGTGCTACAGTGTGCTATAGAGATTCAAACAGTGCTTCGGGCAAGTTTTTTGCCCAACTAAACAAGGCCATGATATGATACAACCTCTGTCCAAAAACCAAAAGACGGCATATATATATTGTCTACTGCAAACTCTACTAGGTCGTCCATCGACATCATCTTGTGACACTGTGATACTGTACGGAGTATGATATTATATGGATGGTCCGATTTTAGTTTCCTGCACTTGCAACTGCATGCACATATATCGACCACTTGGGGTTGTTGTAAGGAACGATTTCTGAAAACGATCAGGAACAAATCTGATGCCATCCATGAGTTGTATGCATTAGACCGGCGGGAATGATGACGGGATGGTCCTGCTCCAGGTCCTGTGTTGCTCCTTTGCCGCGTTTTTATGCGTAGTGCAGTACGTGTTCCTCAACCACCGCCGGCCGCCGGCGGCGCTTTTCTTCTCCGACGGTGCCTGTACTGTCTCTGCCCAGAGCCCTTCAAAGTTCAGTCTGATCTAACCACTGGTAGCTTCAAAGCCAACCATGCTGAAAACGCCTTTCGTTTACGGTTTATGGTATGGTATATCCTTTTACGCTTAAAACAAACTCGATCGGCCACAGTAACAGGGCGATGTGTTTTGGCCTTGTTTTGATTTCACAGAGAGAAGCAGCACCGAATCATTGACGGCGGCCTACACCTAGCAGCGAATATATCAAGTTCCCTGAAATGTCTGCATAGTTGCAATGATGCACTCTGAAACTTTTTCTTCTTTATTTAATCTCTTCTCCTTGGACATGAGACGCAGGCAACGGTGATCCTTTTTCCGGATGTTACTCGACAAAGTCGGCATCAATCAAAACCCTTTGCTACCAACTTTACTAGGTATAGAGTATAGAGGAATAGAAATACAATTCTCAGACGCTAGCTATACGCTTGGATATATAGTAGCAGGAACACGCACGCTTTGTGTTTGCTTTACTGGTATATATACTGATAGAATAGATAGATGGGCACTCCATAGCTAGTACGTAGGTGATTTGCTTTCAGTTCAGGTGCTGCTTGTTTTGGCAGTGGATGTGCTAAGCTTTCATTATCTTCCTAAAAATGATATATTTTTTTTACTTCCTGGACTGCAGTGTTTGATGCACCACCACAGCTGGAGTGCTACAGCTGTTGTCTTTCACTGAAACAGTAGTGCATTCTCTGATGGACATGGACTGAAGCTGGTGGATGGATGCAGGACAGACGCCGATGAATGCATCTGTGGGACGGTCAGCTAATCCGGGCGGCTTGTCCACGTTGCAATAACTGAGGCCAGCTCAAAATCTGCAACGGGGACTGAAATGGACCATGCCAATGCCCATGCCCATGCCTGTGCCTGTGCCTGACTCCCAACTATTGTGTGCACAAATCATCAAAGCTATGGATTAGTACTGGGCTATATACAGGTACAGTACTGTATATTGTGATGGATTAGCAAACATCATCCATCGTCGATCCCCTGTAAACAAGACTGCAGGAGGTACTAGCTTCAATGTTAAGAACACCATCAAGGCTATCTGCAAGGAAGGAAATGAATGTGATAAGGATAAGCATCCCTCCACGGATCAGCTAGCCTCTGTGCAATGTAGCTTTCGGCGCCTTTGAAACGTGCGTGCGATAGCTTTGTAGAGTGGCAGCTGGTTTCAGAAAAATAAAAACTCTGGCTGCTGCTTTATTCATTGGTCATCTCACCGGCGCCGCGCAATGCTGTACGTGTCGTCTTCAATCAGTCACCATTTGTTGCAGATAGAGGTACCTAGCTTCTCATAGCTTATAACCACTGCGCTTGCCTAGCTTGTCCATTTGCAATAACAATAACTGAGGCCAGCTCAAAATCTGCAACGGGGACTGGAAATGGACCATGCCAAATTGCCAATGCGATGCACATGCCTGTGCCTGACTCCCAATTACTGTATTCACAATTTAGTTTGGGATCAAATCAAATCAAAGCTATGGATTAGTACTGGGCTATATACAGGTACAATACTCTATATTATGATGGATTAGCTAGGCCTGCTAATGGGGCGGGGTTGAACGGGTATTTTGGGGCGGGTTTTTAATACGGGTACTATTGGGGCGTGGTGGAAACGGGTGACACCGTGAAACGGGTTGGGCGGGTTGGGTTGACGACACAAACGGGTTGGGACGGGTTGGGGCTCTATGGTCATAGATCGGCGCCAAAAAAGTCATATCATCTTCGTGACTTCGGGTTGGGACGGGTTGGGGCATTGAGCCGAGGGGTGGGGCGGGGCGGGTGGTAGTTAGGGTTTTTAAAATATGGGTTGGGACGGGTTTAAACCCGTTAGCAGGCCTAGGATTAGCTATAACATCTTCCATCAATTAGGAAGTGTAGTGCTGGCGTGTTTCTAGGACCGACCCTTACGTCATGCCTGGAAGGGCAATGAGTAGTACGTCCCTGTAAACAAGACTTGCAGAGGAGTTTTTGGTCGACATTAGCTTCAATGTTAAGAACACCATCAAGGCTATCTCATGTGCAAGGAAGGAAATGAATGTGATAAGGCTAACCATCCCTCCACAGATCAGCTAGCCTCTGTGCGGTGTAGCTTTCGGCGCCTTTGAAACGTGCGTGCGATAGCTTTGTAGGGTGGCAGCTGGTTTCAGAAAAAATAAAACTCTGGCTGGCTGCTGCTTTATTCATCGGTCATCTCACCGGAGCGGCGCAATGCTGTACGTACGTGTCGTCTTCAGTCACTCACCATTTGTTGCAGCTAGAGCTATCTTCTCATAGCTTATAACCACTGCGCTTGGCTAGCTTGTGTGTTAGTGTCCATTGCATGCTAGGAACTTACTTGCTCCACTTTAATCACCATGTTTGTGTGTAGCTAATGTCGTAACTGATTGAGAGAGATCTAACTTGTATTTAACTCCAGGCATGCGATGCGTAGGTCATCAGCTCTCTCTACCAAACTCAGCCAGGAGAGTTGTATTCTCAGTCATTCTCCTCGGAATCGAGTTGCTTTGAATTTAGGGACACAAATCGTATCGTGTACTTTTGTGAGGTCTTTATATAACCTAGAATCGAAGCGAGCACATCTCAGTACGTTCAAGTCAAGATAAAGAAAAGGAACGAGAAATCGAAGGAAGCCACACGGAAAACAAAATGTCAAGGAAGCAAAGCTTAGCCTAGCTCAGCAACAAATTCACATATCTAAAGTAAAACCATTTTGCTAAAAAAAAGTACCATGTTATAGATGAAAACATATACCCTGTGAAAACATGGAAACCAATTTTACAAGAGGTATATCTACAGTAAATACTGACATGTACTCACATCTCTAACATGGACAAGAGGTATAAATACACATTTGTTTCGCCCTAGGTTATTATTAATTTATCAATTAACAGGGTTCAAAACAAAATCCAATCGGTCTACATCAATTACAACAAGTTTAGCTACTCCAGCTTCTTATACACCAAATGGAGAGGCTCAGAGGTATAAACATAAGTGAGATTCCATCCTTAGCTATCCGAATCTCAAACACAAGGGGATGCCAAACCATTCCAGCTCACAGCACTACACATGGGCCACGGAAAAGCTGTTCCAATTAGTTTCTTGCTTCAGATATCAAAGTCATCATCGTACATGCCTCCATCTGAGGCTGTGCCATCGAAATCATCATCAAAATCAGCTTCATCATCTTCAGTGACCACATCCAGCAGATCATCATACATATCCAACTCGAAATCAGAGCCATAGCTAGCTATGCTGCTGAGGATGTAAGCCCGATACCTGAAGTCGGAGATGGAATCATGAGGAAGCTTCAGATCTCGTACCCTAGCACATTTCGATTTCAGCACATCGTCCATTTGAATGTTGTAGCACTGGCGAATGTCGAGGGATTCAAGGCGAGGGCAACGGTCAAGGATTGCAATGAGTCCATCGTTGGTCAAGTTGTTACCAATCAACTGAAGTTCTTGGATCCCAGGCATGGTGCTAGCGATCCCTAATGCTTCCGTGTCATCATCCATGCCATCGTAGGGTGCATACACACTATGAAGAATAGACCAGCGCGCATTCAACCTGAAGCATTTCAGTTGTGGGCAGGCTCTCCCAACAGTCTCACAAATGCTGCCATTCAATGAGCAGAATAACATCTAGCTCTTCGAGCTGAGGGAAACCATTAATTGCCTCTTCAAAACCTTGATTAGTGACATGATGGCACAAGCAGAGATGGAGGCTCTTCAATGAGGGGCCCTGCATGCAGAATGGGTAAATCTGAATGAGTTTGGTTTCTAATATCACAACCGGCACAATAAAAAAAATCAATGACCAAATGGCAGAATAAAAACCTGTGCTACAGAAATTGCTCAAAAGGGTTACCAAAAATACTTTGGTAAATCAATGCCAGTTCTTAAATCAATCAATAATAATATATCAACATTATATAAACCAAATTAGGAGAAAAAAATCAACACACAATCCAAAAAAAAAAAAGCTCAATGCTGCCTGAGTTGACACTGTACAAACAATCTACATGTCACGTCTTGCTAAAAGAGTGAAACAGAACAAGGGTAATGAACCACAGTAAAACACCTCTGACAGCGATAAGCATTATGTCAGCATATATAAGAATTCAAACTTGCTCAAGCTGGTAACTCTTGTAAATCAAATTTGGTACCAGGTCCCAAAAGAAAATAGTTGGAACTTCAAGCAAACAGTTGCACACAGCAAACAATAACCAAACAAAATAAAATATCAATTCTGACTAAGGAGTCATTTACAAGCATTGGAAAATTATACCAACGCTAGATGACACTCGTAATTTTAAGTAGCAAAAAGAAAATAACCACAGATGATAGTAAACTTTGGCACCAGACAATTCAATTGCATGATGATCTTTTCCTTTGATAGCAATATAAGATGAACCTAGTTCTAGTTAAATGGTTGTAGACTAACATCAAGCTGCATGGCATGATTCAAAGTTGTCGAGTCAGCATTCAACATCAAACTACTACTACGATTACGCATATCCAGCAGGAGGAACAGGAACTGAGTTTACTCGGTTGAAGGCATAGATGTATACCAGGACACCAAGTTCAAGTCCTCGTCGGTGCCTATTTCTTTATAACTAAAAGGCACCTAGTTCCTCCTAGGTTGGTCAAGTTTTTACTTTTTAGATATATACATAGCAGGCACAAGTTAGTTTTCTTCCTCAAATACCATTCCATTCGGAAATTCTCTAACAAATTCTTAAGAAACCAGACAATAGGGTGAAAGAACTGCAAGCTGCCAAGCTTTCAGATACTCTGAACATCACAGGTGAATTGTTCTATGGGGCAAGCACTATTCTCACCTGGCCGAAATAACAGCACAATGACAACAATGACGATAATGGCGTGACAGCATGCGTGGAAACTACAGTTCCAGTTTGTTAGGTGTTTGATTGGTTTGTTAGTTCAGTTTCATAGGTTGCTTCAAGTTGTCGGTGATTGGATTGATAATGGTCAGAACTAGGAGGTTGTTGGGACTCGGTGCTTATATAAACCTAGATGTAATCATGAACTTAAGCAACGAGTTATCTTCCATTCCATCTCTACCCCTTTTTTACTTTTCCCCAACATTGGATGTCGAGACGGAGAGCCTCAACCCACACCAACCATGACTACCTCTGCATAGTCAGGGTCCTCCTCTTGCTGCCCACTACACGAATGTTTCTTCTAAAAAATGCATGAAACAGGATTACTAAAAAAGGGCCAGCGAAGTCTGTGACGACAAGATAGTTTTGCCATTAGCCAAAGGTGGCAACAACATAAGAATAAACTGCAGAAAAGTTCACAAGCTAGCAATGTTTGGATTCATTCCAACAACGATGGCTAATGCTTCAACTACAAGAGAAAGGTTTTTGATAGAAACCATGACCCTAATAGTTTACTGAATAACAGTAAAATCTTCCTGTGAAGCACAATTTTTGAAAGACATAAGCTTCCATGTCGAAGATATTCAATTTCTATAGCCTATCGAACAGCACATAAATATAGAATTCTCTCTAATCCTAGAAATCCTGCTCTTGACCATGGCTATATGCCCAAATGATCTACTTGCAAGCAACTGACTCCCAGTTCCTTTGGATCACCGAGCCTAGCGTAACAGCTAGACAAAAATCTTGCTAGGACAATAGAGAAAATGTTCAAGGACTAGAGACAAATGCTGCATATGAATTAGCTACATTCGAACACTACGGACTCAACAGTTGTAGCACATGATCTCAAACTGACAAACCTACTCACAGCATCCCATCTTATTAAGTAACCGAATCCTGTACACAAATAAGCAGACGAAGGAAAACCAACATTCTGCTCTAAATAAATTTAGCTTGAGGTGGAATCGAACGTTTAGTTTAGAATGCTGTAAAGAAATGCATAAAGATTAAACATTCCCTCAACATTCTGCTCAAAATTTAGCTTGAGGTGGAACGTACGTTTAGCTAAGAATGCTCTAAAAAACGTAGAAAGATGAAACATTTCCTCAAAATTTGTTGCAGTAATCAAGCACAACAGTGAGTAGGAACCACGAATTAGCAAGAGTCTGTGTGTCCATCCATCATTTCATTTATTTAACAACAATAAAAAAAAAAATGAAACGGACTGGGCAAAGCTTTTCCCCGACCGACCTGTGAGAGATGTATCGTAGGAGTTGGTCGTTGACGAAGCTCTCGGCGCCAAAGGCCTCCATGGTGCCCGCGGATCTGTCGACGGCGGCGCGCGCCATGGCCTCGACCTCCTCGGTCTGCATCTGATCCCCCTGGTATGTCATGTCGACGCGTCGCCACAGCGTGGGGTCCGACGCCGCGAGTCGGCGCCACGCGCGGCACACCAGCCCGGCCCCGAGCAGGATCTCCGCCACGTCCAGCTTCGCAAACACCGCCGCCAGCGCGTCCGACGGCATCTCCGCCCAGTCCCGCAACTCCTCCTCCTCCGCGGCCCTCGGCGAATTCGGAGCCGCTGCCGGCGCCGGCGGAGAAAGTGGCGAGGACATTGGCTAGGGTTAGGGTTCGCCGGCGAGGAGAGTGGAGTGGAGTGGGGAAGGATTGCGTTGCGCCCGGAGGTAGGTGAGGTGACGAGTTGGGGTGGGAGTGGTTGTCTTCTCTTGAGCACTTTGTTGGGCCACATATGGGCTTCAAAGTGGCGCGGGCAAGCTTTCAGCCCGATGGGCAGGCCTGCTATCAACCTGCATAATACCCACAGGCCAGCCCATTTATTTAGAAAGGAAGGAAACCCAACAGGCCAACACGATGGGCCGGCCAACACACGTTAAAAATTCCAAGACATCGAGGGAGAACGAAGGAAACAAGAATCGGCTGTGCTGTGCTTGGCCTGTGCTTGGCCTGTTCATGGCTTGTGCATACGTCATGCCGGCGGAAGCTTGGCGTCAGAATCAGAAAGGAGTAGGACGACGACACTTTGAGTTTCAGACTTTGATTCAGTACGCTATCGACATATACTATAGATAGGTTAGTTATCCTAGGCGAAATTATTTAGTTGGTGAGGCCAGCCCACACAAAAGAAGGTTAGGTTCCACATCGATCGATCAGCTAAGCTATCTTCATTATCATCCGTCGCAATTTCAGTTTGTTTGTTAGCTCGGGCGACACGATCACGAGTCAAATCCTGCCAACTATACTATATTCTCAGTCAGTTTCAGCCAAGTTTCAATCACAAGTCGTTGATCGATGGTTCATGCATACTGCCGTGGTCGCTCCATCGATCTTCAGTTGAGCTATAGTGTCACGGTATGATTGGTGCTGGTCATCAAACTTCTTTAATCTTGATTCTAATTAGGAATGTTTATGTCTACATATAAGTTTGTTATGAAAATATATTCAATGATCATCTGATGATTCTAGTTATGGTATAAACATTTTGGTAAAGTTGAAAATATTTGACTTTTCGAGACGAGAGATTGATAACGAAGCAGTTGTCCACAAGTGTAGGTGACCCAAAACTCGCGGGGGGCACTGACCCGCCGATCTCATTGAGGGTCGGCCTAGCCAAATATCGCAGACGTCGTCGAGGGTGGATTTCTACTCCATCGTCCACCCACAACAAACTTGACCCGTTACCATCTCTACTTCACCCGAATGCTTCGTTGGCGATGAGGACAGAGCCTGAAATCGTTCTCGATTTTGGGCACAAGTAGTATAGGAATTTATATATGTGGTACAAATCATGGACTTTTATTTCATTCATTCATCCGTGAATGCTACACAAGTGCATAAAGAAAGCTTAGCTAGCCCGACATTTTTGGGCAGCCGGGCAGGTATACGGTGTGGACATATACATACATAGATACAAGTACGACACAGATTTATATACTTGTACAACAACGCTAGTTGTGGCAAATTTTGAATATAAAAACAAGAAGCAAGTTACACGCGAATTGGAATCTATTGACTTGATGAGAAATTGAGAAGTGCACTTATATATAGCAAGAAAGAAGACGACGACGACAACGTACGGTTCGTTCGTTCGTTATTGTGACAAATTAAATTCCAAATTAACTTGCACGCGCACGCATGATCGTTCGATCATGGAAGGAGAGCGGATCACGAGGAAGGCTGCTGGTTCATCTGCTCCTGGAACTCGGCCAGGTGCGGTTCCTTGACGCACATGGTCATGATGCGCGCGCCGGGCTTGGGCGCCGGCGGCGCTCCGATGATGGCGACGGCCATGAACGGCGCATACGAGAAGGGCACGACGTGGGTCGGCGTGCCCCAGCCATAGTCAGCCTCGAGGAACCCAAGCCTGGTCCAGTCGGACATGAAGAGGGAGTCGTAGGTGAAGCTGAGCTCGTAAGGGTCCCGATCTTCAAACCCACCCACCGCCCACCTGGCAAAATCCACGGCGAGCCTTGCCTTGGCGTCCCGAATGGCGCGCACGACGTCGACGACATCAGCCGCCACCACCTCGCCACTAGGCCGCGTCACCTTCACGGTGTAGAAGTTGTTGCCGTAGAACCCGGACCCCGGCGCCGCCGTGGCCGGAAGGAGGTGGCGCGTGTTGGCGAAGAAGCAGACGTGCACCGGCGCGGCGGGGTCGGGTAGACGGAGCGCGCGGACGCGGGCCTGCCATGTCCGCGCCACGCACACGTCGAACGCCGAGCAGCGCTGGCCTGTGGCTTCCAGGTACCGGGACTTGACCTTGGCGATGTGGTCCGGGGACACGTCCGTCGTGAAGTAGTGGAGGCCGAGATCGTCGAAACACGGCGGCGGCGCTGGCATCGGCGGCGGGTTCGGGATCACGTCGCGCGCCCAGACTGGGGTGATCCGGGGAGTGGTCACGCCACGGGCGTAGTCTGCCACCGCGTTGATGAACTGACCGGCGCCCAGACCGTCGGCGATGGTGTGCACGGAGATGAGACCCACCACGAAGCCACCGCATGTGAACTCCGTCACCTGCGGTACGTGACACGTGTGCATGATTCAGCAAAACATATACTACTAGTAAGTTGATAAGATTATTGACAATAATGAGATTAAGGTGACATGAAAATAATTAACAGTATTACCTCCATTCTAAATATTATAAGGCGTTTTGACTTTTGTAGATAATTCTTTTTATTATGTATATGGAGATAGTGTATAATTAGATGCATAACAAAATAATTGTATTTGAAAAGCCAGAACGTCTTGAAATTTGGAACGGAGGGAACAGTAGAGTTAGTTACCAACACCATATATATGTAATTAATGTAGAAAGTACACAGAAGGACGACTCGACCACGACGTGTCAACCACTTAAAAGAAGGAATAATCTGATGATTAATGGATGGGAGGTTAAAATTTGGTAGCAAGAGATAAGAGTAGGTGAGTCGAGTCGTCGTGGCCGCTGTCACTCGACCCAGAAAAGCTACGTGACCGATCGATGGAGGCATTTGACCTGCATGACCGGCCGGCCGGCCCTGTGGTACGTTCGATATTATCCAGACAGATGGATGTTGTGCAATATAGTAACCCTAGCTTTTCACTTTTGATTTTGACTTGCTAACAACATCTTACCAACCATGATGGGTAATAAGTAGTGGATCGGATGCATGCACTGCACCACTAGCTAGATTTTGCTACTTTTCCCAGCTTTTCCTAGACACGTACTCAAGATATATATATTGATGCACTTTTAATGCATGATGCCTATTATATTTAGTTAATTAACGACTTAGCGGCCTAGGCAGCTTCACGGAGATATGTGGCTGCGGTTTGAGTTTTTTTTTTCAGAATTAGCTAGATACTAGCTGGCCATTATATATAGGGCATAGCAACTTTTTTAATCTCCAAGTTGTTGCTATAGTTATCCATCCATAGGTACGATTTGTTCAATGATGGAGTATGCATCACACAGTGATGGCCCATATGCTGAAACTATATAGTCATGCTTGAGACGACAAAAGATATGTGTGAGGATTATATTATTATATATATTATATATAGCCGTGTGCGCCTTCTCGGCCGGCCTGCCGGCTTGGAGCTTGTTGTGGTGGTTAGCTAGTTCTTCGCTAATTAGCACAAATCTTTTTGCAATCGATCACCATCTAACCAAACACACTGGACATATATATAATTAGTATATTTGTAAACGGTACTACTAGTACTGCTGCCACCCGGCTGGTCCCCTTACTGATGTTGCCTAACTTTCCCTTTAGATATATGTAGTAGTGCAACGACCTCACAACCTCCAGATAGCAACGCAAAACCATACAAATGCTTAGTGCAAGCAACAAGCTGCAAGCAGGCCGGCAGGAGATGGACATGATGAAGAAAGTACGTCAACATTACGTACGGCGCATGTCATCGATCTCCTCCGATGGACTTACGATCCGACCGACCGGACATCTATATATGGCTAAGCTTAGTGACACAACTTGTGATTATTTATACAAAAACTAATTAAGTAAGCAATGCTATGCAATGTTGACTGTAGTGGTGGTAGGCAGCTAGTACTTGTACACGTTGTTGGTGTACTGTCATGTACATACTGATGGAATTTATATTCTCGATTGAGATTGGGATTGTGTGGCTCAAATGAATTATGCAAGATGATGGTAGATGATGCATGCCACTCAATTTCTGATGTCAGCAGGATTAGTAACGTGGTAGCCAGTCGGTCATCGTTGTACGTGTAGAGAGTGTACGTTCTTGGTGCTGCTATTCTACCTCATCATGATCACTCACTCGGACTCCGCATCTCACCTACCAACCCATATATACCGGGAATGGACTGGAACAGGCTATTCCAGTCCATAACAAGTACGTGTCGCTATTCCGAATAGCAACACATACATGTTAATTACTAGTACGTACAGTTTATTTGCTTGATTAGTTGATTAGCGACACGTACATGTTAATTACTAGTACGTACCGTTTATTTGCTTAATTAGTTGATTAATTGGGCGTGGAGACAAAAGTCACGTAGCCCAGCAGCAAGAAACAGAGACACATACGTTTTTACAAAACTTGCTTTGGTGGTCATCGATTTCGTTGCACCGGCCGTCCGCTAAATTGTTTGATGCTACTGCGTATGTATTCAGTTGTTATTTGATAGGACAGAAGTTTTGTTTTTTACTACACTACTTTTTAGCGGCCGGACGGAGAGACAAACAACATATACGTCACGGTTGTGCATGGCGCCAAATAAAGTTCCATAGCTTACAAAGGTACGACGGCTGCCTTTTCCTTAACTCCAACTTTTTCTTATTATTAATGCGTGTGTTTGTCGCTAATTAGCTTTCATTTTACTAAATTTGTACTCATATATACTACTGCTTCTCACTTATTATATATATATTGAGCTTATTATTACTATAAAAAGTTTCTTTTTTGCCTTTTTCTTTTTTGCATTTAGTAGATGCAAAAACAAGTTGCATCGTAAAACTTCTATACTCCTAGCTAGCTTCATGCATGAGTGCACACATGTAGTGATTAACATATATAGACGATATATATATAGTATAGCGATTGCATACCTGCATCATGAGCGGCATGTCGAGTGGGTTGACGTCCGGCTTGGGCTCCGGCAGCAGCTCCTCCTTAGGTATAGCCATGGGATGGTCCAGGTGCCGGACCTCCTCCAGGGAGCACGCGGCGGCGGCCTCCACGAACCAGGCGCCCTCGCCGGTGCACGCCACACGGACCTCCCGTCCTCCTCCACGAACCGCCCCGCCAACGGGTAGTAGTCCACCAGCGCCTTCCCCAGTGCCTCCCGCACCGTCTTCGCCGGCGATGTCGCCGTCGGCGCCTTCTCACCGCCGGCGAACACGTGCAGAGAACGGACCAGGTGGCGTAGACCCGCCACGCGGTCGATCACCGACAGGCGTAGCGTCTCCTGTGGCGTCGCTGATGATGGCGGTACCAGTGACTGGCTCGTCCGAGTCACCGGGAACAGCCCGGCGGTGGTGTCGTCGATGGTGCCCATGCTTAAGCTTCGTTTTCCTTTTTGGAGCGAGTGTCTAGTGATGAAGATGATGCTAGCAGCTAGTGTTGTGTGTGTGCTCGTGATGGAAGATGGCACGAGTATATATAGGCGGTTCCAACCCAAGATGACGTCTAATGGCCACAAATGTCGACGGTGAAGATATATACATATATAGTTTCTTGGCCGAGTCTCTAATCACTATTACATCAGAGGTACTTCTTGGTTATGGTAGTAGGTGAAGGAGGAGGATGAATGAGCCCCACACGCACTACTGATGGTACTGGCCCAACGGATACTGGACCACGACTTGTCGCCAAGTTTGGGCCCTCCGATCTAACAGCGGACGGCTCTGATCATCGAGACAACATGCAATCCCACTCGACGGAGACGGAAACAACGACGGTGTGATGAACGTCACCATGGCTGTGTTTTGTCCACGCATTTTGTCGTCGTCAGATCAGAAATTTCAAACACTGTTCGTGTCGTGTTTGAATTGTGAATTTTGATGTAACTATATATATAATACATATATACAATTATGCATGAGGATGAGGAAAAGGATAGCAGAAGATCGATGTAGGAAGTAGGTAGGGTAGTTTCCTGTTAGAGTTGACTGAAAGAAGATAGAAGATTCAGGAAGAGAGGTGCTGTATGTGCTTCATTTTTATTTGTGCATGCCGTATATCGATGCAGCTTATTAGCTTGTTAGTATTTGAAACCTCCACCTGCTCTATATGTTTGAATGAGCCAACCTCGTACTATACGTATGTTATACTTGATTTCAAATTGGTCTTATGCTTGGCAAAGAAGTAAAAGTTTTTTTGCATTTGTAAAACTTTTTTTTTTTTTGCGATAAGGAAAAAATTCCATTGATATTAAAGCAAGTTACATCCTCTCGTGGCTACTAATCATGTTCTTTATGTCGAAAATCTTATGCAGCATATATATGCTCTTATAGCTTGATGTTGCAACATATATTTGTGCAACGGTCGTATTGATGTGTTTTTTCTATATAAAATGAAAATTGTACACTCTTGTTTAAGCAAGCAAGCAACAACCAAGCAACCAACCAGGAGCAGTGACCTCATCGTGTTCTTGTCCAAGTAACAAACCTACCTACCCGTATATACGTATGTACTACCCATTGGATCAAAAATGTATTTAAATGGTGGAGTGGCTGGTGCTCTCTTGTACACAGCAAATGAGTCGATGGATCAGTTACGGTTCGTTCGAAAGAAAGTGACGTCGCCAGAGTCGTGCAGCTCGTGAGCAATATTATTCCTTTAATTTCATCCTCTGATCGAGGAAGTTTCAACGTCAATGTACAACAGATCGAACACAGCTGCAAAACATGTTTCTTTGTTTGTCCACGTACGTACGCATTCGTCGGATCAGAAATTTCAAACACGTGGTACACGCGCGGTTTGTGTGTAACCACAATCTCTTACTGTATATTTGCATTACATACAGCTCACACGCTAGCTGCTGCTGGTGCAGGAGAGAAAGAGAGGCCGGCACGCCGTGAGAGATCGAGCCGTGCAGTTTGCGAGCGTTCCTTTATTTCATCCTATATTTCAGGAAGTTTCAAAGTCAATGCCATTGTGTCAAGCAAGATTAGGTACATGTCAAGCGTGTTTGGTTAGATGGTTTGACTTCGTTCATTCGGCATGATCCATCCATCCGGAACGAGGTGGACAGATGATTTTTCAGGATATGAGCTCGTTCTACAGACTGAGCTGCTACTAGTGTGGTCAACCGATGACCGACGGATGAACAGGTAACTCAAACCAACCAAACGACACGGTATGTAGCCTTGGATTTAGGTTCGGATGATCGGGCAGACCGCCCTTGTTATAAACCAAATTAACTGGCGGAACTGTCCGAAGGCATCCGAACCTAAATGCACCGTTTGGATTGGTGGAGCGAACGAGTCGATCCGTCACCGTATCGTGCCGTCGGCCAGCATAAATTAAGGTGTCATCGACTTGTTCCAAGTGAAATAGTCGGACGATGCCATCTACGTGCCGGTAGGTTGAATACATTCTTTAAACCAAATTAAACTTACGTGTGTTGTCAAAAAAATTAAACGTACGTGTCAGCCAGGTCATCATCCAAACCTCTGCTAGGAATGATTCCATGCCGGATGCGTTGGTGTGGTGCCCGACTTGCTCATCTCATTGACTCTTTACGCATAGTACGTACTCGGTTCACCGGCCTAATTAATTAACACTAGCTCCAATTAACCTCTCCTCATCAACCTGTTTCATTTGTCTAAAACAATTTGTCTATTTATTTGCATATTGTTGGGCACAAATGCATGCATGAAAAAAAAAAAAAAAATAACCAGCATGTGGCCAGAGGATGTGACTTTGTCTAACTTAATTGTAATGAATTCCAGAAACGTCCTCTCCAAAGAAAAATCATCGCTACACGATGTAGCATATTTATGTTACAAAACGCTATACTTCAAATGTTCCACAAAAATTCTAAGCAGGTACTATTTTCTAGATGTCGTTCGGGAGTCTCTAGATCTATCGGGTGCTCAGTCCTCCGGAGGTGCTCATAGGGGTAGGGTTTGTGTACGTGTATTCATAGAGATTAGTGTGCGTGCGCGTATTGTGAGTGTCTGTGTTGTACTGTGTAATTATCAAAAAAAAAATGTTTTGGATGAGAATCAAAAGAAAACATTATCCTTTTTCTATCATAACAACTCTTGCTTGTGATGGTAAGTAAAATTAAAAGGAAATGCATGGAACGTTTCAACGGTTCCATTGTTTGAAAATGCATGCGCAAAAAAAAAAAAAAAAGAAGTCACACAGGTTGCAATGGTCGCCTAGTGCGATTAGCTCCGTGATGTAAATAGAATTCTCATCTTGTATGATGGTTTTTAAATGGATTTCCATTGTTGCTGCCATTCGATGTTTGGAGTATCATGGCCATTTCATCAACCTGGTCCACTTGCATACCCACTTCATCTCCCTCCATCCTTGTGAATGGAAACCATTCTGCCGCATTTCGATCGGAATGAGGAATCCTTTGTCTGCTAATCAAAGTGTGCCTTTTAACGGCTTCAATAAAACCATCCACATCTTGTCTTCGTTTCTGTGTTCTTCCATGACTTGTCCATATGTGGCCTTCGAAAAGGAAAGGTAAAATTTGCATCAAGATATTATTCACATATATATGTTTAAGGAACTGTCTAATTCTTTTGTAAAAATACTATATTATTCTAGACCTAGCTAGGCCTTAAAAAATCATATAAAACACTATGAACCAAAAAATGACAAAATAAATATACAAATTAACTAGAGTTCATGTGATCCAAGTAAGTTGGGCAAAAACAATGGTCTAAATTGCTAGCAAAGTTTCCAAAAAAAAACAAAAATCATGCCTCTCTAGATCTCCATGTGAAAGGAATTAGTGAAAGAGATGTATAGGTAAAAGTTCGAAAAGAGTTTTAGGATACCACAAGCTCAGCTCTCTAACCCAACTCCTTCAAAGGGCAATCCCCCCTCCTCCCATTATTTTTGCTATTTCTCACCTCCAATTGAGCTCAACGATGGTGCTCACAACATCACTGCCGCGAGGAGGAGGAGGAAGGATATTTACGGGAGTTATTTTTAGGGGCCGTTGACAATGTTCTCTTAAGAGAACCGTCTTTAAAAGTCCGTCTCTTCTAAAGACGGTTCTGCTAAGACGACTATCCTCAAAAAATCATATTTTCATGGGTGTCTCTCTTAACTAAACTACACCTAGGGGCAGTTCCTTAATGGAACTGTCCCAGAAAATTGATCTCCAACACAGTCATGAAGCTACGGTGCCTTCCTCCAAGGTTAGAGGCGTCTATAAAAACCATATGTATACTAGTGAAGGTTGTCCCCTACTGTAACACCCTCGGTGTTACCGCGTATTTCACTTACTAAAATCCGTCATGAGCATCATATTTGTGTGTAATGCATGTGATAAAATATAAAATGTTTCTTGTATATATGTACACACGCATACTATAGATACACATATACGTAACTTTGGTGCTAGAACGGCTAGCTAGTAGATTAGTGCTTGATCGTTTAATCAATGCCTCCAAAGTCGTACGTGCATGCATGCACTTGGGCCGGTTCTTGTTCAGCATGGACGTCGTCGTCGTCTAGCTGCCTCTGCACCGCACGATGTCGATCGACCATATTTAGATGAGCCATTATTAGCCATGGTCCTTGGCTTTAGCGCGGTTGCGGCTTGACCCTGCCACTGCGGCGCCGTCGCGTCGGCCATCACGCACGTAAGGCCACCGTCCATTATAATGGCGTCGTGCGTGCACATCGCCTCGCCGTCGCGTCCGCCTGCACCCTGTCCGCTAGCTGCCGTTGCTTGTCGCTGCTGAGTGCACGAGGCCGTGCCCGGCGTCGTCGCTTGCCATTTATGGCATTGCAGTCGCACAGGCCATGTCTATCCTGAACACGCACGCACGTTGCCTTAGTCTTGCTGCCATGGCAGTGTTGCACTGTATCCTCGTCTCTGCATGCCTCCTGTTTGATTTGGCCGAGCGGAGCGCTGAGTCAGTGCATACACGGCCGGAGTTACGAGCGTCCATCCGAGCGCTAGCAGCCAGAGCCTTCAGCTGCACACCTCGTGGCCATGTCCCTACTCTGCACGCTTCTCGTGTGCACACCTCCACGAAGGAACGAAGCTTCCTTTCTTCCTACAAATACATGCACGCCTGAGCACTCCAGTTCTAATCCTCTCACCAAAGATCGAGCAGCCATGGCTGTTGCCTAGTCAGCTAAACCACATCGAGCCTCTGCCGTCGTTACCGTCGGAGACTAGCAGACGCCGTGGTGTCCGCCGCTGAGCGCCGCCGTGCCGCTCGCTCGCACGACGCCTGCTCTGCTCTGGCTCGCGCGTGTCTCCGACTCAACCGTCCTCTCTGCACAAACCTTTGTAAGCTATAGTTGTTGATGCTTGTTCGTTATGCTAAGTAGCTGTTGTAGCTTGCCGAGGTGCCGCGGCCGCCGCGCATAACGTCCGCGAGCTGCTCATATATACATATATGTTTGTGCGTGGGTTCGTTTAGAGTACAAACATGCTGTTAGCTTCTTAGCTTTTGTACGTAATACATGTTCCATATATAGTTTGCTTTTGTAGCTTAAACTGAGCTATTTGATGTAATAGCTAAATATCCATTTAATATTAATAGGGGTAAGAATAGAACACGTACGTGCTTACACCTCGCTTGCTGGTAGTTTACTATCTTAGTCATTAGAGCTAGCTTAGCTGCTTATTGCATGTGTTCCTATTTTAAGAGTTGTTGTTACCGTATATTAAATCGTTGCATCATCATCGCATACATGTAGTGAACGAGTTGGCGGAAGTCGTGACCGTGGGCGACCAGGAGTACGAAGAAGTCATCGAGGAGTACGAGGAGGAGATACTCGTGCCGCAGGAGTTTCCGGAGCCGCCCGTGACTGACTTTGTTGAGTTTGCACCTGACCAAGGCAAGCCCCGGTGCATAACCCTTATTTTTGAATAATATGATATATATGTTTGCATTTACGTATCTGGAGTTATATGAAATCCACATGCATATATATATTGTCCTATGGGTCTTACTAGTACAGGATCGAGTAGTTGCCATGCTTAGGTTATTCGGTAGCGTGAGTAACCCTTTGTTACTCACAAAGTAGGTGAATATCACTACACCGATGATGAGATGGTGGAAAGGAAATGGTGACCGGGCAGGGAAGTGGTTTGGGTTCTGGCGGGTGTGACAAGTTATGTTCCGCGACGGCGGGACTTAGCTGGGTTACACTGTTTTCCCTGTCCGTGTCGGTTAAGGACCGTTCGTTGCAATGGAATGGTGGTCAAGTCACGGATCTTATTATCCCGAGCACATACTTGCTTATGGGAGCGGGAAGACCTGTTCTTTTTCATGTCGAGGTTTCGGCTCTTTCCGTGCCGACTCGAATGGAGGCGGGGGGAAGGGTTGAGGTCCAAGGACCATACCGAGTCCGGGACTCGGGTAGTGGTGGCTCGAGTCCAAGTTTGGGGGGGGACTGGAGCCTCGGTAGGAACCGAAGGGGTTGGTCTTTGCTTGCGCGTATTTTTGTAGCGCAAGCGGGCGTGTGTTTTTCGGGGTACCCATTTGGGGATATTGGTTCGCGAATCGCCGGGCGCCGTGTCGGTACGACTTTGACCGGTATCCGGCATCGTAGTAAGAAGAGGAATATGAAGGAAGGAATTAAGATGGTTCTGATTGCTCAACTCTTGAAAGTAGAACAGGTGCTTATCTAGAATGGCTAGATAATGAACTTAAAATATGGCTAATGAATCATAAATAAGGATTCACTTTTAGTAATGCTTTTACGCAAACAAATAAACTACAGCCATAAAGCCTATCATATCCCTTGAGAGTCGGAAATATATATTCCCTTCGAGGGTAAGTCTTGCGAGTACAATTGAGTACTCGGGGTTTATTTACCCTTGTTGCGGGTGGAGCATAAGGAGCTAGTCTTGTGTGGAGGATTCTTTCGGTGGGCACGGATGGATCCTTGTATCTTCGTCGCCGCTAGATGTTTATTTCATTTCCATTTGTTTATTTCCGCACTCTGAACTTTGGTATTGTAATAAATAATTTCCAAAACTTGGTATTGTATGGAATAAATTAAGTATTGTAAGCTTGTACTCATTATTGGATTCTGGATGTAAACGTGGATTGTTTCGAGTTCTCCCTTGGGGTGTGCTCGACGGAACTGTTTGGGATGACTCATTTTTTGGAGTACTTAGTGTCTAGAGGAAGACAAGTGCTCTAAAAGTGTGTTATTTCGGGCGGTTCTGCCACACCTACCACCTTACCTTTTTTTTCATAGCTATAAATGGGCTATCTATCGTACTAGAACGTGCTATCAATATGCATGCACACTCACACAAACTTATGAATGCATCCACATAAACCCTATCATATTAGCATCCCTAAAGCACTAGGCAAAAGATCTTAAGATGGCCAAGCCACACAAGTGTATAGCTACCAATGATCACCCTGCCACCATATTTTAAAACTATTTTCATCTAACCTTAGAATAAACCTAACAATACAAGTATGTATCGATGCTAAAGTCGAGAATTTGAACCGTAGCAAATGAGGTACACTTAGGTTCCCTTGTCCTCAAAGTACAGTGTTCATAGGGGTGAGTGTGTGCGCCTATTGTTAGCATCTGCGTTGTACTGTGTAATTCTAAAAAAAAAGTACACAGAAGTGTGTAAAATCTAACGGTCAAGGTAACATCACATTGGCTTGAAAGTCTTTTCTTAATAGATGGGGTTAGATGTGGCCGGCCTACCGTGTTACTCTAATCTGATGTGTGCTAGCAGAGATACTACATAGTAGCCAGATAGCTTGGACGTTGTTAGTTGCTTCAGCTGTTTATGCTACGGCACGGCAATAATATTATTCTGATGCTTATTTGGTAAGTCCTTTCCAAGCTACGCATTACATGGCTTGAAGAAATTTATCAGAAAAAAGGGGTAAAAGTCGCTTCCAACATGAACAGAATTTTGAAACCAAAGTCTCTCTGGTCCACTCATTCACGCAACGCTTGTTTAGTGACGGTGTGGTAGGTTGTCTCCTCTAACGCAATGAGTAGCGGCCATTAGAAAATGAAGCACCCTTGCATCTCCGATCCATTTGTGACTTTTTCATCCTGATCCCACTTCGAGTTTGTGTGCCCAGGTCTTTTTGCAGAAATGTCAGAACACGTACGCTTGACTCTGAACTATCTTTATCTCTCAGTATAATTGTCATGAACCAGAATTGGGCCACCCCGAAAGTGGCTAGATGGCTCGCACGGCCGCCGCCGCCCGAGAGGGGCCAGGGCGCTTGCCAATAAGGGGGCCGGCGCCTTGCCGCCGCCTTCCCTCTCCCCGCACGATTCCCGGTTTGCTTCATATTCAAGTTAGGATTATCTTAGGTAATTTTTGGTGTGCAAGGGGATATCTCATCTATAAGGGAGACCCTTATTAGGAAAGAATAAATTAGGATATGCTTGTAAAAGGTATTCGATCGTATAAGGAAACCTTATAAAGATTGCTTAGATTACAAGTCCCACTAGTCGGACTATATAAGCAAGAGGCATGTAATCTCTAGGGGATAAGCAAGCAAAATAAAAAAATATCTTTCGCCTTCGCTCTTGGCTCCCCCGCCCCCCGCCCTCGCCGCCACCACAAGATCACAAGGCCGTCCGCGCGCGCCCGCACGGGCGCCGCCGCCGGCCTCCGCCCGCCGCCCCTCCCACGGCTCCTCCCCTCCACCGTTGCGGCGTGCTGCCGCTCGCCGCCGCCGGCGAAGCTGCAGCCCCGCACGCCATCTCGTAAGCTTCAAGGTCGACGAACACGTGTCACTCCGCCCATCTAGCCGGAATCGACAACTCGGGTATCCGAGACCGACGATTCCCACCACCCATGGCTTCCGAGATAAAGGAGTTCAACGCTGGCCGGCGGCGCCCGACGACAATCGCGCCGGATCGCCAATAGCGCCGACGACATGGAGGACCGCCTCCGCCGATGGAGCACGCCTACACCGCCTCGAGGATCCCAAAGACGCACGACGACCACGCCTGAGGACGGCTCGGCGGGCAGCCCATCGCCACCGGCGAAGGGTCGCCCCAGTACGCCACGGTCGCCGCCCCCTCCGCCCTCGGACCTCGACGCGTCGGCTCCGACCGCTATCCTCCGGCTGAGGAGGCGGATGATGCCGCATGCGTGACGCGACCGGCCGTCATCGACGTCATCCTCGGCGACACCGCGGCACCGGCTGCCCTCTCCTCTCCTCCGACACCGCGACCCGGCGCAGACTCTCCCGGCGAGATGGCATCACCCGCGGTGCCCTTGCCCCCCCCGCGCCACCCGCGGCGCCCCCCTCTGTCCCTATCCGCGCCACCCGCGGCGCCCCGAAGACCGTGCTGCCACCTGCGGCATTGCACCCTCCCCGCACAGCCACCACGCCTACAAGTCCGGGAGTTTGGCGGCACCGACGACCCGACCTGCGGATTCGCAGGTCGGAGCTCTTCTTGAGCTCAACTTGGACATCGACCCGGACTACTACGTGAGTTACGCTGCCTTCCACCTCACCGGTCTTGCCGCAGCCTCGGTACATCGACACGCCCAAGAAGAAGTCCCCGCCGAGTGGGGACGAGTTCACCAGCGCCCGCGACATCACTTCACCGCCCGCCCGACACCTCGACGCCATGGGGGCATACGCGCCACCCTCTCGGGGGGCAAGTCGGACGACTACATCGACGCGCCTCGAGGTCTATGCATCACGCATGAATTTTGAGGGACGGCGCCACGCGTCGACCTCTTCGTCGAGGGCTTGCGCACGACGCTGCGGGCGGCACTCGAAAGTGGTTCGAGCCCCGTTCAATGGAGGAGGCCATCGACCTCGCCCGCCGATACAACGGCAGCGAGCGGACGACGCCGACCCGGCGCCGAACGGAACGGCGCCGGCTACACCAGCCACCACGGCCGCACGGCAACATCGACGACGACATCATGGCCGCCTTGGTTGATCGCATACCAGCATCGTCTCATTGTTGCTATGGACGACATCGACGGCCTGACGTCGAACGACATGATCACGGAGTCGCACGTGGCCACGACGACCAACAAGGAGCTCGGGATCATCTCCAACGCCATCGAGCTACGGGCTCTGGCGCCGAGTGGAGCCTCCATTATGGCATCGTGAGGTACTTCCACCGCTACTACATCCCCGCCGCTTCGAGCTTCTCGAGGACTTCATGATGGGGAGAACGTCCCGCATGGCGTAGCGGCGGGCTTCCACCTCCCAACCGCCCCGGGAGGATCGGGCGTTCCAGGCGTACATCCCTCCTCCTTCGGGCACGCCCGACGAGCGGATCGAGGGTGCCACCGTCCTCCTCTTCGACAACAATGGCGGCGTCTTCTTCCGCATTGGGAGCGTCACCGTCGGTGCGGCTTGGACGCAGGAGATCCAAATTGGGGCCGCCCGTGAGCACGCCCCGGCGACCTACTCTACGGCTGCCTCCTCGACTTCACCTCCCGCCCGCCGCGTCGATCCGACACGTCTCACTGCGCAGCTCCATGCTAAGGTGGTGAGTGCCGACGACCTACATCTACACGCGTCTCTCTCCGACCCGCCCGGATGATCGAGTTGTTCCGGGGACCCTCGGCGCCTCCGTCATGCGTCGTGCATGGGCGGAACGTCCTTTCGTGCAGCCCCCGCCGAGCTTCAAGTTCAGCATCTACGGCGACCTCCACCTCGACGCCTTCGCCGACAAGGGCGCCCGATTAATGCGCAACGGCGACAACGACAAAGTGCGGTCCTCTCGTCTTCTACCGGGCTGGAGTGGTCACCTCCCGATCGGACTGCCCTTCGCCACTCGTGGTGGGTTGGGCGGCACGTGGGACGCGCCGCCCTCGTCGAACGGTGGGGAGATGTCATGAACAGAATTGGGCCACCCCGAAAGTGGCTAGATGGGCCCGACACGGCCGCCGCCCGCCCGAGAGGGGGGGCCGGCGCAAGGCAAGGGGCGGCGCCCCCTTGCCGCCGCCGCCTTCCCTCTCCCGTCGATTCCCGGTTGCTTCATATTCAAGTTAGGATTATCTTAGGTAATTTTTTGGTGTGCAAGGGGATATCTCATCTATAAGGGAGACCCTTATTAGGAAAGAATAAATTAGGATATGCTTGTAAAAGGTATTCGATCGTATAAGGAAACCTTATAGAGATTGCTTAGATTACAAGTCCCACTAGTCGGGCTATATAAGCAAGAGGCATGTAATCTCTAGGGGATAAGCAAGCAAAATAAAAAATATCTTTTCGCCTTCAGCTCTTGGCTCCCCCGCCCCCCCCCTCGCCGCACCGCCGCCACCAGCGCACCACGCCGCCGCGCCGCCGCCGGCCGCCGCGCCGCCGCTGCCGGCGCCGGCCCCGCCGCTCCCACGGCTCCTCCCCTCCACCTCGTTGCTCGTCTGCTGCCGCCGCCGCCGCCGGGCGAAGCCGCAGCCCCCGCACGCCATCTCGAAGCTTCGAAGGTCGGCGAACACGTGTCAATTCCGGCCCAATCTAGCGGAGTCGACAATAATAAAATGAATATCAATAATATGATCATTTAGATAGATCATAATATATTCAATCATATATACGTCCTCTTAATATATATTAGTTGAGCCTAACACTAGAAATAGCTAAGGGAAAAATGTAGTTCTGCTGCTGTTCTAATTTATCAGTGTGTTCTCAAATTACTAAACACACAAGCAATATAGTGGGATATACATAAATGATACCATTATAACGTAATACTTATAATTTGTCTACAAGAATGTGACTGAATAGATACATTTCTAGCTCAAGAATTTGTCTACAAATAAGTCAATCTCAAGGAAGTTGAATGGTTCCACCAGTCCATTTATTTTCCTTACTGCACCCCTTCAATATTCCAATCCAGTAGTGTTGAGTATCTGCAGTTGGATGTATGTATAACAAGTTCTACAATTAGTTTTCTGTTAGAATAATTATCAATTAGTGTGCAAATACTTCAGTTACTTGACCTGAAAAAAGAGGTTCAAAAACAAAGAAGTTGACCTGAAAAAGAAAAGTTTGGGTACTAAAATGTACTTTGATATATAATTCATGAATGAAATTGAGGTAATATTTGAGGAACAAATTAAAATGGCAATTCCACCTAAAATGAAGTTGTGGCCTCTGTAAAGTCTATCATCTAACGATATATACGCGGACAAAAATTTATCCATCTTGCTACCCCCGGACATACGTCCGGCGCGGCAACGACGCAGAAATTGTCAAAGTTTCGCTGTGCCACTGGGTGACGTTACAGTCCTAAGGTTGGTGAGTGAATGTGAAATGTTTTGACTAAGAAAATCTTGCGTTCATATGGAACTGATAGATGACAAATATGCCGCGACGATGACCTTGTCGATCTTCTTGGGTGGGTAAACGCAGTGTCGTTGTACAAGCTAGGAAATCTGTGTGCCGTGTGCAAAAACGCGGCACAAGGCCACGTGTTGACAATTGGTTGTCACATGCATGACCGTGACCCTTTCTCTGCATGGTTCTCGCAGTGTGTGTACTATGTTCGATCGGCTCTCTGCCATTGCTTTTCGGAACTCGTCTTCACTTTGAAATGTGTTTGTTTGATCATTTAATTCGATGAACAATGCATAAAATGTGCGTTGAAAATGAATGTGTAGAAATAGGACCTCTCTAAACATTATGTGTGGTCGGCGTAGCCAAGCACGCTCTTGTCCTCGCATTCTTGTCTATAATCTTTTAAGGATTGTACTTTTAGCATGTTTTAGCTCTCCACAACCATTCATGATTTCTAGGTTTTAGTTATCCTCCATATGTCACTCAAAATGAAGATTTATGGGGGAGAAGCCCCGCAGACTTGTCAATGTATTTGAACTGATACTTCCTTGTTCAAAACAAACACATACTACACGTGGTGTGGTGTGGTGTGGTGTGGCGTGGCGTGTGGCCTAGACCAAGCCCAGCCAGTCATGCACCTCTATGGCCCGGCTGGCCCTACATTAATGTTGATACTATCACATACTCCCTCCGTACTCGTAAAACTTGTCGCTCTGAGCTCCCCTAACGTATTCACAAAACTTGTCGTTCTACGATCACGAGGGTGCACTTGGACGCGTTTACCCCTAGTTCACTTCCATTCCGCACGCGTACTCTATATCAGCTTTGTATCGGCCATAATAGCGCGGTGCCTCGATTGTCTCCGCACTAATCGTGTGCATACCACCTACTCCCTAGCTTCCTCTCTCAGCACAGCACGCTCTCGTCTCCCTTCGTCTCCTGCAGCACCGCTCACCCCAGCTTCTAGTTAGCGTTTAGTGTTCGCGCACCTCCTCGTTGCTATCAAGTCCGTCGAGGCGCAGCACTCCGTCAACTTGCTATACTCGGAGGCCATGGAGTCCATCGAGGCACAGGACTCCATCTTAGGCGCCGTGCTAGACTCTACGCCGCGGGCCATGGGGAGTCCGTCGAGAAGAAAGTCAAAGGAAAGCAAACATGCCACAAGCAAAAAAAAAAAAAAAAAAAAAAAAGCCCCGCAGGTATCGAACCCAAGTTCTAGTTCTAGAACTAGAGAAGAGAGATGCTAGGGCTTTGTCGAATAACGAATTGAATGAATTAGGTTTTATCTAGGGGTTAGGGGGTCTTGTTATTGTTAGAAATTTAGCCATTTTCCAACTCAATTTAATCCAGAGAAAATAACAATATAAATGTGATGACATATAAGAAAAAATAGCATCATAATTGTGACATCAAACGTTGTCATGTGTATAACCAAAACATGATCGAATAATTAAACCATGACATAGCTAAACAAACAACAAGAACATATATCATGGATATGATCAAAACATGATTAAAAGCATTGAACAAGGCATATGAAACATACGAGAGAGAGCACATATTATAAGAAATACAAGAACGAGAATAAGAGACGAAGTTACAGATATACCCGGATGTTGGTCCCATGTCGAAGGCATCGGAGCCTCCACTAGCATCGGCACCTCCAGTCATGGTGTGCGAATTTGTGCATTGCCCGAAGTAGTAGACGATAGTCGTTGCGGGGAAGAAGTTCGCAGACCGCCGAGAACAACTCCAAGAAGAAGACATGCCACCGGGAAGAAGACAAAGCGAGCATTCGGTAGTCGCCTCCCCAAAAACCTAATTGCTGCACACCCCGTGCGGGATTCTCGAGTGGCAAGGGCTCGGAGGCACCTGCTAGAAATCATAGGACGGAGAAAAACCCGCTAACAGCTGAAGATGTGGTTGTGGTTGTGACTTCAGAGAATCACCATAGAGGATGTGTCTTTTTATAGTAGGCCAACATGCAAGAAGGGAAGCCAAAGCAACTCACGTGAAGCACTCAATCACATAACTCCCAAAGGATGATTCATGCACATAACTCTCAACAAATGAAGGAGCACTTATGCATTTAACTTCCTAACTCAAGGATCATTCATGCATGTAACTCACAACAAATGAAGAAACACTCATGCATGTAAATCCCAAGAGAAGAAATGTGTAGCACCACTTAAATAAGATTAAATGGAGCTAATGGAAGAAGGAGAAATGATTTTCATCAAAGCCACAACCTGAAGCACTTCACCATGCACATGCTTGCATGCATTCGTCACCATAAAGTTTAGTTTAGAACTCATACGGTATTAAAACTATTCACTTCCAAACCGTTACTTACCATAGAGTTTATTGATTTATTAAATTTAATATGAGACAAACTCATAATAAATCCAACAGTTATATACCCCGGAGGATGCACCATAACCCTTGGATAAAACCAACCTTGAACAACGGCTTAGATTGCATCTCAATGGTGGTGGAAGAGTCCTGACCAAAGTCCACACGATTTGGACTCTAGGCCAGCTCGGCCGGCCAAGTCATGATCTTTGGGTCTAATCAGCCCCGTCCCCACAAATTTCATGGGCCCTTGGGCCACAAGCAAGACACTAAGGGCCCGACAATCTAATATTTTAATATAATAATTACAATATATAATAGTATTGATAAGAGAAAACTTGTAACATATATTGAATTCTTCTTGGAGAAGGAATAGTATATTAAAGAAGATAAAAACGACAAAATAACTATGATGGTTGGTTACCTCGAATAAAAGTGCAGTGCTTTAATGCTTTTTTAAAGAGGCGTCTTTAAACATTTCTTGATGCAAAATCTTTAAGAACATCTTCAAGATCAATTTTATCTAAAATATACTTCTCAATGTTGCACATAGCCAAGCCATTTAATCTTTCTTATAGCATAGTTGACTTTGGCGTTTCTTGATGTTGGAAAAACCTATGTAAAGCACCCTTTTGCGATTCTCTGAATTGAAGTTCTTCTTTCTTTGATAACATCTAACATGATAAAAAAATATTGAGTTGGAAATCAAATCCCTAAAGCCAACCTATATCCACGTAAGCACTAGTACTAAATGCAATCTTGATCAATTGATCTGTACACGGAGCTGTACACTAGTACTAAACTGCCCCCCGTAAGCACTAGTACTAAATTCAATCATTCACACCTTTGCCAAATTGAGAAGAGCAGAAGGCTTGAGCCGAGTCAGAAGGAGATAGGCCTGAGCGCGTTGCGCTGAGCGGAGTCACCGTCGCACAGGGCTGCGGAGATACCGATCGAGAACGAGAAAGGGTCAGGTCTCAGGTCTGATTCATCTGGCAGCTGGTTCATGAGCTGACTTCGGTCGATTCCTCATACCTGCATATCTACTATACTCATGGGCCCATGGGCATTGCACCGACTGCCCATCCCCTAGGGACGGGCCTGGGTCTAATCTTCCATCGTTGTGTAGATCTCGTCGTTATCTCTCTAGAAAGGTATGGTTTGCTGGAAACGGAGTTCGGATGAGGAAGTTATGGCCATTCTAGTGAACTCGCTCTACAGCTGATATCTTTTGATTCTCACTCTGAATATAGCGAACAATATGTCTGTTTCGATTGTCTCGATGAGCTCTTTGCAATGGTGCTAACTTCTCCAACACGATGCAGTCGGCTACCTTAGGGCATCGGAGAGGCTGCGCACTTCTGTTAATACATTTCGAAGGTACTTGTTGACTGAGTGCCTCGACAAATGGATTGAACGTCTTTGAAATTCGGTATGCATTTTTCGAGGCAAGAACTCTTTTAACCACCTTAGTAAATCAAATTAAAGAAGTTGTCTTCCAAACTCGTTTTTGTAGTAATATGAAATGATGCTTCCAGAACCATGGTGTAAGAAGCGACCTTTTGAAATTACATCGATAATATGCCCCCAACAAGGTTGACACAGACACAATGCATGCCCCCATCAAGTAATCTCCTGAGAGTTGTAAAAAGGAAATGATGCTTTTTAGAAACCATGGTGTAAGACGCTACCTTTTGAAATTGCATTGACAATAAGCCCCAACAAGGTTGGACACAGACGCAGTGCCCATTAAGTACTCCTGAGAGAGAACCCATTAAGTACTCCTGAGAGAGAGAGAGAGAGTGTTTACTTTGTACTTGATGGATTGGAGGCAACAATATCTATCTGGTGCAGAATCTGTGACTTTGCAATTTCATTGTGAGCCCCACCACAGTAGGTAGATATGGAGCATGCATGCACAGGCCGGTAATATGTCAAAATATGACATAACAAGTCACCATTCAGTCAAGAGTCACTCAAACAGCTAGAAATGACCACCACCACCACCACTGAAAACCCACTGGCTGCAAGTGCATCACTAGTAAGCACATAGAAGAAAAACTCCCACAGTATTATTGGCAGAAATGCTTGAACAGTTCAACCAAGGCAGGAAGAAAATCGAGCACATTGGATTGCTGGACGTGGACGGGCGAGATTGACCATATATAATCTGTTAGCTAGCACTTCGTTTGGACTTGGATGACAAGGATATGTGCATGGATGGAGAGCTCCAGCGTACCATACCAGAAAGCTGCTGGGTTAAAGTTAAAGCTACCAGCAGGCCAGTGACCTACTACTACGCTACATATAGGTACATATCGATCGGCACTTGATCAGAAATTAAGAAAAGCACAAGGGAAAGGGTAGGTAGTGTGAGTGCCTCAAAAGACATGGACACGACGCCTAGCTCCAGTAGTGGCTGTGTACATGTCTTACACACTGTAGTAGTGGCTGTACATGTGCACTTCGTTGACGCAGGGAGATAGCAAGCCACAAGCACACTCCAAACACGGACCAATGCAAGACATTGCATGTTACTCCCAAATTCGCACTCAATGGATAGAGGGCACGTGTGTGCTTTCTCCGGCATACCTTTTTTAAGAAAGGCGGCAAGAGATTTGCCGTGTGTATTGGATGAGGAAAAAAAAATTGTTACAACGTTTATCAAATTAATGCTAGTGGTATTAGCGTTTGACTACTTGAAACGCTACTAATACCACTAATAAAGAGACTACTTATCATGCGACAAAAACTAAGAATATATATTTGCATATTTTTTTTCCACAACGGCAGAACCGATTTTCATTACGCTAGTAACGAAATTACAAAGAGTAACCAGTTTTCGACTGTTTGAAACTTTGCCGACGCCTACTGTATTTGTATCCCCGCCCCTATGCCCGCCCAGGGAGCATAAGAGGGGGGGACACGTCAAACCGAGAGACTTAACACTACGCGCTCCTATTACAATTCAGGATAACAGGACATCTAGACGTTCTCGTAGAACAAAACAAAGAAGCTAAACTATCCAGATTGCAACAAAAACTAGGGCTGTCATCTTCCAGCAATCTTCCACTTGTTGACGATCATGATAGCTCCACAAAGATTCTGTAGCCGAGCTTTAACCCCTGGAACGGAATGAGTTGCATCTCCTGGTCCACCATTGGGTGCATCTGTTTATGAAGGCCCAGCGCTGTGCTCTTGATCACTTCCGCACCTTGGATTACCTGTTCCTTCCAATCTTCACGGAGTAATCCTGCCCAATATGTAAGAAACGAACACATTAAACAGACAATCTCTGTAGGAGACTGTACTCTTTTTTTCTCAAAACACACAAGATTTCTCATTCTCCAAATCGCCCAAAAAACAGCAGCTAGCCCAATGGCATGCATTTCCTGGGCCTTATGCAGGATGATATCAGACCACGTCCAGAATTGCACCACACAATATATATTTCCATATATATGTTTCTTAACCGGTAGGGGCCTTTTGCCCCTCTAAATTTTTTAAAAACATGAATATAGAAGGCTTTTACTTAGGCCTCGAGAGGGGTGCTTGACATTGACCTAAATTCTAACGACCTGAGAGAGCTAGCATTTGTCTCACCAAAACTAACGAATGGCTAAGATTTCCAAGCACAAAATATGTAAAAGGCAAGCCCTAAAAGATAGTCCATTGTTGTAGTACCGTGATAACCCTATAGTACAATCCAAGATGAGGGTTGTGCATGTGCCATATAGCCAAACATGCCAAGATCTTATTAGTCACGGCACGACCCTCCTTTTTGAGCCGTTTCCCATAGCCTAACATGTCGTGCCATGCTTTGAGCCTTGTGAAAATTTCATGTCGCAAGTGACCCTAAAATGATGTCTCAATTCCCACATGTACCTCGGGCTGTTTTTCAAAATCTTTTGTAGCGACATTTGCAATCTCATCGATCGAGGTGAGACGACATGCTGAGCCAACAAAAAAAAAAAAAAAAAAAAAGACACGTCATATGCGGGCCTGCAGATGACGTGAACTTTGCACCTGCAGTACTACTTACTAATATTCCAATAAAGTTGTAAAGTCAATTCTGTCCAATGGCTACTGTCACGGACACTGTGCATGACGTAGTACACCAAGATAAGACATTTCTCTTGCTTCTCAAAAAATCCTTAGACCAAAGTATTATCGACCACGATCATAAGCTCGCTCGCGTCCATCTTGTATAGGGAACCGTATTAGAAATTCAATGGTGTTGCTTCACGAAGCTGCAAAATGTATGTATCTAGCTAGCTAGGGTTCGTTTGGTCGTATGGTCGTCGCAATTTTGAGAGGTTGCAAATATGAACGGTCTTCGTCAACCTACAGATAGGAGCGAGCTTGAAGACATGAGAGGGACGTGTAGTTGGTAAGGGATGGAATCCCTCGCCAACTACGCTATTAGCATCGCTACCGAGAGCAGTTAGCAAGAGTTGTCATGATCCATATCTCATTAGACGTGCAAACAAACAATTAGGCCTTCATGATGAGCTAGACATTTCATTGCCTGATTTGTGTAATCTTGTTAGTAACATGATTGGTTCATCTGTGCTTGACTTTATGATGTGCATGTCGATAATTGTTTTTTTAGAAAGGACGGCAAAAGCTTTGCCGCGATTTCTATTAGACGAAAAAAAAGAGAAAAGGCAAGTGCCAGCCCAGTTTTTTGACTGGAAACCGGGCCAAAAAAACCATACAAATAAGGAGGGTACCCTACTCCACCGCACACCTAGGTACCAAAGCAACTCGACTCAAGGCTACAAATAGCGCCCACTCAAACAACCTTAGGGGAGAGTTCCACTCCACCTACTACTGGGATCCACTTATACAACTCAACTAACACGACTCGGATGGGAGCAAGATATGCAAAGAAACCGCTCGGTTGGATTGGGTCATCAACACGAGGCTCCCAAGACCGCCCTCGGTCGGATTGGGACATCGACATGAGCCACCACTCGAGAAAGCACCAAGAAAAAACAAAAACAAAAACAAACACAAAATACACACAACACCACACCACCACCACCACCACTCAGAAAGCATGTCGATAATTGTTATGATGCAAAAAAAAAAATGAAATCGTGATGATGTTTCAAATTGCAATGCATGCGTGGCTAACTTCACAGAATTAATTAGCTTCTGAAACTAAGAGGCAAGAAGTAGGTGAGTACTCAGCTAATAAAAAATGGCATCGCAGTACGTAATTTGTTATGATATATGCTAATTAGTTGGAACTTATGAGTCATGTCGCAAAGTAGTTGATTTTAACTATCTTGCAAATGAAATACAGTAATATTATATATTGTGATATGCTAATTAATTGGTAACTGTTAGTAGGAAAACTCATGGCGCACGTACGCAAAGTAGTTAATTTCATCTTGCAAAAATACAGTAAAGTGTACGTCGTCAACCGGTTTCAGCTGGTAGGTTGGGGATATTTAATTTTCTGTGGTGTTATTAGAAGCTGTCTCTCATAGTGACAACATGGAGTTAACATTTAATTATTAACAACGTACATATATATATATACATATACATAAGTACGGCATGCTCGATCGTCAAGTTGACCCCGTTGCAATGCATGGTATCCCATCCGTTGCTCTCAATTAGTTGGTCGATCTGGTGCATGATCTTATAAGTTGGAGCTGTTAATAGGATCTGAAGGATATGATCGATGATGCTCAGCGTTTTTCTAGATCGAGCCATTCACCCGTAGATGATGCTCAGCGTGAACAGCATGCTCTTAATATAGGTGGCACAGTCTCGTTTATCTAGCTAGTTGGGCTTGTTATCAGTGTTATCATTCTGTTAGAGAGCATCCCGATCGCTGACGTTTAGGGCCTGATCGGTAGTGGGCAGCTGCCGCTTTAGCCAACCACCGGCAGTTCACAACATCAAATTAAGTCAACTTAGAACCTGTGTTACTGATTTAGCTCAAGCTTTTGACTGTTCGGTAGGTGTCAACTTCCCTTTACCTACTTAGGCCTCCCCTTAAGCATCTACAAGCCCTCTGTCCAAGACTTCACTCCACTTATTTCCAAAATGGAAAGAAGGCTTTTCTGAGGTGAACAATCTACTTTCCTACCATGGAAGGTTGACTCTGGTTAATTCGGTATTCTCTGCCCTCCCAACATATATACTTTATGTGCACTCTCACTATACCCCCAACTGTGATAGAACAAATTGATAGATTCAGGAAACATTGCACCTGGAGTAAAAGGAGACATCAACAGAAGAGGCACTTGCTTAGTTGCTTGGGAACCAATGTGTAGATCCAAGGAGGAAAGTGGCCTTGGAATTATAGACCTTCAGAACCAAAATGTAGCACTGCTGTTGAAATTCTTGGATAAATTTTACAATCGTGCTGACATTCCATGGGTTCAGCTGATCTGGGACAAACTCTATAGGAATAAAAAACACCCCTCCCCATGCTAGAAGCCCTCGTGGCTCCTTTTGGTGGAAAGATGTTCTAAAAAATTTTAACAAGTTCAGAAGCATGACCATTTCTCATCCAAATGATGGTGTGTCCATAGCTCTTTGGCTGGATAATTGGCTGGGTGAAAATGTACAGACCAAGTACCCCCATCTGTTCTCCTTTTCAAGAAAAAATAAATGCTCCATAAAATTTTTTATTGAAAGGGATCTATGCAGTTCCTTCTTCCTGCCTATGTCTAGCCAAGCCCCTGATCAATTAGAAGAGCTTGATGAAAAACTATTGCTCACTCTGGGGGATGACAGTTTAAAGGACTTATGGAGCTTTGAATTGGGACCTGTTTACTCTACCAAAAAAGCATATAAGCATTTGCATGGTACTGTCCAGGCCTCTCCTCTCTTGAAGTGGATCTGCAAAGCAGGTAATCCAGGTAACCAAAAAAATCTTTGCGTGGCTGCTCATAAGAGATACACTCAGTACCAGAAATTTGCTCAAAAGGAAAAACATGCATCTAACAGATTACTCTTGTGTTCTCTGTAACATTGGCATCGAGGAGACAGGTTTCCACCTTTTCTTTGAGTGCCCCTTCAGCACAGGATGTTGGAACTCCATAAATATATACTGGAACCTCAATTTGGTAGGGGCCGGGGCTTCCCTGCCGACTTCCTCAAAAAAAGCACATGTGTTACCCTTTAATCACCAGATCCCAAAGTCACTTGTGACCTAATGCCAAAAACATAATCACCACATCCCAAATGGAGAAATGACATAAACCAAAGTTGTAGTTCTGATATATGAACCTTTCTGGCTTAAAGTTCTTTTATTTTTGAAGGACCGAAACGGCGACCAGGGGGGGGTGAATGGGAGCCTCGATTTTCTTTTTTTCAATTTTGGGTCATCGGCTCAACCCCCAACCTCAAAAAAGCGAACTCACAAAGATATGAGTGATACACTTGCTAACTGGTAGCAAGATATCAAACGCTTGAAGAGTTAGATACAATGAGTCCAACGAAACAAACAGGGATCGAATCGGAGCTCGAACGAATAAACCGTGGATTTAAAAGGCAAGAGAGAAAATCCAAATCCAACCAAGCACAACACTCAAGTTTTGAACATGCAATGATTTATCCTGTAGCTTGAAAGTGACGTGTCAAAGGATTTTAGTTTCAATCACACACTCACGGAGCTGGCAAAAAGCAAGGCAGGCGAGCTGACAAAAAAACGAAGACAAGCTGCTGCACTTGTCTGCTGCTATCACCGAACAAACAAAAAGCTGTTGGTCTGCTGAATAAATTTCTGCTGTTACTGCAAGTTTAGAAACATGCTCCTTCTCACGAACAACACAAGCTGATGGGTGCCGGTCTGCAAGCACTGCAAGAGAATAACGAACATCGATGATCAGCAGCCCCTGCTGTTGGGGCGGTCGGCTTCCCTGATGTCGAGCACGAGACGGGATTGATCAGCTGCACAAGGAACTAGGTGCTGCCCTCATGAATCGAAGATCAAGAAAAATTGATTCAAAGAAACAGCAGTCCAAAGCTCAACAAAGCTGCAGTGCAAGGCCAATCAAAAATCAAGGAAGCAAGCTAAGGAGCTTTTGACCAAATAAAAATCATACGCACTAGCACTTACGACCTGCACTTCTGACGGACTGAAGAAACTGACGAACGGAGCTCTCCTATCGATGCTTGATGGAAATCCAAAAGCAGATCACGAGCAGGCAATTCACGAGGTGCTGAAATTAACGAGCAAACACTCACCACTGCAGCTAGTCACCGATCGAAAATTGTGTTCTTGGACCTCTAAACAAGAACCCTAAAAATGGGGAAAAATAGAAAAACGAAAATAAGAGAGGCAAGAAGGGGAGGATGGCTGTCATCCTCTATATATGGTCCTTATTTTTCATCCCGATTTTGCCCTCCGATACATATGAGCCAAACCACTAACCCTAGGGCTATTTTGGTCGACTCGATATTTTTTCGATCCGACGCCACCGCGCCTCCTCATCGGTAGCCTTGCATCCACGCAACCTCCCCGATGCCGCCACGTGCCGTCCCTTCCGTCCACCGAACGCCCCGCCCGGGTTTTGAGGCCCAAACCCGCGAAACCCGCTCCCCGTGGTTTTGAGGCCCAAACCACGAAACCCCGCGACCGATGGTTTTGAGGACAAACCACCAAACCTCCTTGACACGTGTCATCGCCGCCTTGACCGCCCCGAAGTCGCCAAGTCATCCGAGCCCCCCGCCTGCACGCTTCGCCGCCTTGACCCCGATCGACACGGTCCCGCCACGCCCTCTTGCATTCGCCGATGTCCCGGATGTCGCCCACCATGGCTAGCCACCCGGGCGATCCGGGTCCCTCGGTCCAAGCCTCACGTCCGTCCTTCACCTCCGCGGTCCGTCGGCCCGCACGCCCTCCTTGACCCCTTCACCTCGCCGTCGTCGCCTACCATCTCCGAACTCCACCTGCACAACATGAACCAAGAGATACGTCTTCGACACACTCCACGTGTGCCGGTGAACATAGCCGAAGCATAAAGAACAAAAGAAAATAGAATTAAAATGTTGACTGCTGACAATCACTCAATCACAAAACTAAACACATGTGACCTAAATCAACCATGTGTTCGCAATTTTTATTTATATTAGGACTTTAAAGATGCATTACAATATTCATTAAAATGAATACAAAACACATCTAGCACTTTGTCATAAATGACTCTAAGGTGTAATGGTAACGAAGTATATGGCTAGGGTTGTGGGTTTGATCTCCAGCAATCGCATGCATGAGTACTTAATTTGTGTCAAAAAAAAAAAACTTGTGACTTGCTTCCTTGGCGGGCTTATTGGTGAGTCTTAAAACAGTATTTTGAGTATTTTGAGAAGTCCAGAATTCGGTCTCTACAGAATCTCTGGAGATCGATTTCTAGAGATGCGTAGTTCGAGGCGGCTAGAATATCTGCTTTTACAGATTATTTCAAACCGCCTCTAAATAATAATCTCTATATTTTGTTGCAGTGAATGCCCTCTTGTAACATTTCTTTTGTTTCCAACCTAGACAGAACAGAAACCCTTCTCTATAGTACCGAATCAGATAAATGATAGGGTCCACTCGAGCTAAGTTCTCAAGCTTTGCTTCCGACTAGGATTCAGAATCCAACAACTCTTTAACAAAAGAAATGGCGCCATAGAAAGATGTGGTTATCAAGATGACAAAGAGACCTAGGCTCAAGAAAAACTGTTTGAGCCATCTGTCATAACTTGTGCTTTGGGAGCATATGTGAATTGTACAACTATTTTACATGAATCCTTTTTGCTATATAATACTATAGGTGTCATAACTTGTGCTTTGGGAGCATGTGAATTGTAACTCAAATTTGTAGAGAAGATTGCACCTATATACATCAAGGGTCATCTGAAGCTTGTCTTACAACATTTGTAACTCGAGATGGTACCTTAATACATTAACATTTTGTATTAATGTAACTTGTAGTACGGGCACTATATACAGAGAAATTAGAGTATTATTGACATAAATGTCTGCGGTGTCTATGAGCTACGGCCTTCTCACCGTGATTCTGCTATGGACTGGCCTGGCACAAGAAGGAATGCGTGTGACGGGCAGTTTTTTTTGGGGGGGGGGAGGAGAGATTAGTAGCACCTACACACCGGCCCATGTTTCCAAGTCAAACTACCAAGCATGTAGGTGGGCTGTGAATGATAAAATACTTTCTCAATAAAAAATGGTGGGCTGTGGATAAATCGTAATTGAATGAAAGCCCAATTCTAAATAAACAAACAAATTAAGAACCAAGGTTTCCCTAAAAAAAACAAAGGATTAGGAATTCTGGTCCATGTAAAAGCTTGTTTGAAATGCAGAAATTCCAAATTGTACAATAATTGTATAGAAATAACATAAAAATAGAGAAAATAATTCTCACGCTCCAAACAGAGCATTAGTTAGAATAATATATTCGAAACGTGAATCTCTCTCCCTCGCGAGTATGTAGTTGCAAGGAGGTTGTTAAAAGCAGAATCCATATACCTAGTACTCCCTCGGTTCTTATAAATTATAAGTTGCTTTGACTTTTTGGTTTATCCATTTTACTATGTATCTAGACATATTATTATATATCTATATTCATAGCAAAAATTGATGTACCAAATATGTTAAATAACTTATAATTTGAAAAGAGAGAATGCAACGCATAAGCTTACAAAGCCTCTGGCCTCTAAGATTATTAACACTAGAAGATGGATGGCTAAGGGGTTGTTGCTATAAATCCTGAACACGAAGAATAAGAAATGCCTTCTCTAGGAACTATGAGTGACATTTGCTTATTTCTCGATCGACCCACTTGTCTATGAGTAAATGAAACAAATTCTTACCAAAGACTTAAGCAAATAAAGTAAACAACTTAATACGATGACAACTCCTGTGTTTCACCTGAGCTCCTGCCAAAGGCCATCACATTTACGTTCATTTGTTTTCAATTGCCATATGATCAAAGAAGTATGCCTCTCAAAGTTTTTTCTTTTCCTTTTTTTTTTTCCTATCATGCCATCCAAAGGGGCCTCTTAGGCTATCTCGCACCGCAATACGCCACGCCACCCTCCAGTACCGCTTTAACGTAAATATCGCCGCACCGTGGCACACTATGGCTGTCAGTGAATTCCAGTACCGCGTTCCAGGCGGTATGCCCAGCGCACTTCCCGTGCGTACGCTACCATGCCACGTCGAGCGGATGCACCGGTCCCCGAGAGAGAGAAAGGAGCAGCATGTGCGTGGGCGGCATGAGCGAGAGAAAGGGCATGCACCAGCGGTGGGTCCCACCATTTAAACAAGAAAAAAATGTTATACATCGTAAATGAAAAAATCAAATTAAATTCGATTACACCATTAAATTTGTATTGATAAATACTTCAAAACTAGATCTCACATGGATATATTTAGATAACATTACAAGTGGACCCCATTGATAATGGTTGAGATAGAGTATGTCTTTGTAAAGTATGGACGAGTGCAGCAAAAATATAAATAAAAGAGAATCTTGATGATTAGGATAGAATATTTCTTTTAAAATACGAAGTTAAAGTATGAGGAGTGAGGATAGTCTTAGTAGTGGGCTCAATTCCTAACAGGTTCTTGTGGTTGGTCCAAGTTCTCCAACTATATCGTTATCTAAAAAAAGGCCCATTTGCTAGGAAGATACTGAAATTGACAAACTCACAGTAGGCCCAGGTGGAAATCCCGGCCTATGCGAAAGGCAGGCCGGAAGACGGGGATGGTTGTGATTTGGGCCTGGATTTACAGAGGTGGAAAGAGCTGGGCTGAAAGAGGCGGCAGGCTAAAAGGCAAAAGACAAAGGAAACGGGTAAGGAAAAAAGTTTTCTTTTTTGTTAACAGGTTTTAAAATCATCTTTGCAAACAAAATCTAAAACTTTGATAACTAGATTTTGGAAACACACTTTGTAAACCAATTAAAAAATTTGACGTTTCCAAAAACATGTTTGTTTTAAAAAAATCTTTTGAAGTTACATCTTGAAAACCTTTGACAACTCTAATTTTCAAACGATAATTTTCAAACTATTGATAATCAAAATTTGACATTAGTTTTTATCCGAAATAAAATTTTTTTGAACATACCTTTTAAATCTTTATTTTATATAAAACGTAAGGGGACCTATTCGTGGCTTGACTGAATTTTTGAAATGATTTTTCTCAGTTAAAGGCTTATGCAAAGGCAACGACTTAGAGACTCGACTGATGAGCATGCTTGTACTGATTACTTTTTATAAACCTTTTTGTGGGATCAAATCCAGCTTTGATGGAATCAGGTATTATTTTAAGGATTGTAGTACGTACGATATCATAAGATAAAAGATTCGAGATCGATACAAATTGAGAAAGATACATTCTACAGATCGAGATACTGCTTATTACAAAGATCAAGGATGGAAAACCTCATTGATCAACCTATCAAGGTTAACCCAAGAAGGTCCACCTGGCTGTGAAGCCACAGCAGCTCTCTCCTTCCATCGTGCAGCTCGTGCTCTCATCTCCCTCCCTTTCTCCCCTCCCATGACATCCCTAACTAGCGTCTCCACCACCCCCTCTTGACGTCGCCGCCGCCGATCTCGACGCCGACGCGCCATTCCGTGCAGGCGAACCGGCGGTTGGTATGCTGGTCCGCACCAAAGGGCCAGCAAAGCATGGGCAACCCGGAGCAGATGGCCTCCAGCATCGAGTTCCAGCCACAGTGCGTCACGAACACGCCGATGGCCTCGTGCCGGAGCACCTCCCCTGAGGGCACCAGTTCGTCACATAGCACCGGTCCTTGGTCGCCTCGACGAACTCCGGCGTCGTCGTCGTCGTCTGCATGGCGCCGGTGACGCCCCTGATCACCATCAGAAAGTGGTAGCCGCTGTTGGCCAACCCCCACGCCAACTCGTCGATCTGCTCGCGCGTCAGCACGGCTATGCTGCCGAAGTTGGCGTACACCACGGAGCCAGGTTCCTTGCTCCCGAGCCAAGCCAGACACCCGTCGTCCTCTTTGATGAGGCTGGCGCCGCCGCCGCTCATCAGCGTCGACTCAGCCAGTGGGCAGCTGCCGGCGACGACGACGGCCTTGCAGTGTTCTTCGGTGAGCAACGGGAGCGGGCCGACGGTGTAGATGGGCGGAAGGATGGCCGACGACATGGCGGCGACAACGTCGCCCTCCAAGTCGTCGAATGTGTTGAGGACGACGGCGGTCGCGGCCGTCCGTAGAGCCTGCATGTGTGAAAGGACGATGCGGAGCACGGGGTCGTCGGGGTCCGTTGTGCAGACGAAGCTTACCATGTCGCGGAGACGCAAGTCCGCCGGCATCCCCGGCACGGCGTCGATCACCGTGCTGTCGAGGTAGCCATTGTGCAGCTGCTCTTCATCTGAAAGTATTCATGGTTCAGCTACAGATCGGATCGATAGACAGGTAGCATCTCCATACCTGTCATACCTTTCAGGGGAACGATGCCCTTGTCGATGAGCTGCTGGCACTGCAGGGACGCGAGGAGCCCACATGCGCTCTGTTAGAGTGCGCGGAAGCATAATCACCATAGAAGAAAATACGCGAACGAGAACGACACAAAGGCATGATGTTTTTTAACGAGGTTCAGCGATGTGCCTAATCCTCGGGGCAATGACTACGGGCGCTCCTCCCCATAAACAGCAGCTACACCGGCATCCAGGCGATCCCGCGGCCTCGCCGCCACCCAAACCAGCCGCCAAGTCGCCTTACACAGTTACAACGGGGGGTGGCCTCATATTTATGGCCCCCTAGGACACAGAGTTCGACTACAACTCTATCCTAGCCCCTAATACAACTCAAGTCCAACGTAACCTAAACTTGTACACTTATTCGACACATATCTAACAAACTCCACCTTGGCGAATATGCACGCCATCTTGAAGCCGTCCATGCGTGAACCTCCATGTACTGGACTTGAGCCATCTCCTTCGTCGCTCACTTAGAACAACCCGATGAGGCTGATCCCACGCCGCATCACCATCGATAGAACACCACTACATTTGCATTGCCATCCATGACTCCACCTTCAACAACGCTTCCTTTCAGCTTGTAACTGGTGTGCACTTGACTTCTCACCAACCATGACTGTCTTGCCTTCATGCATGATTCTCAAGGTCTTCTTATCGGGAACCGCCGATACAACCAGCCTTCTTCATGCAATAAACCAAGCGAAATCAGATTCCTCGTTAGCCCCGGTACATGCTTCACACCCTTAAGCAACATCTCTTTTCCATCACACAACTTGAACTTGATGTTGCCCACTCCTTGCAGGATAGCCTGAACCATCTCCCAAGTAAGCAAAACCATTATCCTTCTCGGTGTATGATGAGAAAAGCTCCTTCTTTGATGTTGCATGGAACGAGCTAGCTGAATCCAACAACCACGCATCACAAGATCGTTCACTTGACACCGTGAGAAGGTCACCATCGCTATCCGAGTCATTTTTCGTATTGGCAATCACAAAATTTATGGATCCTTCATCCTTCTTCGCCAGGACAGTCCTTCTTCAGATGTCCCAGATCGTTGCACTTATAGCACCGCTGGACCCTTCTTCTTCTTGTCTTTCTTATCCTCCACAATACGATCACCACGCCTCGATTACAAGAGCATCACCGTAAGACTCATTTGTTGCATTATTCTTCCTCCTTTGATCATGAGCAAGCAACGCAAAGAACAACGTCTTCCACCTTGATGTCCTCCTTCCCGTATGTCGTTGTAGTAACTAAGTGCTCATAAGACCTTGGCAACGAACAAAGAAGAATAACAGCCTTGTCTTCATCATCAACCTTCACATCGACCTTCACAAGATCAGCAATCAATTGATTGAAGACATGGATGTGCTCGCAAGATCCGACTCCTCTTGCATCTTCAAGCCAAACAACTCGCTTAAGATACAACTTTCGAGTCACCGTCTTGGACATGAACCGACCGCCAACTTGTCCCAAATTTTCTTTGGCGATGTTTCTTCCATGACATGGTACATGATCTCGATCGAGAGACATAACCGATAGTTGCACAACCCCGTGCCTCCATCTCCTCCCACTTGTCATCATCTACCTTCTCCCGCTTAACCCCCGCCGAGCACCTTCGAGATACTCTGTTGAGCCAACAGATCCTTCACTCTTGTCCGCCACATCCCGAAGTTCCCGGTGCCATCAAACCTCGCCACCTGAAATTTGGATGCCATCGACGCCATCCGCCCGTTGCCACAGATCGCCGAAAAACACGCACCTTATGTACGCCTGCGTGCTCGCTCCACAAGCACCAAACACGCCACCCACGCGCTTGTTCCTTGCTGCACACACGCCACCACAGCCCACGCCTCCCGCGCGTCTTTGTGGCAGTCCGTCCCAGATGTCGCTGCTGCCGTACACCGCCTGTGCACAGCCCACGCCGCCGCAAGCCCCCTTGACCGCCTCGCCGCCGCACACGACGAAGCCAACCAGCCTTGAGCGCCGCCCACGAGATCACCGCAACTCGCAAATTCGCTCGATCCGCCAATTGCTTTTGATCCGCAATATACCGTGACCCCGCCGCACTTCCCCGATCCACACAAAGACGGCACCATCCGTTTCCAAATTTATCAACAACACAGCGTCTACCTCCTTGATCGCCAAGGAAAACCACGTGTCTTGCCGCGAGGATCCCCGCACATTGCCATCAACTGAGCCACGTAATCCCTCAACGTAAATATCTCCGAATCACGCGAGAGTCCACCGTGGCTCACGCCACCATCATCGCTACTCCAAAGAACGATCTCCCGATCAAGATCAACCACCCGCCGATCTGACCGAAGTCGGCCGATCTTCATCCACGACGCCTTCCAACCGCACCGCCGAACCCGCCATCACGCCCCGTCTCGACCCTTTATCGAACAGCAGCCACCACCGCCATCAACCCGATCTCCACGCCCGAACGATCCCCGCCGATTGCAGCCCATTGGACGGTTCGAGCAACCCGCCGAAGTTTCCAAACTCCACCGATCGAAGTCATCGATCGCCGCCATGCTCCACCTTGCGCCAAGTCCTTCTCCCGGACACACCCATGCGAGCCTTGCACCATGTGGAACATATCCATCGCACATCCCACGATCTTCTTCTATTAACCTGGCTCTAGATACCACTTGTTAGAGTGCGCGGAAGCATAATCACCATAGAAGAAAATACGCGAACGAGAACGACACAAAGGCATGATGTTTTTTAACGAGGTTCAGCGATGTGCCTAATCCTCGGGGCAATGACTACGGGCGCTCCTCCCCATAAAACAGAAGCTACACCGGCATCCAGCGATCCCGCGGCCTCGCCGCCACCCAAACCAGCCGCCAAGTCGCCTTTTACAGTTACAACAGGGGTGGCCTCATATTTATGGCCCCCTAGGACACAGAGTTCGACTACAACTCTATCCTAGCCCCTAATACAACTCAAGTCCAACGTAACCTAAACTTGTACACTTATTCGACACATATCTAACACGCTCGTCGTCCAGAATGCCACCGGCCGGACACCCATTTCCACGGCGGCGCGCAGGACGGGATCAATGTCGGAGACGACGCATGTTACCGGCGCTCCGGAGGAACCAGACAGGTCGTCGAGCAGTTTCTTGAGGTGTGGGACAAAGCTATCGAGTGACAAAAACAGGCTGGCCATGACGTGCGGGGAGTCGTCATCGTTGTTGTCGTCTTCACCGCAGGGCGGTGGAGGAAGGCCGTCCGGGACGGAGGCGAAGGTAAAGCCCGGGCCGCCGGCCAGAGCGGCGGGGCCTCGTGTGCGGAGCAGACGGCGGCGGTTGCGGTCGGTGTGGACGAAGGTGACGCGCACGCCGCCACGGATGTGGAGGAGCTTGGCTAGGTGCAATGCTGATGTGATGTGGCCCTGCGCTGGGAATGGGAAGAACACCGCGTGGGCGGCGGTTGGCTCTCGGCTCGAGTCGCCATGGCGGAGGGTCGGTCGGTCAGGTCTTGTGGTGCCAAGGTGCAGTGCCTGCTGCTGCTGCTAAAAACTCAGCACGAACAGAGGACGCGGCGGCGGAAGAATGACGCACCTCCAGCGCGACCGGAGAATGGAATCCAGCGAAGACGATGCGATTCCTCCACCCACACCCAGACGAGGAGACGAGGAGAGGAGAGGAGGCAAGAACCGGGATCCCGGAAATTAATGGCCTGGGGATAGCTGCGCGAGCTGGGTTTGAAATCGGATGCTGACATGTGGGACCCACAGCAAGCTCCAGAATTTTCCGTCGAGGCCCGTGCGCCACGTGCCGACATGGTACCACTGTGGCACAGGCACTGCGGGACTATGATGCGATCAGAATTCAGAGTAGCATCATCGTATCTGTATCTGTAGATATGGCTTCAATTTTTTTATTTCGATTGTAAGTTGGGTGAATTATTCAGATGTGCAGGATATGCAGTAGAAGTTGCAACTGAAATACATGTATGTATATATAGACTAATAATATTGTGACTGATACTATGGTTCATAGCTGATGGTAAGTTACATCTTTAATTCTCCACTTGAGATATCGTATTGTTCAATTGTAATTTCATCTTTCGTTCATTCCAACAACTAAAAATATATATGATAGGAATGCGGGAATGAAAAGACACAAGAATAGAGAGGTGGGAGATCGAGTTGGGCTGAAAGAGGCAGCGGGCTAAAAGCTAAAAGAAAAGGGAAACAAAGAAGGAAAAAATTTTGTTTTTCTTAACAGGTTTTAAAATCATCTTTGCAAACAAATCTCAAACTTTGATAACTAGATTTTGCAAACACATTTTGTAAACCTATTTAAAATCTTTGATGTTTCTAAAAAAAAAACATGTATGTTTTTAAAACCTTTCTGAATATAATTACATCTTGAAAACCTTTTATAACTCCTTTGTACATGACTCGGACGAAAGCCTTATCAAGCTATGTGGCGTGCCTCGCTTATCGACGATGGTTACATTGTCGCATCACCCACCTCCCTAGAGGCATCGTTGAAGGGTTTATGTGCTCTGGTGTTTAATTTTCTTTTTCTCTCTTTTGTGTAGGGTGGTATCTTAGGCCAGTTTAATTAAGTGTTTCATGACATTAAGTAAGTTGACCTAGTATAGAGAATAGATGAAGAGACATGATAAAGGTTTCATGCATAAGATAAAACGAGATCTATATGAAACTTAAACTTATTACATACTGTACATCGTTTATATTTTCCAGTTTCTAAGACCTCACTGAAACCGACCTTACACGCAGTGTGACACGACATGCCAAACCTCGAAGAATTCTCTCTCCCCTTCCCTGTGTAACATCTGGTGATCAACAATATGCCAATATCTTAGAGACTTGATTGATGCGCGGATTCTAGCTAGCTAGCTAGTCTTCCATTCCAAGATTAGTGTCATGCTTGCATATATGGGGGTGCATTTAACTGTTAATAATTAACCTAACCCGCAGGTTACTGCTGGCTGTCACTGTACTTGGTAATTAATGAAATAATATATACCGTCACGCCAATGACAGTGATATTGCTCACCGTCGTCGTCCTTTGCCTGGTCGTCACCGACGACGTACTATCCGTCCATCCGGAAGGTAGCGGTTCTGCTCGCATGGACGGTTACCTCTAGCTGCGTACAGTAAGCTTGCACTGTCGACTGAAGCTTCTAGTGTTTTCATTTAATACGAGCAGTTATTAGATATTGTTTGATCCATCTCGGTCACATGGTCCTGATTAGAACGTGGCTCATTCTCAAACCATATGGCTTAAAGGTATCTACCAACTTGAAATCAACCATAATTGCAAAGATATACCGATGTACCATTTCATCCACGTCCAACAAGGAGAGGAGTCCCTCTCCATTGCTAGAGAGATGCTTTTACAATGCACATGAGGTGCCACCGCTTTAAATTCGAAAAAGAAAGTCATTTATGACAGCGACTCGGTTTTTAACGCACACCTATGAACACACGTACGCAAACCCTACCCATATTAGCACCTTCAAAGGACTGAGCCGGCAAATTTTGAAGTTTATGAAGTCACTACACAAAGTTTTGACTTCTCTTTTCAATAAAAATATTTGTTAGAAAGTTATATTGGAAAGCTATATGTATATGTATATGTATATAATTATAAAAGTAACTTAGACATGATTTTCACATTTACACTCAACGACTTAAAAATTATTTATGATTCATATTTCCAATATTTGACATAAACCTTATCCAAAATTACTTCTTTTTCATATATACGGAGGGAGTATATTGGTGTAAGCTTTAATTATCTCCAACAGTCCCTATTTGCTTTTTACATATATAAGCACAAAGAATTTAAGAACTTGACAATTATATTTTAGGTGGAACTAAGTTTTTGCGAGGTTGTAACTACTAAGGGGGTGTTTGGCATGACTCTAGAGATAAACTCCAGCAGCTCCAGCCAATTTCTGTGCAAACACCCCAACTCTAAAACTCAATGGAGCTACAAAAAACTCGAGTTGGAGTGCAAATGAGGTTAGAGCTTTGGAGCACCTCCTTCGCAGCTCTATAACTCTTCAAAATAGAATTAGACATGTTGTTATTAATATTTGAAGTTTGACAGAACCGACAAGGGACTTATTGGTTATTAGATTCAGACTGCATCACTGATCTCTCGGGGAGAAGGTCGCTCATCATTGTTTACCAAATACTCACGAGCCAGCAACTTATACTGATGCTCCCAAATCAATTGGAATACCAATTTGTCATCACCGACATATTATAAACAACAAACAAAAGAAAAAAAAAAAAAAAAAAGAGAGAAAAAGGAGAGGAAGAATGAAGCCAAAACCTAGGTTTTGAAAAATGATGACGCCGACGATCATGGCATATATTTGTCAACTTTCATGATGTAAGAGCAACCCAAAGAATAGACCCCAAATCAAGGCCCCCATTTTTAGTTTGGGTGCTTGCCCCTACTTTTGTTGGCCTAGATCCGTGCTTCAACTCCAAAGTAGAACCCAAAGGAAGGCCCCCCAAATTCATATAGTGAGACAATGACATACAGGTCCCACTTTGTCATTGGGTCAAAGCTTTCTTCTCCTTCATCCTTCCCTCCAACACACATTACACACAGTCATGGAGATCCACGGGAGGAGCACATGCAAGGGAGAGTAGGGAGTCGGAGCAGTGCCACCGCGCCACTTCGGGCGGGAGGATGGGGAGGGGGAGGACAGGCCGCCGGGACGGGATGGAGCTCGTGGCGACGGAGCAAAGGGCGGCGGGCACGGCGGGTCGGGCGGAGTCAGCAGCCGGTGTGGGACGGAGCTCGCCGCCGGAGAGGAGGTGGGGCGCAGCTCGCGCGGCGGGCTTTCGCGCGGGCGGGACGAGGCGGTGGCGCCACTCGCGCGGGCGGGTAGCGAGGCAAATCCTCGCGACGACCATGGCGTGGAGGCGGACGGCCATGGCAGCTCGCATGGTGGGTGACCTGCGCGCCACGGAGAGGGGATGGGGCGCCGCCGCAGGAGAGGGGGTGGGCGCCACGGGGAGTGGAGGAGCCGTGCTCGCCGGGCGAAGCGGATGGAGGGAAGGCAGGAATCACCGCGCCGGGAAAATTTCGGGTCGGGTGGTCACCCAACAAATTTGTTGGGTCCGGGGGCATTTTAGTTGGGCCAACAAATTTCGGGCGTGAGTAGGGGCTCACTGAGCAAGATTTTTGTGCTAAACCCCTAAATTTAGCTATGGGGCGCCAAAAGAAAAGATCGCCGGAGTTGCTCTAACGCCATCACCATCTTTCTGATTCAGAGAAAACGTGTGTGACTGCAACTTATTAGGTGACGTATGTTTCGTTCATTTCACCGACGACGCTGACAACGCTAAAGTAAATGGAAGAGATACACCAAGGAATTAAATTGAAAGAAAATTAAAGAATGTTTTCTATGTTTGGTTGGCCGGGCCATCCATCGGACGTTTTTTGAAGTGAGTGAGTTCGATCGGCTACCACCAACGACACCGACCATCGGGCCTGAATGGCTGCCTCCCCTGATCGAAGGCGGCTCGATGTTTCGATCGTATACTCCGACACCTGCCTCCAAAAACACACTTTTCAATTCTCATATTATAAAAGTATTTATCGAGAGTGATATATGTATACTTTTACGAAAGTATTTTTTAAGACAAATCTATTCATATAGGTTTTACATTTGCAAACTCAACAACGTAGGTTTATTGATGATTTATATTCCCAATGTTTGACCCAAACCTCGTCTCTAAACGACGATTTTTTTGCATTTTATGGAAAGATATGAAATGAAACAAACAAAAAAAAATAACATAATAATAGTTTTGATAAAAATGTGATCTATCAGATTAAACCAAATACATAAAAGATTGTGATACTCTATCGTGTACCGACAAGTTTTTTGAATTGCTTTGTCGGTAGTACCCTGAACTGTCAACGCGCGACGATTTCCACAATGGCGTGTCACGCGTCACGACCGCGCGGCGCACGGCGCACCCCCAAAACAACAAGAAGAGACCAAACGTGGGTTTTTTTTTTTTTTTTTTTGAACTTTACTAAAGTGGATCCTACGTGGCAACCACTTAAGCGGTACGACCACACTTGTACAGCCCTGACCCATCCATCATCCACTAGACTAATCCGCCTCCCTCGTCTCGAGCCGACCAAGCTAGTAGCGACCGCAGGATTACTACTAGTGGATTAATTAGCGGCCGGCGCCAGTACGTGAAAATAACTTGAGGCGCCGACGCCGACGCCCCTCAATTGACAACACAACCGATGCAGTGCAGAGACGAGACGAGAGGCAACAGGCCGCGGCAAGTGCAACTAGCTCCACCAACGGCCAACACAACACGGCCACGTCGGCAGGCAACAAGCAACTTGGTGTTGCGACGTGTACTTGCCCGTGCACGCACTCATCACGCTTATCCATCCATCGGTAAAAGGTAATCATCCCCAGCCACAGAAACCTCTTTCCCTAAACTACCCACGCGCGGTGCACGCATTTCTTACGATCTTATCCCTGTGTTACCGAGGCTAATTCCGTCATCTCTACGCGGATCAATCAAATCAAACGGTGACGGGATGCGTGGACTGGTGACACGGGACCGGGACGGATCGGGAAGAAAGCTCGCCCGCCGTCCGCCCGCGGGTACGGGCTATGGGGTTCCATGTAAGGGCCCCGCTTGGGAGCATCTGATTCGGCCACGTGGCATGTGGGCCCTCGAAGGTTGCTGGCCCCACAACGCGAAAAGCGTGGCTTGCCCGTTTGCAGTGGTATGGCTACCCCAAGAGCACGAGTGAGTGAGTGTCAGTATTCTCAACACAACACGCGCACAAATTTAATTTGTTGTCCGAGTGTTGGCGCATAATTTTATTTTATCCTTTCGATTCTTATTAATTATTGGCCTCGATCGGTATTATTTCTTCCATCTCAAAGTATAAGTTGTTTGACTCTTTCTACACTAAGTTTAACCGCCCGCTCCAAAAAAAAAAAAAAAAAAAAAAACTGCCCGCCTAATACAAAAAATTTATGCAAAAAACATTATTTTTTTTATCGCCAATTGTTTTACTAATAAAAGTTCTTCAAGAACAACTTAAATTTTACTAGTTCGCACATATTTTTTGAATAAGATAAATGATCAAATTTTTGTATTAAAAAATGTAAAACAACGGTATTTTACAAAGATGTTTTCTTCCTTATTATACTTATATCGCCATTGTCTCAAAGTTATTTTACAAAGAAGATCTGGTTCTCCTTACTATACTTATATCGCCATTGTCTCAAAGTTATTTTTTACTAAGAAGATGTGATTCTCCTTACTATATCGCCATTGTCTCAAAGTTATTTTACGAAGAAGATGTGATTCTTCTTACTATATCGCCATTGCCTCAAAGTTATTTTTACAACGAACGTGTGATTCTCCTTACTATATCGCCATTGTCTCAAAGTTATTTTACGAAGAAGATGTGCTTCTTTAATATAAACGAAGTGAGCCTAGAATACCTCCAAGAGGCTCTCCACATAGAATATATGTGTCTAATTTATAAATGGGTATCAATGTCCCTACTAAGAATATGTATGTTGCCATGGATGTATAAATAATTCAATTTATCCAAATGCATTTCCTCCATCTCAAAATAAGCGTGCATCTCAAGACCGTAAGGAGTCAACATATTTTAAGTTTGACCAATTAATACATACACAAAAAAAAAGCATTAATGTGTATGATCTCAAATAAACATCTTCACAACATTTATAGCAAATCTATTCAAATATATAATATTGTTTTCTAAAAAGTCGAGTCAAATTTATGAACATTTGACCCCTTGAAACGTGATGTGTGCACTTATTTAGGACGAACAAGCATATAAGCGAAAATCAAACTCCGTCCCCATTCAGTCTGTAAGCCAGCCGCCACCGTCCGAACAAATATATAATATTGTTTTCTAAAAGATCGGCTGACTTCAAGGCAAACGACGTGTGGCTGCAGTCGCGAAAATCAAACCGTTCATTTTACATCCAGCGGCGAGACTCACTACTCTCCGATCCAGGCCACGAGCTTCTCTAGCCCATCGAAGCCCAACAGAGCACACACCTTCCATACTCCGTCCCCATTCAGTCTGTAAGCCAGCCGCCACCGCCGGAGCACCCGGCCGCCATGCCAGAGCCCCACGCCGAAGGCCAAGCCCCCGCCCCCGCCCCTGGCCCCGCCAAAGCCCGTACTTCCGGAGTTCGCGGTAGCCTCGGCTTCCGCCGGTGGCGGCTGTTGCGAGCGCAGTAGAGCGGTCCTCGGCACCTGCCGTGCTTCGACAAGGCGAGGGCAACTGCGGCATCGGCGTTGGCAGCGCTCAGCTCGACCATGCTCCGCGACGGACAGGGCGGGGCTATTTAGAGCCAGCCGCAAGGCGGTTCGCGGCGGCGATATTGTCGGAACGCAACATGACCGGCATCAGCTAGTTAGCGCGTAACAGTGGCAGTCGTGACCCGTGCACAGGAAATCAGCGGCGAGCCGTTAGCGCCGGAGCTCCTGCACCCCGCCCCGCGCCGGAGTTTCTTGCATGGTTGCACCACGCCAGTGTCCCTGCCCCACGCCGGCTGCCCTTGCCCCCTGCCGATGGGCTGTCTTTTTCATGGGCCGAGGACTGCAAGCGTTCTTCGTCTCCTGCAGCCGTCGGATGGGAGTGGACGGTTTGATTTTCGTGACTGCAGCCACACGTCGGTCACGGTGAAGTCAGCCGATCTGAATCCAATAAGTAGATGCACAAAAATGCAAAAATAATATTTCAAAAAGAAAAAATAGTCATATTCAGTAGGGAAAGGAGGGGCATGGGCACATATCCAGTGGCGTCGTCGTTGGGTGCACATTGCACAAGTGGAGTGGATGGGGAACCTAGAAAAAAAAAAAAACGCAGGAGCACGACGGCTGCACGCAGGAGCTATAAATACCATGGGTGGGTCTCCGTTTCCCGATCCCTCCCCTTCCCCGACTCCGACTCCGATTCCGACCCGCCGCCCGGCGCGGCAGATTCCCAGCCTTATATTCCACTGACTCCCGAGATCAACTGACTGATCCACCGTCCAAAACCGGCGCCACTTGACTCGCTGAGTATCCATTGAGGTTCACCAGGAATACGGGGAGGCGAGGCGGCTCCGATCGTCCATCCATCCGATCCCCACCGCCGGACATGGTGAGCCGCGGCGGCGTTGGCGGCGGAGCGCGGGGACTTCTGGGCGCGTACGAGCTGGGTCGGACGCTCGGGGAAGGCAACTTCGGGAAGGTGAAGCAGGCGCGGCACCGCGGTAGCGGCGCCCAGTTCGCCGTCAAGATCCTGACCGCGCCCGCGTGGTGTCGCAGCGCGTCGACGACCAGATACGGCGCGAGATCCACACGCTCAAGCTGCTCGCCCACCCCAACGTCGTCCGCCTCCACGAGGTCCGTCCGACACCGTTCGTCACTCTCCCTGCTCGCTTGTCGATCGATTCGCCTTCTCTTCTTCTTCTTTTTCAATCTCTAGATGATGATGAGGAGGAGGAGGATTCGATCGGTTCAGTTCCGACTTCCGAGCCGAGCGAGCGAGTGTTTCGATCTCCGGCGGGAAGGAATGGGAATTTTTTTTCCTTCTTCTTCTTCCAGAAGCTACTCCGTATTTAGTAGAGGCGCGCGTAATTTGCAGCCGCATTAAATTACTGTATCTCCAAGGATTTGTTTACGTGTTTAAACGAACTCGTACTAGTACTACTAGGCGTCTTTATCGTTTATTAAATAAATAGATGGATCCCCGCCCACCAGCGCCTTGGTCCGCTGGCGCAGCACGGTCGCACGGCGGCAAGGCGCACCCCGTCCACCTGCGGCTGGGACCCCATCGCCGCGCCTCCCCCAGACCGCTGGGCTGGCAGGAGGTCCTCCTCAGCGACAGCCTCAGGCATCGGCCCGCCATCGCCCACACCGCCCGCGGCCCTGTCCCGCCGGCGCTTGTCGGGCGCCGCTTCAACCGCCTCTCCGCAAAGACGTCCACGCGTTTCTGCGACCTTCCCGTCAGCGTTACTCGCCTGCCACCGCGAGGGCCACCAGCGCCGCCGCCCACTATGAAGGTGCCGGAGGTCGCGTTATAATCGCGGGTCGCCGGTCAAGCGCGGGCCGCCCGACCTCGCGGGCCGCGAAGTCGCGCTTCGCTGTCGATCGCCCCGCCACGGCCGTCGGTTCTCCTCGCCACTTCACCTACACCGCCACCGCCACGGAAGGACCATACGCCGGCGTTCGCCACCGGCCGATGCGCTGATTGGGCCCCAACCGGGGTTTCGTTTGGCCTCCCGATCGCGCGCCGGTGTCGGGCGAGTCTCGCGGTGCCTCCCCCTATTCGGGTCGACCCGATGCTTGACGAGATCGCGGCCTCTCGCCGTCGTGCGCCCGCCTTCCTCTATGGCGGGCGGGGCATCATTGGCGGATCCAGCGTCGCAGCCACACACACGGTTCAGCTCGGCTTGGAGGAGGCGTCGTGTCAAAGGTGCCTCATGATGGCGCCGCGACGAGTTGGGACTATCCGACGCCTTCGTTGCGGACCGCCCGGTCCGAGGGTGTCGGCCATCGACCTCTCTCGCCGGACCAGATCGCCATGCCGGCGGGATCGCCGTTCGGGGATGAGCTACAGCTAGCGCCCAGACGAGCTACCTCTACCATCCCGGTTGGAAAAGGGGAGATGGAGGCGGTCGCGTGGCGGCCGATCGCGGTGTCCGCTTGTGGTCGGTTGAGGAGTTTGTGACGATTTCGGGGAAGCGCTCGAGCCCTCCATTCTCTCCACGCCGATCTTGAGGAAAACACGCCCACGCCAAGACGCCTCCGTGCTAATGCCGAAACGCAGGCGCCGGGCTTGCTTTGCAAAGAGCAAGGCCCAGCTCCATAGGCCTGAGGACCAAAGCAAGGAAGGTTTTGCTCAAGAAGATGGGGATCGAGGTCGAGGCGTAGCGTGAAGATGCGGCCCTTTTGCCGAAGCCGCAGTCGCCCTTACGGGCCCTAACGCCGAGGTCAATATGGAGGCCATGGAGGTCTTCCTTCTCGTTGGGGGAAGAAGCGGGGCGATCGGGCAGCCGGCTCTAGCCCGAGAGTGCTTGCGGTTTAGTCTTTAATATCCGGCTATCTTGTAATAGGC
>JADLZK010003261.1:0-130332 GCA_015847255.1 Hyparrhenia diplandra
TTGAAGTGAGCAAGTAGAAGTAAAGTATCGGCTATCCTTAAGACATAAGAGCTATAGGAATCCATCTTTATCCTTCCATCTCTAACCTTGTGTTGTCCTTGGGCGAATTAGCTAGAAGAGTATACCTCTATTCTCTGTGGAAATACGACCCTAAATACTTCTGGGTGAAGGCTACAACGGTAATTCCGTGTTCTTGCAGAATATTCTGCTTACACTAAGAAATACCAACAAGCTTTTCGATGCCGTTGCCGGGGAATGGTTGCTATCATCTTCGAACCTTGTTCGTCCTCGTGATCTTTAGAAAAAAAATCAAAGGGGGTTCACAGACCAACCATCTTTTTCAAAATCAAAACTTTCATTCGGTGATGAACTCCACGACTTTAAAAGCCTTTGTTCGGGCACAACCCTTCTCAAGGTTTGTTAATGAAGATCCTTTTAGCGACCTGCAAGTTTTGAGGAGATATGTTCATGCCTATGCGTTCTCGGCATGGCACATGAAACTCTCAAGTGGAACTTGTTTCCATTCTTCTTCATAGGGAGAGCGTAACAATGGTATGCTAATGATGTAGGAAGTGCGAATGGGGATTGGAAGGAATTTAAAGACAATTTTTGTCTTGCATTCTTCCCCATGTCCCGTATCAACTCCCTACCAAGGGCAATCCTCGATTTTGAGCAGAATGAAAAGGAGTTCATAGGTACAACCTGAGCTAGGTTTTCAAAGCTAATACATGCTTGGCCCAAACTTTTCATTACCCGATAGTGTGCTTTTGCATCTCTTTTTGCTCGGGTCTTGACATAGACGCTGCCCTATGCCTTGATATGACATTTGGAGGGTCATTTACACATAAAACTACAACGGAACAAAGGAAGATCCTTGATCACATCCTAAAGAAGCATTCTTCTCCCATCATAAGACCCAAAACCCCTCCAAAACAAGGGGCTTGTCATGCTTTGAGAAGCCCTCATCGCCGAAACCGTACCTTTACCATTCTTAGGATCGACCGTTGAGACCTCGCCGAACCATGAACACCGAAGGAAATTCATCCTTCGGAGTTCCCGATTAAATTCAAGGATTATGGTAATACCTCGAACCTCTCATGGAACAAAAACCACGTAACAAATGAAGTCTTCCCTAGAGCTAAACCGTCAAGGAAATGATTAATGGAAGTGAAACGTTCTTTTGAAGCAATTGATTCTTTCACCTTCCAACACCATTACTTGTTCGTTAAAGGGAAATTCCATGGAAGCCCTACACAACCTCACGGTCGAGACTAAGATCATGTCACAATTCTCAAGCAAAAACCCTATCGTTGACACTTTGCTTTTGTCCATCTTGGCATCTCGAAAGCACTTCTCAAGAGCCTTCAAACACTTGTGGAAGATTTTTTTTGTTGAGCTCCTTAAAGCTGCCACAGGTGATAATCTCATACTATTGGCAAACACGGTTCTCCATGTGAGCACCATGCATGCACCGCTGTGACATATCACCGCTCTCACGGGCCTCTCGTGAACACGCCGAAGTGAACGTGACCCTAATGTACTCCTACTCCCGTTGTCAAAAAAATGTGATAGCTATCCGTTGGATGGTACAAGTTTGATTCTTTAAATAGCTCGATAGTCTTTGTGGACGTGCTACAACAAGTTGAGTGTCATTTGTTCATGCTCCGACCACGGGTAGCACAAGTTTCTCGTCTCCAATCTCTCGTCTGTCCCTCCCTCCCCCTCCCCCTCCCTCTACCGTCGGCATCATCTTCTAAAGGTACTTGTGGTTCTTGTAGCAATGTAAATAATCTAAACCATTCCTTGTTTTAGAATAACAATGGTGCTTTTAGATAAGTATCTATCTATGCTATCAAATAAATATCATTGGATTTCGTTAGCCCTGTGAGCACCATTTATATCTATGCTATCAAATAAATATCTATGATATTTTTAAAAAAATACCATTTAAAGTAGATTTGAAATCCTAAACTTGAGCACCGTTCTTGAAAAATGATCAAAAAACTGGTTCGGTGGGGGATCGAACCCGGGGCTCGATTGGGTGCCTTGGGAAACGCAGCGGTGGCGGATGAGGAAGCGACCACTTGCAAATGCGCGCAAACCCGGTCGCCGATTGCCGCGTGATTGCCACGCAGAAGCGCCGACAATTGGAGAAAAGCGGGAACAAATGCGTGGCGGCCGCCCTTTGAGTTTCGAGGAGGCGACCATTGGATTGTCTGGTCGCCGTTTGAGTGTCGAGGAGCCGACTTTTTATGGCGCCGTCCTTGGAAAATGATCTCAATCAATGCTCCATGCATGTCGTGGCTTGTTACTATATATATGTACGCCCTCGATTACGACGATCTCGGCCGCTAACATCTCTTTCCATAACCCCTCGTTTCGCGGCTTCGTGGGCGCAGCGTCGACAAGATCGCCATGGCGGCATGCACACCCATCGGGAGATACGGTTCGTCGTGGCGTGCCTCGCGATGCCCTCCGCGACGCTCTACCGGCTGGCCGGAGAAGTCGGCTGCCAATGTGACAACCCTTTGGAGGAGAGGCCAGCTTCTCGCCTACAAGATCGGCGCCATTGCCGTATCATCTTACGAGGGGATCACAGGACAAGGCTACTTGGCGTTGAGGGAGGCGCTCACGGCGGCGAGGGCCTGCAGGCAGCAGAAAGCGGGCGGCGGCGGCGGCGGCGTAGGCGCTTTCTTTTTATTTTTATTAGTTAGCTAGTATTTTTATGTAATTATAAAATATTATCTATTATGAACCGATGCGTTTTTATTAGACGTCATGTGTCAATTTTGTTTTTCTATTGTTTGATTTACTATTCTTTGGTCTTCAAATCACTACTCGGTTCTTATTTCAAACTTCGGCGGTGAAGCTGTGTCCATCAAGATCATTGGCCGAGAGCGATACTACTCGATAGTGATGTAAATCTTCTTCTTAGGTGTTGCTTTCGAGTCCATGGATTTCACGATTTTCAGCGCCCTCAGCGGTTCATCGCTATTTGGTGGGTATTTGGATGCAGCTGATGATAAAAGAATGCGTAGTAGTGCCTCTAATAGCCATATCATATCCCACTAACCTTTAACCTTTTAATGCAAGCTATCCATATCATCTCGATAATGCAAGTTGTCCATGTCATCTCACATCATCTTCCTAGTTGCTTGGATCTCAAACAGTCCTAGAGAGTTAGAGACATAAATTAATCAAGGTATATTAAGGACTTTTTAATCTATCCTACCGTTACAGTTCGATATGTACGAGATACTCTAGGGTGCAGATTTTGTTTCTGAATGAATCTAGGGGGTAACTCTACTAACAATATAGTACAACTTCTCTTGTTCACTATCTATGTACACAAAAACACTTGTATATCTTCCTTAAGTATCGTTATTAGAAGACTTTTTTAGAACAATGACCTTGGTCTCGAGGCCTGACTTTGACTTCTCTTTTTCCATAAAATATTTTTTTGAAAAGTTATATATGTATATTTTAAAAAAAAAATTAATTTTAAGACAAATTTATTGATATGATTTTCACATTTCTAAACTTAACGACTTAAAAGTTATTCAAGATTTATGTTCTCGGTGTTTGACCCAAAGCTTTTCCAAAAGCGTTCTCTAATAATGATATGGAGGGGGGTATGCATAGATATTGGTTCCATAATAAAATATAATTACTCTCATCAACCACAGAATCACTTCTCATGTAGAGAATTAAAAAGCAAAGAAGACTCAATTAAACCACAGAATCACTTCTGCCATGGCTTATTATATCTTAAAAAAGTTAGAACAACTTATAATTTGAAACTAAAGGAGTAGCATGCAGACATAGGGCGGCAAATAATATTTCGATATCACTTAAACCTTCAATGGGAAAAGTTCTTATAAGTTGTTACAGCAAAAACAGTCTACGATATATATATATATTTCGATATCACCGACCCACGAATGCACGTCGCCGCATGAAACACGACGTCTATGTGGAGTTTACGGGGCTATTTTTTAAATCAAATGATGGATGCCAAGATCTTGCTCTGTTCGTGCATATGCATATACATGCATTGATTGACCTCTGCCTTTTGACAAAGATGCATATATGGGACCCAAATCATCATCCAATTTTCTGTTAGCTATACCCGTACATATGTACCTTTTTGGTTTTGGTGGAGATTAAAATTCCTACTACGTAGACATGATGACTTCATTTAATTTGGAGTGTCCTGCAAACACCAAACTGAGGCATGCAAAGCAGACTAGCTGACAGATAAATGCAAAGTATACTACCACTGAATCTGAATCACTGGTGCCCAAATGCTGCTGTGCATCTTACTGTATACTGCATCATTCATGGAGCTTCGCTCTGAGCTAAGCTTAGTCACCAGAGCTACCAAGCATGGGTGCATGATTGTGGATAAGAGAAGAGTATGAAGATTCTACTGCCAGCAGTACAGTACAGATGCTCCCCAGTGCTGCAAGGAAACGTGAATGATATGCTAGCACCAAGCAGCGGGTAGCTAGTAGAGAGCTGCTAAGTAGCCAGCTCCTCTAGAAATCTAGCGGAATCCAATCATCAGAGATCTGGCAAGTCTACTGCACAGTTGCTCTACTCCATATGATGTGTGCTGATCCTGTCGTCCTATCATTGCAGTGAATGCTGTGAGTACCATCCTGTTGGCTGCATAGCTGTTGCACAGCCCATTCAGGCATTCAGGCAGCAGGTTTAGTCAGTTGCATTGCTTCCCTTCCTTTGCACTCATTAATTATCTTGCGGTGGAGGAAGAAATGAAGCAGCCTATAGTACCCTTGTATTCTGAAATCGGTGTAGATGCTGCTTACTGAAATCAAGGAGAGCCGGCCTGTACTGTCCAGTGTCCACATTATGTCATTACACATGTAATGTCCCATCACACCCTGAAAACCATACAACCAAAACACCTGAATAAAAGTAGTGTGGTACAGTATGCTAGCACATCCATATATGATGTTTTATACGTAGCTGACGTCCAATAAGCTAGCACATACTGTATACTCCTAGTCGGCCTACTACCTGTTACTTTGAAACTATCGTACCACAGCAGAGAAGAGATACCGGGGCAATGGGCATCTCGTCTCTGAAGTTCAATTTTCCAGCAGGAAAAATCTGATCTTGGTAGAAGAAGACACCGTACGTACCACAGCAGAGAAGAGATACCGGGGCAATGGGCATGCTATAGCTGATCCCTTCGGTTTTATGTAGAATCCAAACAGAACACACACATTATTCTTTTCCATGGCCCCGTCGTCAGCTGCATATGCTGCCCGGCCTGCCATATGCATGATGGCAGCCAAATGACAAGGGCGGACATGCATCACAGCTTCTAGTACTAGTACTAGTACTAGAAGGCAGTAGCCTGCAAAATTTATGATCTGGCAGCCTTTAACCAAGCCGGACGACCTCTGTGGATTGCGTCTGTTTGCCTTGACAAGCAAAAGGAATTCTGTCTGTCAATATGCTGCTCTCTATGTAGGCCAGAGTACGTAACTGCAACTAATTGCATCTGCATCCTCCTAATAAGCCTGTCCGTAGCACGCATGATTTTGCCGGCAAGATGCATGTTGTGTGGGTCAGAGGCCGGCTTTAAATTTTACCCCCTCCGTCCCATTGAGTTTATCACCGCGGGAACTCGCGGTCATCTTATTCATCATTTGTTTTTTATTCAAATTTTTTATATAAATATAATTTATTTTTATGACCTATTTTATCAATAAAGATACTTAAATATTGATTAATTTATTTTATTATTTGCATAAATATTTTGAATAAGATGGATGGTCAAACATTAAGTTTCAAAAGTCAAAAAGCGTCAAACTCTATGGGACAGAGGGAATACGTCAGTGATATATGGTTTTATATATGGTGAAACATTTTTATATGTCGTAAGCATGTTCATTAGCTTATTCGTAACGGTTTTTTGACGTCAAAGCAAAAACAAAAAGTGGCCAAATTTGCATCTGAATTGCGTTGAACAGAAGATTCTTTTTCAGGATGAAATGATGCTCCAGTCAGTCTATGGACAGCAGATGAAAAGGTTTCTTCAGGAAAGCAAAGGATATAATCGAAAGTTATGACCAATATCTCGCTTTAATTTCTGATGAACAGAAACACAAGAACTATTTGCCTTTCTCGGGCTCGGCAAAGAACCTAACCGCGTGGCGGTAGAAGGTAGAAGGACCGTTAACGGTGTGCCCGGCGTAACGGCGACTTTACTTTGTCGAAGCGGCGTGATTTTGCCGGTAAAATCTGGCGTGCCCCGCTTCGGCGAAGTGGTTTTGCCGTCGGGGAATTTTGCCGCGGGGGTTTGCGAGCGCGGTGCTCGGCAAAAGCCTTCGCCGAAGCGCAAAGCGTTGCCGAGCAGCTCGGGCGCTCAGCAAGCGATCCTGATTCCAGTAGTGAGGGAAGAACAATTCGCCCAGCTTGAACATATAAGCTAGATGCCAAATGTCCTCATGATGAACCGTGTCTCGATCGAGCTCGGTCGTGCTACGTCTATGTCTCGGTCGTGCTATGTCTATCTATCTACTACTCCATGCATCTAGCCAGACGGTAAGAATGACAATCATTTAGGAAGCTTACAAAGGTATATGTTGATAAAGATATATTCATTGGACGTTGACGAAGTCGACGTCCCATAACATATCATCTCCATCTCTCATATCGTAAAAAAGTTGAGTTGAAGGTTAATTCCTGATCCACCGCATGCAGCAAAAACTCTAAAAATCCAGGGAATAATCTATCGAAGCCTATGCATATGATCCACCGATCAAGTGACAATTCTATGAAGAAACTGTTTGCTATGCGACAGCTAGCAGAATTGCTTCATCCTGTCATACATCCATTTTCTTCTTGTTACTTCTTTTCAGATCGAGGATAAGAACACGCTTGCTTTTTTCATTCCAGCCACTCCTTTTTTACGCGAGTGTGCGGTGTTGTGTTTTCCTCATTTATAATAATTAATCTACTAGGCTACTAGGCTAGGAATGCATATATATGGGATGACTTTTGTTACGTTTGAACTTTTTATTTATGGTACGGTCGATGTGGTTTTAAAATATACATCCATAGGGGATCTCAATATGCATATATAGTCCTTAAATGAGTCCCAGCATATATAATATATATACTAAGTAAATATGCTCGTGTGTTGTATATATATCCAAAGACTGTCTCAGTCTCAGAGATATATCCTGTTGCTTGTTGACACGTGCGTCTTGAAAGGATCTTTATGTACCATCGTTGGAAGCGAGTTGTTCTAGTAAATCATAGGACAGATAGCATGAGGGGCATTGTGAGAAGTAAAAAAAAATGAATGATTTTTTGTCTTTAATATTAGTTGTAGTATAAAATAGGATATGTCTGTCCCTGCAAACAAAAGCAGGTGAAGATACCCTGGCAATGCAGAAACAACAGCAAAAAAAATAAGCTACTGCCCCTTCTTCCAAAATTCTGTGACAATAAATGCCCACTCGATCGTGTAGGTAAAAATAAAGATATGTGAATACCTAACTGCAAAGCATGCATATTTTCCCAGTTTTTCTTTACTGAAGAAATGAATATTGATATGTGACCTGATAAAACATCCATCATGATTCTGAAAATGAATCTAAACCTCAAAATGTTTAACAATAAGTAGGCAAGAATAAGTGAAGCCTCTGAATACCAAATTTTGCATCTGCCTCTCGTATTAATTAGTTTCTGTGAAACAAATTTTGGGTCACTAAAAGTGCAGAAAATAAGGCATTTATATACACTGTACTCGTAATATATCATCAGGTTCATGCATGCATGGTATATTTAAGCTAAAAATAAGCGGCGTGACAAAAGTATATGATACACAGTTTGAAGCTAGAGTAAGCATATTATGGAACTATGTGTCTTAAATAAATGTATAGATACTTCCGGCTCTTTGTTTTTCTTCTTACTTTTCTCTACTACAATGGACTGGTGCTATATAGCAAAATAATTATTTGGTGCTGCCCAAAAAGTAATCTCTAACTGTTTTGAAGTACAAAGTTATGCTTGCAAAAACAATAAAATTGTATTCTCTTGTGAGCACCAACAAGATTTGCTTCTAACAAAGGTAAGCTAAAAATGATACGGATCTAGGGTCTAGAAAATCCTGGTAAACCCTCCATTATATTATTATTATTCTCTAAAGTCGCACTAAAAAAGAAAGCAATTATATTATGTTTTTTTTTCAACAAGAACGAAATTCTAAATTGATAAAGTGGTCAGAGATGCTTTGAGAACTCTTGCAATTTTTATTGCACCTGTCGTTTTCAATCATTCTGTTAATTTCCATTTCCTCAAGTTTCTACATGCAAACATAACTGTAGTGGGTATAAACTTTGAGGAGTGGTACCAATCTAACCTACTTATTATATAAGCATGAGAGACAATTAAGCAAGCATCCAAGGAATCAAATGCAAGTAGGTCATACCATGGTTCTCTCTTTTTGAGGAACAAATTAGAAGCCATGCGGCATGCAAAAGATCCCAAGGTAATGGAGAGAGAAAAGAATTCAAGAGAAGAAGATGGGCCCTTCCAAAAGGGAAATAACCTTTCCACAGAGAGCAGAGAACAGAGAGGGAACATAACCAGAGAGAGAGAGAGAAGAGGCAGGATTAAGGCCGGGTAGGAGCAAGCTGGCCACCAAAAGGGGTGGCCTGGTTTTGAGAAATCCCATGATTTGTTTGAGGGGACAGGGGCAGGGATTAGGGTTGGCATTGATGCATGGGATCATGCCACTGCCATGCTCTCCCAAAGACAGCTTACCAGCATATCTGGGGTATAACACAGAAAACAAGAACTCAAACCCCCTTCTCCCTGGGCAGGAGAGGAGACACACCAACTTTCTTCCTGCAAAGAACACATTAGAAAAACACTAGGTTGTCTTAGCATCTATGTATAGTATACATATATGCACATATATACATATATATTGTGGCCGGCCTGTTGCAAGTTGCAACACCGCGGGAGTGATGATTACACCCACACAAATAGACTACCAATAAAATGGCCATTAGTTTATGGCTAGTGCTAGACAAAGCACGCATGATTGGATATAAATACAAACAACGGCCAACAGGCAAGTGAAGTGCAGGAATGTTTTATAATTAACGAGGCCATGCAAGTGAGCTAGGAGCTAGAAGATCCTCCTCCGATATATAAAATAAATTATTGTACACATGAATAGAAAATGAACAACGGTCAGGGAGGACATTTCTCAAGATCACACGTCCATCTTAAACAAAACCTCTCTCTAATAAGTATGTATCGAGAAGAAGGGAAATATATATACTACCAGATCTCTCACATCAGATCAAAAATTAACAAATAATAATAACATTGCAATAGGTTTCCAACATATATAGACAAATAAAATCTCTCTACTAGCAGAACTATATATAGAGAATCGAAAAACAAATGAAACAAGAAATGTATAGATATATATAGTTGAAAAAATAGCAAAGCCGATTTTAGCACGTTGAAATAATTGCTATAGCCTAACCATGCCTAAAGACCAACCTCTTCAGTTGCTCCAATGCCGCCATTCCATGCATGCAAGTTGCAAGCTAAGAACTCAACTCCTCAAATCAACATGAGAGTACTAAAATCACCATGAGATCTTGCTAAGATTAACAGCAATATTAAACCACAGCAATGCAAGCTAGGGTTAGGGTTTTCCTCCTCCTTGCAATTAACCCAACAAACTCATCATCCAAAATCACCATGAGATCTCGCTAAGTACGTACGCGTAACAAGTAACAACCAATATTATTGCTACAAAATGCAATGCCTCATATATACGCTAGCTCTATATATGCGGTGGTGATGATGACTAGTGAGCGAGAGCCGAACCCTAGTCCGTCGTCGTCGCCGCCGGCAATGGCATGAACGCATGCACTGCACGCAGCAGCAGGTAGAAGGGTCGTCCTCGGTGGCGGTGGTGGGCTACTGCCACGCCGACACGGACAGCAGCGGCCGCGTCTGCCACCCGAGAAAGCACGCGCCGCGCGCCTCCCGGCACGAGGTAGCCCTCCCGGACGGGTAGTGCAGACGCAGCAGCAGCCGTGCCTGCGACACCGCGAACGCGCTGAGCGGCCGCCCGCGAATCCGGCGCCGCGCCGCGGCTCCCCACCGTTCGAGTCCCGCCACCACCTCCCACCGGCGGGACCCAGCGGCGGCGTCGATCTCCCTGCCGAGCACCTCCTCCCCTGCTCCACCGCTAGCCGCCCCGGCTCCCCGGCGGCACAGTCGCCTCGAGCGCCTCGAACACGGCCGAGTAGTGATCCATGGCTACTGCGGCTCGTTGGGGGCAGGTCGTCTATGCGGTCGAAACCCCGCCGATTGTCTCCCTCTCCGCGACGGTCACCACGGCGGGGGCCATGGCCTTGACCCACTTCAAGAAGGCGGCAAGCTCGTCGTGCCCGCCAAGCTTGTGCAAGAACATGACGCAGTTGACGGCCAGCGTCGTCCGGGTGCAGCTCCAGGCTCGTGGCTGCGCTCGATGTCGTCGTCGTCGTGGTGCTCGCGCTTGCGACCTGCTGCTGCTGATGATGGGTAGCGGCGCTGGAGGCAGGAGCGGCGTGAAGTGGAACGGGAGCTGGATGGATCGGGCGAAGGCGCGGAGGCGGCTGCCGGTGCGGAGTAGGGTGTCGCGGTCGGCGCCGGCGCCGGTGATGCGCACCTCGGGCGGTCCCGCGGCCGGGTCGGCGCGTTCGGCGATCGCCTGCAGGAGAGGGCGGCCACTGCACGCCGTGCGCGGCGTCCAGGTCGAGGATGTGGATCCGGCGCGCGCTCCTCGACGGCGTCGAGGGATGGCCTGGTTCGCCGTCAGGTGCGCGAAGCGCAGGAACGCGCGATCTGGTTGAACGCGAGGTAGGCGGCAGACGACGCCGGACGCGCGACGGCGGAAGGCCACCAAGCCCGGGGCGACGACGACGCGGCGACCGCGGCGACGGCGGCGGCGGCCGCCCGACATCCGCCCGGAGCGCGAGCGCGCGCGCGAAGTGGTAGGCGAGCCGGTCGGCGGCGTCGGCGCGCGGGGACGCCGCGGACAGGAGGACCCCGGCGCGGCGCGCGGCCTGGGGTCCCCCGCGCTGCAGCAGGTCGGCGCACGCCAGGACGAGGTCCCGCGCGGACGGCACCGCCGCGGCGAGAAGGACGCCGCCGCTGTTGCTGCTGCTGCCGTTCTTGTTGCTGCCATTGTTGTTGTCGGTGTCGGAGGAGGAGGAGGAGGAGTGGGTGGTGGTGGAGTGAGCTGAGCATAGCTTCGACGGCGGTGGTCGTTCCGCCGAGCTGGCCGAGCTGCTGCTGCTTCTTCTTCTTCAGCCCGCGGAGGAGCGGGCGGCGGCCGGAGTCGGCGGTGATGGCAGGCGAGGAGCATGAGGGGGTGGAGTGGAAGGACGTGCATCTCATCTCCTGGCGGGTTTAATAAGGGCGCACGACGTCCAGCAGGAGCAGCATCTGGCCTTCTCGCAGCTGCAGCTTCCGTGACAGGACATCCTCATCTGCCAAAAATCAGTGTGAGAGGCTGCTGCAGCTCATCAGCTATACTCCTACACAGTACCTTGCCACTACCTACTCAGCCATAGCCTAGCTAGGTACCTAGCTAGCTACTAGTAGAGGCATTGTGTAAGAGAGAGAGATGGTGTGTGTGTGTGAGATAGAAGTGGATGCTTTCTCTCTCTAGGAAGGAAGGGAGGGAGGGGAAAGGTAGCAGCAGCAGCAAGGGTGAGTGAGTGTGCAGGGGCAGGGGAGGGAGTTGTCTTTTATCCGGTGGATCGTGGTGCGTGTGATTTGGGGAATAGAGGAATCTTACTAAAACATTCCATGGATTGGTGTTGGTGGGCCTAAACAACCAAAGATTCATTCATATGCGGAGCTAACTAAGCTAGGCTACTAATAATCTCTATTACACTCGGCTACTTGATGTGCCAAGCTAGTTTGCTTTTACATTACCACTCTACTTTTCTTTTCAGTTAATTGTATTGTCAACATCACATACACATACATACACATACACACACATTAAAGGGTTCAAAATTGATATCATATGAAAACATTTCCAAATATGAATACTGGGTATACTTTACAAATTCTTAGGACAAAAGTACACATTTATCAGACTGAATACTGGGTTTACATGCGGTTAATAATAAATATAAGAAAATGGAAAAGAAAAAAAAAAAAAAATCGAGCACTAGGGCTACAAGCTAGATGGATGGGACGATATATGGATGGATGGAGACATTTGGACAGATGAGCACAGCCGTGTGCGTGTTCGTTGGATCAATGCCCCATAGCCAGCCAGGAGAACTGGATGATGATCATTGGTTCCTTGTGTGCTTGTGTACGCGTGTGTACACACAAAATGGAAGCAACGTTTCCCCATGTTCAGTTAACCCATTATTACACTTGTGTACTATTAGGATCTAACCATCAATTAGTCTCCATTATCTCGTATTACATCATATTTTTGCCCTATTTAGCATTCAAATTCTAAGGCTAATATTTGAGATTTTACAGTATTTCCATAGATTTTTACAGATGCTTCGAGTTGATTATTATGTTTCTTGAGCGTCCAATGACGTTGTACAACATGCCTGTATTAGGGGTTAGTTTCCTACTCCAGCATCAATCATCAATCAATTGAATAATCCAACTCGTAGGGGTCGAGGGAGCTGATTATAAGGTAAGTGTCCTAATATATTCTAATCTGGCTCATAATGAATTGATGAGTTGTTTGTTGACATTTGGGCATATATTTAAGCTAATTAAAAAAAGCTGAAATAAGTTAGATTATGCAGGGGGTTGAACAAACAGTTCTAGGGGGCAACATATAACACAGATATGACTCAAGAAAACGCATGCGTTGGTGTGATAATGAAATTCTACAAGGATGTAAGTGCAAAGCAAGATGGTTGAGTTCTATATGAATGTAAAGGAGGCGTTTTCTGAAATGTTAACTGCTAAACAAATCATCACCAATCTTTTTAATCCATTATTGGACTAAATGGCCTTTTAAATGAACGAAATGGACATGTAAACAAGATAAATGGTCGATTAAACAGAAAGTGTACCATGAAACAAGCTATAGGTGTATAAGGAAACACGATTTTGTCAACAAAAGAAATTTCCATAAGCAGATATTTACGAGCATCGTGGGAAACGTCAAAAAAATATCAATATAAAGAGAAAAAGGTAGAGGAGAATAATCAACTATGTATAATGTATGAATTGAATCTGTAGCAATTATATTTTCCACACTGATCTTGGCCAAAAAATATACATGTTTCTAGAATTTTAGGATAGATTAAGGAAGACAAAAAAAAAATGATATATGCCCCTCAATCACACAATTATAATTAGCTCCTCCCTATACGTGTAATGCCACAAATGGTAGGTGTATAGACCATTATAATTAGAGAAGAAATGCTTATATCTGTGGATAAATTTTGAATGTTAGAAAAATGGTTTATGAATGTGGATAGAGCGAATATTTCTTTATTCAAAACTAACTAAACGAAATCAAGTATGTAAATGTCCAGCGGAAATCAAGTTATAAATGTGATAAAAAGACCAGATTTTTTTTATATCTCAACCTTATTACTCTCTTTAATTTGGCAAATATGGCTAAGCATATATATTTTATTAAAAGGGAACAAAATAACACAAAAAGTTGCCAAAACAAAGAAGGGCTTATTAGATGGCACCGAATATAACAAAGGTTATTACACTAAGCAAAAAAAAAAAACGACCTACAACTAGGAGCCGAACTACACACCTAAGCTGTTGGAGAGCGATCCTGTGGGGATATTGATCCATATACCCTCATGGCTCTACATGGGCCGCACCGCCCAAGGAGGCCCGGCCCGGGACGAGAAGGCATGCGGCACACGATACGGCTATCATGTTGTACCTCATATTGCTTACCAAGACATGCTGACCACATCTACCGGACTATATAAGGTAGGGCGGGATCCCCCTTCAATCTCGACTTAGATCACCTCGATCTATCTTGTACGATCATATATAAATACAAACTATAAGCAGGACGTAGGTTTTACGCCCTCACGGCGGCCGAACCTAGGTAAACTCTCTTGTGTTTTGCCCTTTTCGTCTTGCTTAACGCCTTGTTAGTCGCCTAGCGCACCTCTACCGATCACAATCTACTAGCCTAGGTACACCCCCTACGCACCTCTACCGGACATCACAATCTACTAGCCTAGGTACACCCCTCGCTACCTTAGGCTAGGCTATCGCTGATATCTCGCCGACAGACCTACATAACACAATGATGGGATCCATAAGAACTGTGTGTTTTTCTACCGTAAGTATTTAATTAGTAAATATTTAGAAAAAACTTTTGTGCATCTACAACTCATATATATGGTGATAATACATACACACAAGATTGCAGTAGCCAAATCACTATATAAATTGAATTGCTTGTCTACTCATGTCATGGTTGAAGAAAACAGGCCGGTAGGAGCAGAGTGCACCAATCAAGTTATTGAAACTAGCTGATTTTTGTGTAACACGTTGACCAGTAGAAGTATGCATATAACCAAACTACCGTGTCCTATTCATGTATACATTATGCAAGGAAACTATCCCCTGGTACAGTATCTCTCCCTCCATCTGTCCTGAGGACCACTCCGGCCTTGAGCAACTCCTGATATATATGCCGTAGGAGTACTATGTGTTTGTGACAAAATGGGAAAAGAGGAAGCTGATCGAGGTTTGGAGGAGCCTCTTGTTTGTCAACCACTTTGAGTTGAGGACCATACCATGCACCTTTGTTTGACCAAATTAATTGGATAACTGGCCATCTTTTCTGGGTCATCAGTAGTGCAAGCTACTAGCATGAATGCATGGGTTTTCAATACCAGTAATCCTGTTTTGTCACTTGCCTAGTTTTAGCTTGCTGCTTAATTAGTGTGAAACCGTGCTTGCTGATCTTGATAGTAACAGCTAGCTAGGCAGTGCAAGTTGGAACTCTTTTTAATCATTATGGAAGCATCAGGATGCTCCCTTTCAAAAAAAGATTTGCACACCAGTATTATAGTCTGACGATCTGGACGGCTAGCTAGGCTACCATCTCTCTCTTTTGTGTGTGTGTTCTCTTGCACACGCAATGCTTTAAATGGGTGAATAGAGACTAGACAGAGCCGACTCTCCAACCATATCATGTTTTGTCCCAGGGTGGGATCTCCATTGATGGCTCGGCCCTAATCGATGCGAGAAGAAGAGCACACCTCACCGCTCTATGTCAGTGCTGCAAATTGTACACACATGCTTGTTACCACAAGTAACCTGCAGCTACACTCCTCCCCGATTGGCTGGCTACGCTCAGGATCACATGCAATCCTAGCCCAAGCAACAGTGCAGGTGTATGTACGCATGCTGATGCATGAGAGAGATGAAATGAGAGCAGAGAGAGAGAAGGGCAGTGAAGACTCACATCCAAGGCATCTTGATACAACACATTAGCAAACAAATGGAATATTGCAGCAGCCAGGGGTGAAATGTGTGAAGTGGGAGGCAGCATGACACTGGGCGGCCTTGGATGGAATGTATCAGTCCCCAGATGAGGCAAACTATCATCACCTCCACCTGCACACCATCATTGCCCACCAAAAGGGACATGTGCCTCTGTGTCAAGCAGCAGATATCATCCCTTGCTTCCAACACTGCAAAAATATTTTGTACATACTCATGGCATCAGAATGAATAGTACATGGCATGCATATGCATGGAGATAGACAGAGAGAGAGCAATACAAGTAGCATACACATACAGGTGCCAAAAACAAACAAAAAGGTCATAGGGAGAGAGATCTTATCCCTTGTGGCAAGAGAAGAGAGATCTTTGCATATGTGTGCAAGGGGCAGGGCTGGCGCCTGTGGTGGATTGTGTAACTTGTGTGCACCAGGGAATCTACTCCTAGTCACTCTCTTCCCTGCCGCGGCATGCTCTTATGCATACTACCTCAAGGCAAGGCATGTAGTAGTAGTATGTAAACTTGGCATATGAGACCACTGTGGGAAGGGGAACTGAGAGAGTGAGAAATGCCCAAAGTGAGCAAGGCAACAAGCAGAAGCAGCTGGCTCACTCTCTCATGCGTCACTCAAACAGTAGAGATAAAAGTATATGGAGAAAAAAAAACTTGTGACTTTACACTCCTGGTGCATCAAATGCTGTGATTTGACATGTTCCAAAATCTAACCCCTGGTACAGCATCTCTCCCTCCATCTGTCCTGAGGACCACTCCGGCCTTGAGCAACTCCTGATATATATGCCGTAGGAGTACTATGTGTTTGTGAGAAAATGGGAAAAGAGCAAGCTGGACGAGGTTTGGAGGAGCCCTCTTGTTTGCTTGGCATCAAGATTAAGTAGCTAGGAGGAGCAGTCTTGAGTGGAGTTGAAGGAAGGGAAAGCCAGGCTATGTGGGGAGCACACTCAAGAACGAATGGGGACCAAAGGTCCATGCATGCCAAAAGGAACAAAAGATTATATTAGCCCCAAGAGGACATGGCAATTGTTAACGCAAACAAATCTACAAAGGTATATCGCCCCCCACTCATATTGTTTTTTTCCTGCCACTTTTTGCATAGCCTTTTCTGATATTCTCTCTCCTATTTCGCTCTCTGTACGTCTCTCTCCTCTCCTAATCCTATGTAGCCAGCCAATGGTTGAACTTGCTCTGAGTGCAAACTGTTTCATGTGCTTCCAGCCAGAGAACTTGACATCTGATGTAATGCAACAGATGGAAAAGGATTATTTCATCTCAAATATATTAGGTTCTTAAAAACTATTAGCAACCAATTCAAGCCATTTGGTAGTATATAGCCTTCCATCAATGGCCTCCGGAGAGTGTGTTCTAGGAGAGAAAAGTGGTGTCTTTTCTGCTCTCTTCAAGACAGATGCAAAAGTGAAACCCTAACACCCAGTTCCATCCCATCAGATCATAGCGCCCAACAACTCCTTGCCCAGTTCCCAACACAACACAACACATATATGAAGGAAAAGTCAAACGAACAAACATCTTACAGGATCCTCTCTCCATGGCACCAAAGTCAAGAGGGTCAGAGTATGCTGCGCATCTGGCGGTCAGTCTCACGGACTCACATGTATGATGAGATATACCGCCATGCCATGCACACAATTGCACATGGCATGAAAGACGAAAGGTGAGCCGAGTTCGTAAGAGTAAAAACAAAAGAAAAGAAAGAGCGCAAAGCATATTAGCTCTGTTCTAGGAATTGAAGACAGCATCCTACATATATATACATATATATATATTAATATATGCATACTTCTTATTAGAAAAAAAGGGACATTCCTACGGCTAGGAGTGGATGCACTCAAGTAATGGGTTAGACCGGTAATTAATCACAATGCATGTAATTGCTTTTGGGCAAGTATTTTGTTATGGTAAGTGGAGCCGACCCGGAGCCTACGTGGTACTGTAGCGGTCATGGACAATATCCGGTCTGGTTAGATTAGATTGATTTAGTTTGTTAAGAAAGAATTTCTATATAGAGACCGTTATTGATTTTGTATCCAAGTAATATAAGAAGAACCTAGGATAGTCCTCGAGGAAACGAAGGCTTTCAGGGGTTTCTATGATAATCCATCTATCTATAGCCATTCCATAACAATTATAATGCATTTAGAAGTGGTTGAATAACGAAAAACATTTTAGTAGTCAACCAGATGGTCTTTATAGTAAAGAACATTTTTAAACACATGGAAAAATGATAGAGCTAATAAAGAAAAAATGGAATGGAACAAGATAATCCTAGACTAGATGGTTGATGTGTGTATGCGATCATACTCGCTCAGAGTCTGTAGGACCAGTTAACACCTAGGAAACCTCACTTGAGGGGCAAGAAACTGCTGAAAAAGAAACACCAAGATACATATATAATACTCTAGTAGATTAGCTAAATAGGAAGTTAATCACTTAATCTGCGTGCGCCACCAGAAAGATAAGCTCAAATAAAGACTTCATAACTTAAAAAAGTCATTCTAACAACTTGTGTATTCCCATGAATGGAGTTCATATACTTCTTGTTCCATGATAAATTTTGTGCAGTAGGTTATTTCTTCCTTTTATTTATTTAGGATTTTAGAGACATAGAAAATCAAGTACTGTACTTGGTTTGAAGTGTAGAAGCATGGAAACATCCTTGAAATCAACTCATCATCACGAGTGCGAGTATCCTTCTTCTCAATATGAATCACAAAGAAATGTTGTGCTATTATTTTTGGAGTAAAAATTAAATATGCATGCTGTTGGTCGGCTTTCAGTTCTTTAGCATAAAATACGGTGATGCATGACAAGGGCTATATACATACAATATATCGTTTCACGGCCTTTGCTAATTATGTAAAGGCATCCAAAACTGACTTCTGTAACAAATAAATAAATAGCTACTCCCGTCTGATAATATATTTTTATGTCCTAGCTATGTCAAACTCTGTTAACTTTGAATAAATTTTTAGGAGACAATATCAACATGTAGGACACAAATTAATATCATTAGGTAAATTATGAAATATTTTTCATAATATACTTATTTCATATAGTAGATATCAATTATTGTTCCTATGTCGTTGGTAAATTTAAAAATAGGTTCACTTATGACAAACCCAAAACTGGCTACATCCAAAAAAATGGCTTTGACACATCTATATAACATATTATAGCAAAATGTGAATACATATAAAGTTTGAGAAATCTAAGCCAAGCTTAGTTGATTGAGAGTCTGGATGTATGCGACGTGTAAAGCACCAAAACAAAAAGAGCATAAACTACATGACAAGAATTAGGACATCAATATCACCCACATATCTGACCCATCTTTGCTGTAGGCAACATATTTCTATTAGCGGGACTAATTTTCCCTTTGTGGCACCAATTATATGCGTTTCCCGACCTTAAAAGAAATTTTTTGAAAGGTTTCATTTTTTTTTGTCCTAAAATCTTATAGAGAGATTGAACTGATTTTGTTGACATTTATGTGTACGAGATGAGGAGATTAGTTTTCATATTTCCACCAAGTACAAGCTCGCATACAATGTTGCCCTGTATTCGTACAAGTACTAGCTACATGCCGCACAAACAACGAGGCAGTCAGTATCGGTTATCAACATGTGCCAGCCAGGTACTCCTACTGAGCAACTCGTGTAGACGACAGTATAGGTGTACAAAAGGTTGAGCTCCAAACTACGATGGATCTGACCAATCGGTCGAAACAGAATTGTCATATGCTGCTGCTGATTGCTTAAGAGAAAAAGAAGGTCCCAGGCCAAGGCCACGAGGGGCGCGGTGAGCTATCCAGCCCTAGGAGCCCTCCATCACTAGTACACCCTCCGTCCCCAAAAAAGACGACGTTTTTTCTTTTGGGACATTGTGTTTATTCATCCGCCTTAAAAAAGTTGTATAAATATAATTTATTTTGTTATGACTTATTTTACCATTGAAGATACTTTAGCATTGATTTATTTATTTTGTAATTTATATATAAATTTTACAAGCAAATAAGACAGCACGGTTAAACACAATTCGGGAAAGTCAAAAGCGCCATTCTTTTAGGACGGAGGAGGGAGTATGTATAAGGCGCTAATATAAAAATCTCCAAGTGCAGGGTCACGTCAAATCTTTTTATGAAATTTTATATCGCAATTCAGCCCACGCTCTCGTACTACACGGTGTGGCCAGGCCATGCCAGGCCAAGTGAGAGAGATGAGGGGACAGCCAGCCTCACAGCCGATTGATCGTTGTCCCCTGCAGCTGTAATTATTAAAACATGCCCTTGTCGTCCTACAACAGCGGGGAAGGATCCGGGCTGCGCTTGTTTCGAGTCTAGTGTAATTTGTGTGCCTATCTAGGTGCCTTTCCCTTGTGCAAGGCCAAAGGTGGCAAAACAGAGAGAATAATGTTGTGAGTTGATACTAGAGCCTAGAACCATGTTTCTCCACTCTAGTACTTGGATCAAAATCCCCAGTTAGATAGACTATAGGTCAAATAAAACTACTTCTGTGTCATTTGAAACTATTATAGCTTATCATTGCTATATATTCTTTTCAAGTTCATGGAGCAATAATATTGTGTATTCTGTGATATATATTATATGTCAGCAATCATGTTGTGTCCTAGTTTTACTTTTTTACTTAGTGGTTTAAATAAGTAAAAACAACTGTGAGGACACGGTTGTAAAAAAATGTTATAGAGAAACTTAGCTCATTGGTTGGCTGACCAAAAACACAAGGAATCATGAAAAGATCCGAGGCCAACTTGCCCTGTGGATTAGAGATGAACGAGCAGCAGCAAGCTTGACATTTGAGTAGCACACAACAATACCTTGCACCACATTGTTGTTTACGGAAGCACTTCACAGAAGATCCCTGCTGTGGCCACTTGCACGGTGTAGTAGCATTGTCTAAGAATATAAAGTCAACCAGCTTTTGATTTTGAAGACAAGGCTTAAGCATGGAGCAAAAGCAACCCAAGATCATGTTTCTCTCAACATAAACATATTCCTCCAACGAGTAAGTTTCTCCTGAACTTGTCTGCCTATTTTCTGGGAAAACAAAGACAAGGGTTAGTTTAAGACTTGAATATTCCCAAGTGGTCATACATTGTTGAATCATCACAAGAAGTAAATTATTAGTCTTTAAACCATAGTTTTCGTACAAAACTGACATCCAGATTCTTCTCTCAATTTTTTTTTCTTTAAAAGGTAGCTAGCTGTTTACCTGCCCCCAAAAATGCAATGTAGGCATGGTCACTACTGGGCCCAATGGCCAGCTGTGGGACATGACAGGAACTTCGAACAAGTGGTTCGAGCATTCAGGATTTGTCCTCTGCCTAAAAACGAGTATTCAGAATTGTTCTGTCATTCTTTCAAAAAGAATCGTGCAAAAATCGATTGTCTCCTTTAGGAGGAGAAAATGTTATGCAAGTAGTTTGACCAAGAGATGACATATATCCATCCAAAGTCAAAAAGGAATGCAATTTTTTGTCAACAATTTTAAGGGGTTAAAATGAGTGACTTATTAAGTCATGCATATTTGGTAAAATAAAGTCACTTCTATAACTTATAAGTCTCATGACTTAATAAGTTTTAAGTAGGTGTACCAACTTAACTAATAAGTCATGGTTGTTTGGTAAAATAAATCACTTATTTCACTTTTTGATTTAATAAATTAAATTAATTTTATGGAAACCAAATAACCCTAAGGTTAATGACATCTCTTCTCTACTCTACAACAACATAAAAGAACAAAACATGGACATTTTTTTGTGCGACTTTTGGTTTGGTTACGCCCACCACCGCCCCATGCGAAACCATTCGATTGGTGATTAATCACGCATGCATGGTTGCGTTTACTTTTACTTTCCTTTTCTTGCAAACAAATTCAAAAAAAAGAAAACAATTGCTCTCGGGTTATTAATCATGCATGCATGGTTCGTCTATCCCCTTTCCTTTTTCGGCGACAAAATTCAAAAGGAAAGAAAAAAATCCATTGGTCATTAATCATGCATGCTTGTTCTCACTTTCCTTTCTTGCGACAAATTAAAAGGAAAGGAAAAGAAAAAATGATCGGTCATTAATCATGCTTGCATGGCTAACATCTCCTTCCCCTTTACTTTTCTTGCGACAAATTCAAAAGGAAAAAATCGACAATTAATTTTTCTCTCTTATCTTTTCCCGTAAATGGAAAACAAATAGCCATAGATCTTCCATCTCTTGTGCAAACGTCATTGCTTTTGCTAAGCGCTACGACGTCAACCATGCTTTCTTTTACAAATCAGATTCACGACCCCGAGGCAACAAAAATCCTCCGCCTAGTGCAAACGCCGCACATGCCGCTGGCTCCACTACCCCCCCCCGGTGCCCTCAACGCAGGCAGGCGCCTCCCATCGTGGGCCCCGTCGGCCGACGCTCCACGTCCCGCTCGGCTGCCTCCAATGTTGGGACTCCTTTAGCGCTGGCCGGCCGTTCTAAGGGGCGCGCCACCTTCCGGCGTGCTCGCCCGTCAAGGACCTACAACGTTGGGACTCCCTCGATCGCCCGGACGTCCCCATCCACGCCCGATCGGGCCCCTCCTCTCGGCCTGCCGCCCTCAGGTGCCGCCCCCCCGGCTTTGCCTCCGCTTCGCTGCGGTCGTCCACGGATGTCGCGGCTGCCCTCGGTGTGCTCGCGGGCCTCTAGGTGTGCCTCGTGGCCTTGCCGGCCATTCGCCCACGCGCCCGGCATATGCGAGCTGGCCATGCCGAGGACCAACTCCGCCATACGCAACCACGCCCGCTGTGCCACGATCTGCGCTAGACGCCACCACTTGAGAGGGTCTACCGCACCTTTTAATTTCACGGCATTGTTATCTTATCATGCGATCTATGTGTGGGACGCAAATATTCGGGTTGTAATTAGCTAAGCTAGACCCCTCATGTAATCCGCGATCGCGAGATAAGCCGGGATCATCAACGGATGAACGAGGCCAAGCACCCTCGTCCTCGTCGAGCGCGAGCTCGAACGGGCAATCTCCGTCTAGAACGAGCTCCCCGACGGGCGAGCTCTAAGGCGCAAGGCCAAGCTTCGGCACAAGCACCGGTTTCGTCTCGGACGAGCTCTCCTAGCCTTTTCGGGGCGTCCCAAGCTCAAGCTCATCGACGAAGCTCTTTTCCGCCTCTAACGAAGCTTCGGGAACGCCACCACCGCCGCGAGGGCGCGGGATACGACGCCAATCGAGGAGGTCGAAACCCCATCGGCCGGGCGCCGCGCCTATGGAGAGATACCGCCGTAAAAGAGAGATCTACGACGGCACGCGTGGTATGGCTTGGCCGACCACGCCACACCACAACGAGCGCTACGGACAATCACTACCGGACAAAGATGACCTCGACAACAATCGCCGAGCTTCGCCGAGCTCTCCCGCCCACACGTTTTCCTCGCGACACATGGTACACGATTCAAGGCCGGCGGCGCCGCCGTAGGTCTGGCCACGGACAGCGGCGCGTGCCGACGGACATCGAGGCGCGTGGTGACTGCTTGGCCTTGTGAGCTCATTGTCCCCTCAGCGCCAACCACTTAGGAAACTCGAAGGGGTAGTCGTCACATCTGAGACATCGGGGGCGGGCGCCCCTCTGGCAGTTCTGGCCCGGCCGTGAATAGACTACGAGAGTAGAGACACTTGGCAGCCAGCGCCGCAGCCCAGAGATAGCCAGCGTGCCACCGCAAGCAGGAGGACTTTCCCCCTTTACCCCTCAATTTGTATTCCTTCTACTCCAAGTCCTTGGTTCGGTGGCTGCATGTAGGCTCCCCTTCGACTATAAAGGGGAACACGACCGAGGTCAAGGCAAGCTCTCTAGCACACTCATATCCGACACCACGACTCTTTCGATCATACACACTTTGCCCGCGAGAGACTTGGGGGCTCATCCCCTCTCTGCGCTTGTATTATCCCCGTCGACGTTTAAGACTACGATGTTGCCACATTGGACTAGAAGGTGCGTCGATTAGCCCCAACGAGTATAAACCTCGTGTCATTGTCTCTTGAGCTAGGCCATCGTTGCACATTAGCCAAACGACATCTTTGGACGTGGCATTCGACCCACGACACTATGTGTCTTTATATAATATTTAGTTATCCCGAAAGAACGCCGCGCACGACGATACTAGTCTATTAAATATATTAATTAACACTAAATACATAGTAAGCCTATTATTAGGAGATATAAATATTGATATTACTTTGTATAAACTTAGTCAAATTTTTTTGAAAAAAAATGATTTGATGAAATCTCAAATTATACCCTTTTTGGGTGGAGAGGTAGAGGAATGTAACAAGGATATGTACAATAGGATGTAGTGCCACAAGGGATTGATTCATAGAAACGTCAAAAGGTGACAAAAAAGGATGAATGTAAGGTAGGGATTATTTCATAAATCCGAAGTCAAAGGTACGTAGGAGGGGCATTGCACTATAAGTTTGGTTTAGCACCAATGAGAAATATAGAATTAGAGCAAAATGCAGTCTTGGTCCCCCTATGCACACTAACCTAATACTACAAGTTTAAAGGACGAATCCATCATTTGGAAGGCAACACAAGAAGAGAAAAAATATGAATGAATGGATGGGAGCAAAGTCAAAATCAGTCCCCAATCTATAGACTTATTATCCTAGCTATATAACATAATATATACGAGTATAGAGAGAGCTCCTGCTATTCCCGTTTCAAAAATCATGGGAGTAACTACTCCTTAAGAGTAGGAAATAATTTCCCTATATATATATTCACAGCATCATGAACAGGGCAGAACATGCACTGGTCAAGAGAACAAAGAAGCTATATAGAAGCATCATGAAGCTTAAAAGGCATGTCCGTCCACAGGCAAAGTGCAGGCTGCATATATTGAACTTCTGAATAGGTTTTAATGCTTCACTTGATCTTTCCCTACAACTAGTCACGTAATCTATTTGAACTTTGATGTGATAAAGAATGGAACTAAAGTCAAAAAAAAACAATGTGCTCAACTCAAAGCTAGCCATCAATTTTTTAATTGACAACTCCTAAAGATTCCCTTATCCCCAGACCACTTTTATGGATTAGTTAATCTTTTCGATCCTAATCGTAGAGACAACTATCATTCCTATACTTCAAATCTTCTTTGGCCTTTCTTGATGCTCTAGCTGTGAGAATATATTTTGTGTAAAAGTGTCTTGGACTTTTAATGGTTATTATTTGAATGGAACAAGGCAGGGTCAACAAAAGGATGATCATGCTCAAAGATGCTCTGGATCAAACTGATGGTGACATTAAACTTTGTAGGCTTAGTGGAAGAAGTAGAGAGCTGGAAACCAGCAGCACTTATGGCATCTTGGAAGGCTGCGGTGCTCCTGACCTGTCTATGGATATGATCAGAACACATTGCAATAGTGTAAATAACTAAAGCACTCATCAAAGGGCAAAATTTTGGTCAATTGATAGCAGATACTGAATTCTTATAAACTATGAGACTTTTTCAAATTTGAATATGTAGCTTACTGCCACAATACTAGCACCATGTTTATATATTATGTGTATCATGAATAATAATAAGCCCCCAAATTAAATTTTATTTTTATCTAAAAAAAATTAAAATTGGGTCAAAGCAAAAACTTGACAATATGAAATAACTACATTGACATTGACATTTGTGCTATGATCAGAAAGGAATGATGCAGCCTTGCACCACTACTAATATCTAGTGGACTCTGCGCATGGGAGATGCCTTAGATTTGCATGCTTTATTGGTCACAAGAAACGTAAAGGTTACTTAATCGTAAACTCTGGTGACAATGAATAAGTTAATATTTGCCAGCAAAGTTAAAAAATCAAGACCTAAAGAAAATCTGCATCTGCATAAAGTAAAAAGTAGTAGTAGGAGATCCTGTGGGCCAGTAGGTTGAAAAGCAAACAACTGAGATTTCTGATATCACCAGATATAAACAAAAAAGAAATTGTAGTTTCAACTGAAAAATTGTGGATGTAGAACAGCCAAGTATCGACAGAGAAATATTCCTTTTGCCTCTGTTATGATCTGGACAAGCCTTTCTTTGGTGTGCTAATACTCGAATGAGTACAGGTATGGTCAGAAATAAAAACAGACATGGCTATGTTCTGCGAATGTATGAACAAAATCAAAAATATAAAAAGCTTAACCATGTTTTTTCCTAATACCAAGGAACCAAGCTATCTTAATTTTATTTGTATGGTTGCCTTTTTCGGTAAGTACCATTGACCCTACATTTGCTTGAGGATGTTTAGTTTCTACATAGAAAAGCAAAGGGTATCACAGGGGCATATTTGCGTGGCAAAGTGTGATAAGATTCAACCAAAACACCCACCAACCCAGTAATCAACTCTACATTGTCAAATAATCTATTTCTCCATCTAAAAGCAAAGCATGACAGCAAACTGTTATGGTGTTACCCTCAAATAATCATTAATTTTCCTTTTTATAACAGCTTACTATTACCAACTGTACATGCTATATGATTCAAGAGTTAATTCCTCTGCTCAGCATCTGCAAAGTTTACCTTGATACCATTATCTTGCAATTGTCAATTTGTTGAATTAAATGACTAGAGCATCATACAACATTTTTGTTCCTGAACAGCATGCCTAACAAAGAAACAAAAGGATAGCAGCATGGGATTTCCATGCGCACAAGTCCATTTTGATCAGGTTCATGTCCCAGCCGCTATCACTTTCTCAAAGGAACAAAAGCTAGGATACAAGCAAACTTTATCATAAAAAAAGAAAAAGGTGAAAGGAAAATAAAGCAAGATTGTTTTGACCCCAAATAAGTTCATGGTCCCCTTTGACTACACGGATACAAAACAGAGTAATCTACAGAAGCCACAGCAGCCCACTGGTATAGATGCCATGCTCTCTATGCTAACTTTTGTAACTGGAGATCATCAAAAATAAATCCTTAGATGCCATTCAAGGAACAACCAAAGTAAATTCACCCATGCGTGGTCGGCTGGACCATATTCCCTAAGTATACTTGGTTCAAGACTCTCTAGGCCACTTTTGAGAGCAGTTGGAAGAAACCAAAAACCAATGCGAGTGAAAGGAATCGCGGCACTGAACATTCAATATTTTACAACTGCCATTCACTCCCCAAGCGGCCACAGCCCGTTTTAACTATATACTCCTACAGGCCCGTCATGGAATCGTACCAGTTTCAGAGAAGCGTCATGCACAATGCGACAGGGCACGAGAGAACAGTTTCTTCACAGCATCCGACAGACTAAGATAACAAGTTGGTGATGATATCATTTAAAAAAAAAAAAAAAAAAAATTGACTGTTTCAGATTATGCCTGAAAACAGCTTTAGTAACTGGAGATCATCAAAATAAATCCTTAGATGCCATTCAAGGAACAACCAAAGTAAATTCACCCATGCGTGGTTGTTCAAGACTCTCTAGCCCACTTTTTGACTGGACCAGGAATTCCCGGCACTGAACATTATATTTTACTTGGTTCAAAACTCTCCCCAAGCGGCCACAACCCGTTTTAGCTTATATACTCCTACAGGCCTGTCATAGAATCGTACCAGTTTCAGAAAAGCGTCATGCATAATGCGGCAGGGCACGAGAGAACAGTTTCTTCTCATTATGATCCGACAGACTAAGATAACAAGTTTTTGCACGACTGTTTGCAGCTGGAAGAAACCAAAACTCAAGGCACTTTTGAAAAGGAAGAAACCAAAACAATGCGAGTGAAAGGAATCGCGGCACTGAACATTCAATATTTTACAACTAACATTCACTCCCCAAGCGGCCACAACCCGTTTTAGCTATATACTCCTACAGGCCCGTCATAGAATCGTACCAGTTTCAGAAAAGCGTCATGCACAATGCGACAGGGCACGAGAGAACAGTTTCTTCACAGGATCCGACAGACTAAAAAAAAAACATGACTGTTTCAGATTATGCCTGAAACTACGGAATTCAGACATGGACTGGGCTCGATATCTTAGTGGTGGTTGGCCCCAGGTGAGGAAAAAAAAGAGAATCGAGTTTGAAATTAGGCTAGAGCTGGTTTGTTTGTTTGCCGTAATTTATATGGGAATAAAATGCGAAAAAGTGACAACCAAGCTACTAGAGAGCCCGATCGACTGGTTGAAAATAGTCGAGACGGGGGTGAAAAGTTTGGTCCGTACCGGGGCGTACCCGCTGAGATATCAACCTTACGGTGCAGCGCACAGCACGGATTTTCCCAACGCCGTCGGATCGCGTCTGAATTGCTACCGCCGCCGGTTACGCTTCTCCCAACGAGGACGCGGCGTGGGTGGATTGCGGAGAGATCTCGAATCTTAGGGGCCTGGGATCTTGATGGAGGGGCTCGACAGCATAGTGAGTGGTTGGCCCAATGTGAAAAGAGAATGAGGGTTAGTGTAGGCCAGCGTAACGTTATTATACGCCGTTTTATTGTGGGAATAAAAAGAGTGACGAAAAAACATGGTTTCATCCTAAAACAAAAGGTGTAGACATTAGGATTAAAAAAAAAATGTGTACGTAAATGAAATTCTAGGAAGAGCTAACTAGAAGGAGCCATGAGAAGCCTGGTTATTAAATGGGAAACTCTCATCAGAGCCTCCCACTACACCACACACTTATACAAAGAATCGATGAGTTCTTTAAAAGTTTTAATTAGCATTGGATGGTGGGTTGCTAAAAGTTTGTCAGATCGTCCGTTACTAATCTCAAATACGGCGATGGATGGACGATTCTTTGTAAAATATTTTGCTTTTGAGTTGGGCCGTCCGTTGGTATAGATCCTTAATGAGAGACCGATGGTCCGTTCTTTAAACAAATTTTCGAGTTGGGCAGTGTTTTTGGGCCGGTTTCCACTACAACTTTGGCCCAAAACGTTCCAAACCCTAAGTCCCTCACCGAGAATACCCTAGCCGCCGCTCACTTCGTTCCCACCCGCATGCTGCTGCCTTCTCCCGCTCCGCATGCCGCACACCGCAGACTCGCCTCCACGCCGCGCACCCTGCTCCGACTCCGCCCGTCGCCCGCCTCCCCTCATCCCTTTCCTCCGACACCACCTTCCTTGTAGACCGGCATGGACTGAACTCAAGCCCCTCCTCCGCCGTCGGGATCCCTTTCCTCCGACACCACCTCCCCACCGCTCTCGTTCTTCCAGAAAGAAGCAAAATCCCCCAAATCGATTTCCATACTCCTAAATCAAAGCCTCCCCGTCTTAGATCTTGCAACTCTTGGTGCTCCTTTGCTCGGATCTGGCGTCATCAGAAGGGGGGAGGGGGGGCAAGAGGGGGCACGGCGGACGGGAGAAGGCAGCGGTGAGTTGGGATGCGGAGGAGAACGCTGCGAAGGTGAACCAGGAGCCGACGCGGTCCGACTCGCATGTGGCGAGGACCACGACGCGGAGGTGTTTGAGTGTCCATGGATGACTCCTGGGTGCTTCCCGCGAGATCTTGGCCATGCAGGACGCGCGGAGAAGAGGAAGGAGATGCAGACGCCACGTCTCAGCCACCAATGTTTACCGATCTGCTGTGGTATGCATGTGCCTTCCCTTGTGCTATTTTTGGCCATGATTCCCTTGTGCTATTTTTGGTCATGATTCCCTTGTGTGACTGGAAATTGTGGGTAATTTGAGTGGACTCTAAAAGGATTGAATACTCCTGTATATGGGGGTTGGAAACTTGGAGGAAATTGTGTGGGTGGATAGCTCACAGGGCACTGGGGTGAGGGGAAATGCTGCTGTTGACTAACTTGTTTCTCTGGATCTACACTTGTGAATGCAGAGTTCAGCATGTTTGTGAAAGAGGAACTGTTGAATGATATGTTTGTGTGTTGAATGATATGTTTTCTCTTGTTACAGTTTCCTCTGTGCTAATCGATTCACTGGAAGCATCCCAAGGTCAGCTGCAAATAACTGAGCTATATGTCCTAACTGTGTTACCTATTTGGGGGCAATTGACCCTGCATATGAATTTGTTACATGCTGTGTATGAAAATAATTTGGCATACTGTCTACATACGACAGTCTATATTGAGGTCACAATTTGTTATCCCTAGCTAGTCTTACTCACATGTTCAATTAGCAGAATCAACTTTTTTCTCCAAGAAGTTATACTCATATTGAATTATGTAAGATCTGAATTTATCTATCTATATTTGACTCTGTGTCATGCAGTATTAGTTTTGCCAGCCATTACCAATTTTTAGTAATGATGTTTAGTACGCATTGACATGTGTCGAAAGTACAAAGCATTGGTAGGTATGTAGGATGGATGCTGACATGCTGTAAGTCATCTAGGAGTACTGCTTGCTAGCTAGCCAGCCATTTTCATTTAGCATGAATGCAGTGATGAGTTACATGTTGGTTTTCTTTTAATAGATATGATGAATGAAAGCCAGCGAAGGTCTATGGATAAGACATGGATTGAGAATGAGCCTAGGTTATTTTATTTTGTTTGAACTCACCAAACCATAGAAATTTGATCAAGAATAATTAATAAGGATGCCAGAAGCAATTAGGTGGTTGATGGTAGCACTGTCAACCTCGGCCTCTGGGACACTGCACGTCACTAGCTGTGCTGTCCTGTTTTGCTACTTATGATACTCTTTTTTCTCTCCTTGTGCATATCTTTTTCCTTGTTCATCAAATCAAAATGGTTAAACTTCCATCTTTTCTACTGGAACAGGTCAAGAGGATTACAACAGACTGAGACCACTGAGCTATCGTGGAGTTGATGTTTTTCTTCTGGCTTTCTCACTGATCAGTAAGGCCAGCTATGAGAATGTTTTGAGAAGGCAAGACACTAATTCTTATGTTCCACATTTGGTTTTGTTTGCTCTACATGTCACTCTATCCCAGTGTTCTCTGGCATGCTTGTTTTTATCTCATACCTGATAGTCTTCATTTAGCTGATTATGTGATAAAATCCATTGCTTCTAGCTTGATCATATTCTGATTGATTATTTTTTCCTCAGTGAACTCAATTACAGTACTAAATTGTACTGGAAACAGATCACCAAAAATCAATTTTTGAATAGGGTTATTAATACAGAGATGGCTACCAAACTTCTTGTTTGCTGACTCTGAAACTCTTCTATTTTCAGTGGATACCTGAACTGAAGCATTATGGACCTGGTGTGCCAATAATTCTTGTAGGGATAAAGCTTGGTAAGTACGGTTTGGTCCTAACACTTTAGACAGGATCACATTTGCCAATTAGCATCAGTACTGCATTGAGTAATTTGTGTTCACATGTAGATGGTTGACAGTAGCATCAGTTGATGGTAGTAAAAATATAAATACTGTGGAATGCCATTGCTTGGACTTTTAGTTGCAGCAGGATTAAAGGCTAATGACTCTTCCTACAGTTTCATGACTGATGGCTAGATGAAAGTGTAGTTTGCAATAGAATTCAGAGATGTTGTATTCAGTTATCTGTAGTAGACTAGTAGTAATAACATAGCACAAACATGGAATCTGTAGTTGTAGTCTAGTAGTAATAACATAGCACTAGCATGCTTTCCATTTAGAAAATGCAATCCGTAGTAGTTTTAACCAGTTCCACTGAAGTTCAAATCTTAAATATAAATCTTAAGTAATAACCATAGTAGCCACGCCCTTATGCTGAAATCATGACTTTAGGCGATGCTGTAGAGATGTCGGTTGCTTGGCCATTTAATTGAGTAACGTCCACTTAATTCTATTCTTTTTTTTTATATGTGGTCTACAGTTTCTAATTATGATACTTGTGACAGCTGAAGGTCTGCAGTCAGCAACCAAGAGGATAACAATGCTTTTTTGGATGATGACTTCTGCTCAACAGGATAACAATACTTAACGACTTGATGACTTCAGCTAGATTTGTATTCAGCTACTATATGCTTGTATGGGTTGCCTTGATGGCAAGAAGCTTAAGCTAGTGACATGATTATACATGTACTCATTTGATATGAATGAATGAGAGTGATTAATGCCATTTGTGTATGTTATTCAATGTTGTATTTGTTTTGAATGTGATCTAGTTTTAAATATATGTGGATTATTATTTTTTTCACATATTCAATTGAGCTCGATGGACTGTCAGTTGCTATAAGTTCAATTTTGCCATGGACGATCTGTTGTTAAAGGCTCTGACTGGTTATCCGTTGCTAAAGCTTTATCGATGGAGGGTCCGTGGCTAAAGGAGGGTCCGTCGCTGTATACATTTAACCACGGCTTCATTAGCATCTGCAGGGGTCCGCCGCTGTAAGTTTTAGCCACGGACTGAAAGTCGCTGTACCCCCCATATAGCAACGGATCGCAAGTCGCTGATTAAGGGTTGTGGTGTAGTGTCCATGTAAACCATTGATAATAAAATATATAATAAACGTTATATTTTTCACAAGGATTAGAAAGATATAGTCAATTTAATATATTCTAATTACCATTGATAATAATAGTAGTTCGATCTAATATGTTTTTTAAAACATAACCCACAAATACTATTATGAAAAACAATGTAAATAAAATTTCTAATTTTTTGTAAACTACCCAAAGTTTATGTGTAAGTGTATTATAAAATGTATCTAAAAATTCAAAACGTCTTATAATTTTAGAATAAAGAAGAGACTAGCAATTAAAACTCAGGTGAACCCTTGATAATGAGTTGAGCGGGAGATATTGAAACTTCCAATTGTAGTTGTGGTGTTGTATCTATTTCCAGGAGGCTTGGTACAAATATATAGGGAGGAAAACTCCTTACATCCACAACAACTAGCAATATGGTACATTAATTGATATTGCACCTCTCACCTTTACTCATGGCCTAAAACAATAAAACCCATTAAGAAACACAAATATTGAGCCTTTAAAATTTATCAGAATTTCTTCATAAATTTTGGGAAAACTATTCATACATAAATTCTAACAAATCCGTACCCAAGCCAAACAACTCGAACAAGCACACACAGCTGTGATTTCATTCGATTTAAATTAAGGGGGTGTTCATCTGCTCTTTGTCAGCCATGTGCCATGTGTGGTTCTTCCCATGCACGCGGATGCGGCCCCGCCCAAAATATACAGCACTCTTCGCTCATGTTCTTGTTCATTTCACTCAGAAAAGCAAAACAAATGGCATTTCTTTGTTAGAAAAATTTAAGACTTTGGCCCGTTCGAATCTAAAATTGGCACTCAATACAATACAACATCGCCTAGATCCTTTCAGTCTAGCATGCAACGCGCGTGACGGGCCGCCTTTGCCGGCCGGCGCTCATCACGCGCTTTATCCCGGCACCGGCACACCTCCGCCGCGCGTGCTCGCGGACACGGCTACTTTACCCCCGGAAATGCACACCTTCTCGTCGATCGATCTACATCACGGCCCAAAGCAGCAGCCAGCACACAGAACGCGCACGAAGCGATAGGCGACGGCCGCCATGTACATGTACGCGGCGGCTCCGAGCAGCAGCAGGTTGGCGGCGGCCGCCGCCTTCGTCGTCATCTCCGTCTGCTGCAGCTGCTCTTCCGTTACCTCTGGGCGCGGCGACGACGACGGTCGTCCACCGCGCCGCGGCGCAGGAGCTCGGTAGTGTTCCGCTCCGGCCCCGGTTTACACACGCACGCGAGAGCGCCGTGACCGTGAGTGACCGATCGAGCCGTAGCAAGTCGTTGCAGTCATGCCTGCGTGCATCCGATGGTTCGTTCTTGTGACACGCTCCCTGTGCTGTGTGTTGCATCCATGGCTTCATTGATGCGTTGGGCGATGGCTGGCTGGGGTCCGGTGGATGAGGAGCGACGAGGAGGACTTCAGCTACCGGCGGACGCCGGGAACGGACCGGCGCGGTGGGGCTTGATCCGCAAGGGAGTGGGCGACGTGCTCCGTGGGCATCCAGCAGTCACCCATCGGCCTCCAACACCGTCGCCGGGCTCGCCGACCGGCCTAGCCGACTGGGCGCTCCTACCGCCCACCGCCGCGTCCATCGTCAACCGCGGCCACGACATCATGGTACGTATATATATGCGCCGGCGGCGGTCCATGTCGTCGTCGACCGTGGTTATATATATGTGATCAACCTGCATGCGTGTGTGTGTGTGTTCCGATCAGGTGAGGTTCAACAGCAACCCGGGTGGCGTGGTGATCGACGTGGCGTACCGGCTCCGGCAGATGCACTGGCACGCGCCGAGCGAGCACGCCATCAACGGCCGGAGGTACGCCCTGGAGCTGCAATGCTGCACCAGAGCGACAACAACAGGTACGCGGTGGTCGCGCAGCTCTACAGGATCTCCGGCGCCGTCGCGACAGGACCATCCACAGGGTGAGAGAGCGACGACGACGCTCTGATCTCATCCATCTGTTGTTCATCAATCATCATCATATGAATACCACTCCAAATTTGCATTGCGATGATCGATCTCATCTGATCGCGTACGTGCAGCTGGAGCGGTACATCCGGAGGATCGCGAGGAGGAAGGACCAGGGAGGAGCTCGTCGACGAGGTGGTGGACCCGCGGTGGCCGGTGAGCCGGAGCACGGCCTACTATAAGTACATGGGCTCCTTCACGACGCCGCCCTGCGGAGGGCGTCACCTGCAGTCGCGCACCAGGTAAATAAACCTACATGGAACACAGAGCAGAGGTCAACAAAACTGTCCACGGCGACGGCCGTGTGTGTGTGACGTGGCGCCACTTGCGTGCAGACACGGCGGGTGACGCGGCGCCAGGTCAGGCTGCTACGGAACGCCGTCAACGACGTAAGCGCTGTTCGCCCACCACCGTTACGTCATAGAGTTTGCAGTATACTGGTATATACGCTGAAGACGAAACATTGTGTGGTTTTTCTGTTTGGTGTGCGGGGCGCCAGGAGCAACGCGAGGCCGATTCAGGAGGCCAACGGCAGGGGATGACCTTCTACTACACCTCGCCGGCGCACGGCCGAGGAGCGAACGGGGACTAGCATGCAAGGAGACGGAGTGCTCTGTTTCTATGTAGGCGACAGTGCTTGGCCAAACAACTCATGCCCGTGACGTCCGATAGTGTTAGAACAGGTGCAGACTATTTTTTTCTCCCCGGGATCCGAGATCATCATTTCATTGCTAATGATGTATGTAGTGATTGTGTGATTCCGTTGAGTGTGAGTTTGTGCCCAAAAAGGCAGCAAATTAAAAACGTTTGCAACGGAACAGAGTATGAACTTGGAAGCTCCTTTTCCTTGTGAGTGTAGACTCTTAAAGCCATGTCCTATATCCTATATATATATATACCTAATAATAAAGAGGCAAAATATCTGTTGTATTTTTGGTTTTGTCGGACAACAACACTACACAAGCTAGGGTGATGTTTAATGAACTTTTTTAGATATATATTTTGCTACCTTCAAACTTTTTCACAAGGAAACACTCTCAAGGCTGGCAAGGTAACAAAAAAAACTATGAAAATATGGTGTTGCATATATTATATATGAATTTTTGCTATATATGTGTCAACATATTTCTTCTTATATATCTGTCAAAATTTTACTTTTGATTTGCTTCAAGGTCGTGTTGTCTATTGGTGAAAGGTCCTAAATAGGCGAGAGGAGGGGAGTGTGTGAATAGCTAATAAACTTTTACACAAAACACTAGGCAAACTTGTTAGAATAACAAAAAAGGCGATAAAAGCGTTTGCTCTAGCTCTACTTGTCGTATGCAAGCCTTCTATTAACAATTTGGTTGCTACTGATCTTAGTTCACTCAATTTGCTAAGTCGCCATTTTACCAACTAGGTGAACAACTAGTTTACTAAACAAAGACTAAGCAACTAGCTAGGCTTACACAATCTACACAAGCACAATATATATGTAATGTAAGAAGTGTGTAGAGGTGATATACACAATGTCGGTAGTCAATCCAATCACCGAGGATGATATGATGAGATAACCAAATCGAAGCCAATCACCAATAGACAAATGGAGACACAGATTTAACCCGAAGTTCACTTGAGCACCCTCAAGCCACGTCTCCGTGTGTGTCGACCTTCTCACGTGTGGGTCAAGGTAGAGCTCCTCAAGCCAATTGTCTTTAGGCTTCTTGAACCCAAAGCAAATGAGAGGTACTCACCGACCACGAGCAATGTATTATCTTGCAATTAAAATTAGGTCGTCGAGGATGCACGGTCCTCTCACAAATCAGGAGGTGGCAAAAGAACATACACCTTCTCTTGACAACGCCTCCACCAATCACCAAGCGGCTAGGGGTGGTGCTCTCCAACAACAAATGAAAGCCAATCGCTCACAACGATCCTCAAGCGCCACTAGATGCAATGATCAAAGCAAAGTGCACTTGAATCACCTCAACTCACTAGAATGATGCTCACAAGCAAGAGGGTGAGGAGAGGAGTGTGCTTTCAGCTCTAGAGGTGTTAGGATTGATTTCAAATGACCAGAGACCTCCCAAAGCTGCCGAAGGGTATAAATACCCCCACCATGAAATCCCAGTTTGGGGTGCAAAGCACGCTCAAATCGCACCGATCGGCAAAGGCCGGACTCACTCCGGTGAGTCCGGTCCAGGTCCGTCTGGCAAACAGACCCCAAATGGGACCGCTCAATCCCTGGCGCTGGTCGTGGTCGGTCGGCGTCGATGGGTGCTTAGGTCACCAATCGGAAGCGTCCCGGTCGTTCGCCCGGTCGGCCTCGGCAGGGAGCCTGAAAAACTCTCTGCTTAGGACCACACAGTCTAAGGCCCGGGTCACTTTTGCTCGCTTCGTCGCCCGAGTCCGGTCGCCATCCGAGTTGCGAAAATCCGTCATTGTGTTGCCGTTCCTTAGCCTTTGCTCCAAACCGCTTCGTCACTTGATTCTTGTTGCCGACACGTCGAAGAGCACCCCGACACCATGTGTTAGCATTTTGAAAACATTTTCCATCAAGAAATGCGGAGTTAGCTCTCTAGGTTAGAATGCATGCAAATGATTTTTGAACCTAGAGGCACATGAGATCGATAATATGCGATAGTTTTTCCCCCTCTTTATAGTACGGCTTATCGATCCTATAATCACTCACACCCTCTATGGTGTCTTGAGTGTGAAAACAAAATGGCCCTATGGATATACCTTTGCCTTGAGCCCATTTTGATCCACGATCCACTCAAGTCATGCACTTGATCATCAATTGAATCATCTCGATCCATCCACCATGACCATCATGCACCAACCTTGGCTTGACCAATCTCCAACTAAAAACAAACACTTAGCATAGAGAGATTAGTCCTAAGGATGTCACTAATTATCCAAAACCAATCTAGAGATCTTCAATTGGGTGTGCGACAGAAAAAGGTTCTGAAACCAACCGGTGCATATCCTCACTAATGGCTCCCCTTCTTTTCCCAACCTTTGTCGTGTCGTCAGCTCCCACGCGGCGGTGGCCTCGGCTGCAACATTGCGCCGCGCCAAGAGGTCAGTTTTGTCTTCGTGCGCTCGAGGAAATGGGTGTGGGTGTGTGTATCGATCTATGTCTCTGGGTGAATATGTTTTCTATTTTAGAACAATGTAGAACATAAATATTTATCTTAACAGTTTCTAGAAGGAGAGACAATATATCATCTTCTTATGGGTTTTGGCCTATAAAGGTACCACACTTGTCATGCCATCTATCAAAAGCGCATAGTAGATATGGGAAGGGTGTATGTACAAGAGTGTGAGTAATTTGAATATACATTTAATTTAGTAAAAAAATAAATTTAAACGGATGTATCTTATGTATGGAAATAGATACATAATAGATATGGGAAGTTCTATTTTTCTTTCATGCGCTTTATCGAGAACAACTTTCATTAACCTTATAGATATAAGATCATTTTAGTCTTATCGGGAATCTTAACGGGACTTTGGTGCCTCGGCAGATTTCTCATGTCGGCTGCGGGATGAAGCGAGAATCATGCGCTCGACTTTGGAAGAACACCACTTTCGAGCATTCCCTTGAATTTTTGTGATAGTTTTGCCGCCATTTTCTTCCTTAGGCGATTTGAGACTGTGGTGAGCATTGTTGAAATTATGTGATCGTATCTCTCTTTTAGGGGTCTTGTCATCGCGGCGGCATTGAACTCACGGGGAACTAAAAACTAAATGTAGACAACAATCACAACACGACATTGTCTATTAAACACGGCCTGATCACTTCTAAATGGTAAACAAACGGCACAAAATGCAAACGGTATACAATAAAAGTCTATCAATGGAAAGTTATGGAAGTATCTATTTACAGCGCTAGTGTATTTGTGTGTGTCTTTGTGAGTGTGTGTTGGATTGTCATAGATGCAACATTTTTGGGTATTGCATAATGGTGAGCTATATCTATCACAAGGTTAATAAATCTTAGCATGTCTTTTCTCTAATTTGTTATCGATGTGTTGACCTTTTTTATGTATGATGGAGCAATATGAGGTGTAGTTGAGTTGATTTTTAAGCTGCATTTTTAGAGTTGTAATGGTCAATTTAGTTGAGTTGATTGTATTTTTAATTGTAATGTCCCCAAGTTGTAATGGTGATTTTAGTTGTTTAGGTGAACAATATGTTGGTCTGAAGTTAATTTCTTGAGATGTGGTGTTCTTCTTTATGCTCTTCTTGCTAGCACTTTCCATAGTGTTTTCATAGCACTATCGTGTATACCATGCAAGTTAGTGTAAAGTCTGATTATAAATTTAATTCAAACACATGAGTTTATCATTGAAATAGTTTTTCTAGCCACAAGTGGTCTAAGTGATCATGAAACAAACTCTCTTTTGCATGCACAGAAATATTTGCTAGTGTATACAAGAAAGTTAAAGATATTCTTTCAATCTAATACATTCTTGACATGAAAGATCAAAACCCTATATGCCTTATTAAAAAAACATTTGTAGATAATTTGTTGGAGATAGCAATGCAAACTTTTTTTAGAACCATTCATGCAACTCATGGTTCATGATATTATGCTTGAAGCCGCTAGAAGTGAACACCGAAAACTTAGAACAATGTATAAATATTTATCTTAACAGTTTCTAGAAGGAGACAATATATCATCTTCTTATGGCCCCGGCCTATAAGAGGTACCCCCTTGTCATGCCATCTATCAAAGAGCATAATAGATATGGGAAGGGTGATATGTACAAGAGTGTGAGTAAGTTGAATATACATTTAATTTAGTAAAAAATAATTTTTAAACTTGAGTTATCAAAATTGGTGATACACCCTCTAAGGTATTCTTTCACTTCGAAACTTCAATAGTGTCTTAATGAAAAAAGTTATTATCCTCATATGAGATGTCATTTATGGATAGTACTGATCGTAACAATCCACCAGCAAGTTAGGGTCAAGGTTCAATATCATAGACTCAATACCTATTTTTGACTATACACCCAAGAATATAGCTAATTATGTATGGTTTGACATATAGCATTTGAACCCAAGAATATAGCTAATTATGTATGGTTTGACATATACATTTGTTGTTCATTGATCTACTTGTCAAGCACAAGTTGAACAAGTGTTTTCCATTAATCTCCACACATCTCAAGCGTAAGTCTGAATAAGTGTTTTCCATTAATCTCCACAAATCCCCAAGCAAAAAGTCTATTTTTGATTATCGAACAAAAACTAGAACATAGATGAACAAACAATTAAAAAAAATAAACAAACTAATAGAAAAATAGAAAACTCCATTTTAAAAAATACAAACAAACCCATGAAGATTGAACTTTACAAATCATCCTATTCTCTCAAGAACATAGCCACGACAGATCAGTTTGAGATCTCATGGCTAAAACGTGCTGATGTAATCGTAATCGATCTTGGTCTTAATGACATGTCTAAACAAGGATGAAACAAAAATATATATATACAAACCAATGTTAATATTATAGAAGGAGCCAAGACAATAACTAAAACAGCGAGGATGCAATTTTTGTAGTCTTTTTGATAGTGATGATGGCTTGTGTGTCTTTTTTTTGGCTATTAGCTATATTTTTCTTAGTTGTGATTGTCTATTTAGTTGTATTTTTAAAAAAGGTAATTTTTTTTCCCTTTTTCGAGAGTTTGATTCGTTTATTTTAGTTGAGTTGATTGTATGTGTAGTTGTTACTTTGATCTCTCTTTTTTTTTAGTTGAGCTGATTGCGTATTTATAGCTTATGTTGTTTGAGTTTTTTTTTTTTTTTTTTTTTTTTTGAGTTGTTGGTGTCTTTTTCTGATTTTGGAGCTGCTTGGTGTTGTTTCCTACTCTTGCTTGATGCTCCTTTGTTGATGCTTGTCTCTCTTCGGTGCGTTTGTGTGTTTGTGAGTGTGTTCGGTGTGTGGTGTTTATGTGTGTGTGTGTGTGTGTGTGGGGGGTATGTGTTTTTAGGCGGTGATGGTTTTGTGTGTGAGAGTGCTAGTGTGTTTTTGGTTTTGTTTTGTGTGTATGGGTGTATTTTTTAAGTGTTGTTGCTTTCTACGTGTTGCGTGGTTTGTTTGGGTCGGTGTGTGTGGCTTTGAGTGTCTGGGTGCATGTCTTTGCTACTGTTGTGTATGCCTTCATGGGTGGGTGTTGGAGTGTGCTACATGTTTTTTGGTACTGGATGATAGTCAACTATATATGTTAGAAGATTGATAAATCGCGGCTTGTCTCTTCTCTAACTAGTTAGTGATGTGTTGACTTTTTTGTGTGTGTTGGAGCAATATGAGGTGTAGTTAAGTTGATTTTTTAAGTTGTGTTTTTAAAGTTGTAATGGTCAATTTAGTTGAGTTGATTGTATTTTGTAGTTGTAATGTTGTGAGTTGTAATAGTATTTTTAGTTGTTCGAGGTGAACAATATGTTGATCCTAAAAGCTGATTTCTTGAGATGTGACATTGTTTTGTGCTCTTCTTTCTAGCACTCTCAAGTGAGCTAGAATCTTAGGGATTTCAAGTCTTCAATCGAATTGCATTTGCAGGCAAGTTAAGCATGCCATCGGCATTTCTACGGTGAGGCTACAATACCCCTCGGTCAAATATAAAACCCCAACTCCTCGCTTTTCTCTTGGGCAAAAAAAAAAAAAAAAGCTGGAATCTTCTCTCCCTCTCGGTCTCCCCCCCGAAGCCTCAATGGCGCAAGCTCTCGTCGCCCGCCGCCTCCTCCCCCCCGCCTCTAGCCTCGCGCCGCCCGATTCAGCCGGTGCTCTTCCCCTCTTCCTCTCCCTCCCATCTCGATCTACAACCACTGGCGGCGTCGGCCGCGTGGGGCGGCGCTAACCTAACCCTAGGTCGGTGCCAAGTTCCCGCCATAGCACGCTCCGGCGTGGTGACCATTTTGCGTCCTCGCCTCTCGTCTCGACCTTGCGTCGTCAGGTCCCTCCTCCCCCCGGCTCGTATTCCTCTCTCCCTCGCTTGTCGCGGCAGTCGCGCTTGTGGCCTAGCGCCGCCGTCAGCCCTAAGCTATGACAAGTCGGCCAGCCTACCGCAAACGATGCCGGGCGCCGCCATGGTACGATTAAACCTAGCTAGCCGAAGTCGTTTCCTACATAGCCCGATGGGTCAACGGCATGGGGAAGAGCGGCGGCCTCATGGTGCGGGCTGCGGCGTCGCCTTTGGGATGGCGAGGTATTATCCGACCCTCCATAGAACACTTCTCTTCCTTCTTCTATGGTGTTGCCTTAGTTCTATGTCCAGTGCAGGTCAAAAGCTATAGAGGATGGTGTTGATGCCCACTTTGCAAAGTCTTTTCTTGGTTATTCATATATGAAATATGTAAGATTCGCGCGACCTCTTGTTTTATCGGCAATCATGTGTTTGTCATAGTCACGGATCCTAGAAGCTGTCTATTGAATCTCTGTTCTTAGGTGGACAAACTTGATCGTGGATCGTGATCTAAAATAGATGAATGTTTTATTTGCTCGAACAATGTCCTTAATGCGTTATGGATATAACTAATGTGTTATGGATATAGTTTGTGACCATGCATTTTTGTGTGTATATTTTAATTTTTATATTTTCCTCGAAAATATTGTGATAAGGCGATGATGTCACACTCGCCATATTAATCTGTGTTCTCCTGCATTTTGCTTGGCTTAACATGTTTTGTTTTCTCCACAGACTTTCAATTTATGCGGGGCGGAATTTGTATGAAGCCACTTGGTTTTAATTTTGCTAGACTTTTAACAAAATGTGCCAATGATAATGCTCGAGTTGAAGAGTTATATTTGAATAGGGCGCTAAAATCCATGGCTTGCCTCGGGATCCCTTTTTGGTAAGTTTGGGTTTCAACAACGTAAGTTTCAATGATGTGTAACTTAGCGTGTGCATAGGAGACTTCTATGTTGTATCAGCGGCGGTTTTTCGAAAGATGTCTCTCAACTTTCAAGGAATTAAAAAGTGGTCATAGCATGATTTTTCAAAGTTGTTATAAATCCATTGATTGCAAACATAGTTTCATACTTTTCATTTCTTTGATAGCAAGGCCGTTATAAATTCATTATTTAACATGTTTATCATATACAAATCTAATGTGGCTAATAATAAATCTTAGACTATTGGAAATCCAGCATCATCATTTACGCTTTCTTGTGCTCGAATTTTGACAAAGAGGTATTTTGTCAAAGAAATTTTGAAGCTTGAAGTACGGCCGGTCGGGACCTTTGCCATTTACTTGCTCTTTTGTAAATGTGATATCCAAACATGGCAGCTATTCTTTGAAACCCAATCTTTTTAGCTATGCACAGATAAGGTGTTGAATGAATGATCGGGCCTATTGTCTTTGGTTGTTTCACTTCAGGTTGTACGAGGAAGGAGGTGTGCAAACAATATACATCCACACTTCTTGCGCGAGCGTCGGCTTATCTATCGATTTCGAGACAATACCCTGGGTGTTCATATTTGACTATGCTATGATTATTTTGGAAAAAGAAATAAATGCTATGATTAAGTTGCTTTCGAATTCAAGCAAATTGGTATCCACAGGGAGCTATCGGATTACTACAATATATATTATCGCCTATTGCTTTTTGTGCTTATTAGGTATTGATTCATACTAATTCTCTGAAAGAAACTACCATGACATTTGCTTCTTTTGTGATTGATCATCACTTCCGCGAACATATTTCGGTTAATTGCTGAACTTCGGTTAGTTATGCATACATTTTCCCTTTTGCCGGTGTGGTTTTGAATCCAAAGCGGACCAACCTTTCTGTTATCTATATATGTACGGTGACTCACCAGTCATATCACCATGTCGATTTTCATTACAAAGCAATAGTCTAACAATATCTACCAAGCGGACCGAGGTTATGTTTCAAGCCACTTTTTTTAGATATTTCTGACAAGCGATGTTGCGAAATAAAATATGTAGTAGATGAGGCGTAGACAATTGATGCTCTTCCTCTACAGTTTTTTTACATGTACACTTTACCATTCTTCTTTGGTAGGAACAATTGTCTTTAGTACAAGGAGAACTACGAGGGGAATTCTTTGGATGAGATATTGTCGGATTACCATGTAGAGTTGATGTTCTTCTCATCGCCTTAATATGCTTAATTAGGATGGACCCAGGTTTTTAGTTGTACATGTTTTCATGTATTTGTAGCAACAAGGATGTACCATGCTCCTCGGTTTTGGCTCGGCAATATGTACTTCACTTTGGCACCTTGGAGCAGAGACAAGATATGTCATTTTTTACATTGTTTGTGTCAAGTCACTTTTGGTCGTTGATTCTAGCCTCTTCTTTTAATCTCTCCTATATATTTCCACCTACGGTGTTCCTACTTATATCCTTCGCCACACGTCCAATTAAACTTTTTACATTGTTTGTGTAAAGTCACTTTTGGTCGTTGATTCTAGCCTCTTCTTTTTAATCTATCCTATATATTTCCACCTACCGGTGTTTTTCTACTTATATCCTTCGGCACATGTGTATTCCGTTTTTGGTTCAAATGTCTTGATTTGCTTTCGGCTGCGAGGCCCCTTGGTTTGGTGTGTTTTTGAGCTGCGGTTCAATGTTACGGAACATGATCTTCCATGCGTAGTGGCGGTGCTTATGGTGGACAATTCTAAGCATGAGGTAAACAAAAAGGCATTCTATTTTCATTGTTATTATGTATTAAGTGGCCAACAATTTTGGTTCATCTCAGGTTTTTACATGTGCATGTTTCCATTGATTTCTAACCGCAAGGAGCATGCTCCTCAATTTTGGTTTTGCCATTTTATTTATTTTTTTCCCCCTTCAACCTATGATGAAACTTTTTTATGCCTATTGCTAAAGAATATGATCTTGTGTTTATTCGCTAGTGAAATACTAGGCATGACCTATTACTTATATTATGTAAATTGCGAGAGTAACTCGGTTGCCACCATGCCTTGAAGCTCAAGTCGCGTAAACAAATGATGATTAGGTATGTTTATGAGGCTAAAAAAATCCTACCTTTAGTTTAAAAAAGAACTTCATCGGCGTGAAAGCGAAATTTTACAAACCTTTACTTTTATGAGAAGCACGGTATTTGGGCGTCAACAATTTTATTGCGGGCTGAGGTTGATTGAAGCAAATAGCGGTATGAAAGCTGACAAAAAACCTCACACACATGCCCTTTGTAATGGCAGTAAGGTCCCAGTTATTCCATTGTCGTAGGGGCTTCTATCATATCGATTAAAAATAAAATTCACAAGAGTGATCCATGTGATTCATTGATTAGTAAGCAACCTGAATAATATAGCCAAGTAAGAAAGACCATGCAGCTTATATGATGTAAACACACTGATTGACAAAGAAAAACCTCAATATTGTTCCATAGTGTCCATTAGCGAGTGGTCTATGCAGCTGAAATAAGTGATACTAGAAATCACGTGCGGCGTTGCGCTTGCCGCCAAAACGACAAGGTGCATGCCTTATGTTGCCCGTTTTCGGGTCTATTTGATAGCCTTTGTCCAAATGGGGACATGAAATTAAGTGTACCTTGTTGATCCACCAAGCGGTAGGTGCTCCACGAGTTGTGTGTTTGGCGGGAAGGGTAGGCGTAAGCCGTGGACAGCGGCGAAGCTATCTATGTCATAAACCGAAGCTATCTATGTCATAACCCACCCATGTCGATGGGAAATGTGGTGTTTATCTCTATATCATTTCCCCTATTAATTCCTTATGCACAAACTGAGCGGTGGATATGGTTTCAATTGTGCTCCATATTCCTATCTAACTTGCATATCCCATAATCTAAGCGATTGCCCAAGTGTTGACACGAGGGTATTGCTTTTAGAAAGGGGAATATATTAATATCCGGCTTCTGCATCGACTAATGCATATGGCTGTTCATTATTACAAGCAACCAAAACAACTCCAAAGAATCTCAAATGCAAAGATTTGAGCCCTCAAGACAAAAACAATTTGAAAAGGAACAAACTAAAGAGAAATTCTATTGCTAAATCTCCGACCATATCTTGCGAACACCTCCATTTGCGGTTGTCTCAATAATTCTACAACCCGCCTTCATGAACTGGCGATCCTCCTCCTTACGAAGTAAGGTCCGATTACTGGTCCAATACATCCCCTTGAAGATAACTTTGTAAATAAGGCGGTGTTGTGGCCTTATCAAACACAACATCATTACGTGTTAACTAAAGTGTCCAGTGAGATAGCACTTGCACCCACAAGAATTTGAGATTTCATTTTTCCATTTAACCCTTCCAACCAACTTTGTAAACAAATTGTGTACACTTGTTTGAGGTTCTAGGTTGAATGAAATATAAATGATTCTCCATACAAATTTAGCATAATGACAGTCAAAGAGTAAATGTTGTATGGTCTCATTGAAAGAACAAAAACAACACTTCTGATCACCTTGCCTTTGTCTCCTAGCTAAATTATCCTTAGTTAAAATTACTCCCTTGCACAAGTACCACATAAAGACTTTAATCTTGAGAGGTAGTTTAAGTTTCCAAATTAAGGTATTGTACGGTATGCCTTTGTACATTTAACGGTGCTACGTACATGGAATTAGCGAAAACAAACCGTTTTGATGCGCCCCCACACAAACCGGTCCCTTTGGTTATTTAATTGTACATCTGCAATCATGGCCACCACATTGTGCCATGCACGTAAATTAACTCCCATCGAGAGATCTCACGAATGCTACATTTAACGGTATCGTAGATAGTCTTGACCCTAGAAGCACTTTTTTTTCGACTATGTTATATAGTGCCGTAAAGATTGTTTTTAGAGGTTGTGGTGCTATCCATGAATCCTCCCAAAAAAACCCAACTGGGATCCATCACCTAGATCAAATCTACCCATGACGAGGGAACTCATCCTTGACCTTCATAAGGCCAGCCCAAAAGCGAGAGTCCCCAAGCATGTGTTGGACTTGAGTTAGAGTTTTATCCCTTAAGTATTTGTTTTTAAGCAACTGTTGCCATACCCCATCCCCATTTATCAGATTAAAAGCCATTTGCTTAGTAGGCGCCTATTATGCATACCCAGATTTAAGACTCCCAATCCTCCTGATCTTTTGGTGTACATACTATCTCCCATTTCATCAATCTATATTTCTTTTTATGTTCATCACTTTGCGAAAAAAACCGAGATCGAAAATAATCTAATCTTTTCAATACTCCTTTAGGTATCTCAAAGAAAGACATCATAAACATAGGAAGACTACTCAGAACCGAATTAATTAAAACAAGCCTCCCTCCCACAGAGAGCATCTTACTTCTCCAACCACTCGACTTCTTTTCAAATCTTTCTTCCACATGTTTCCAATCCTTATTCATTAATTTTCGATGATGCATAGGAATTCCTAGATATCTAAAAGGAAATGATCCTACATTACACCCAAAAAAATTTGCGTGTACTCCGCTTGATAAGCATTAGCTTCTCCATAACAAGAACAATTCACTTTTATGGAAATTGATTTTGAGTCCCGAAAGTTGCTCAAAAGCACAAAGCAAAACTTCATGTTTTTGGCCCTCTCTAAATCATTATCCATAAAGATAACGATGTCATCCACATATTGAAGGACTGAGAGTCCTTCATCAATCAAATCTTGGGACCACTCCATGAATTTGTCCTGCTTCTTTTGCTCTTGAAATGAGAATTGCCAACATATCAACCACTATATTAAACAATATTGGAGATAGCGGATCCCCCTGGCGCACCCCCTTTCTTGTTTGGAAATAGTGGCCTAAATTATCATTGACCTTTATTGCAACACTTCCTCTAGACATGACTTTTGAAATCCATTCACACCAAACTGGTGAGAATCCTTTCATTCTAAGGACTTGTTGTATGAAAGGCCACTTAAGATTATCATATGCCTTTTCAAAATCTAACTTTAGGATCACTCCATCTTTTTTCTTCCTATGCATCTCATGTATTGTTTCGTGTAGTACAACAACACCTTCCATTATGTATCTCCCTGGGATAAAGGCCGTCTGAGTTGGTCCTATCACTTTATCGGCCACTTTCAAAATTCTATTATTTAACACCTTTGTAAAGACCTTGAATGACACATTTAAGAGACAAATTGGCCTATCTTGTTGAATTCGAGGTTGACACGAGGGTATTGCTAAATGGTGTTTTTAATTGTGCTCCATATTCCTATCTAACTTGCATATCCCATAATCTAAACAGTGCCCAAGTGTTGATAAGAGGGTATTGCTGTTTTTCTGTTACATTAGCCCATCCTTTTTAGCCTGATTCCAAATGCATTAAAAAATATGATAGATGGCTAAATGCTTAGCATACTTGAAGTAGACCCATTTGGTTTTTGTGTCATGTTTATAAGGACCGATACATACAGAAGGGAGCCAGAAATATTAGATGAATAAAGGAGAAGCAAGCAGTACCTCCCCGTAGATAACCCATTTTGCTAGAATAGGATAGTCACTTGCAGATCAATGGGAGCAAACAAAGATGAGCATATCTCATCTTGCAACTGATCCATATGGAGAAAAAATTGATATACAGGTACTGCTATTTTCATTTTAAGTAAAGCAAGCAAAATTGGGATCAGAACTACTATCAAAAGATTTGGTCTTGTGCACAGCACGATTCCCACAATGACTGTAGAATAATGATAAAAGGACCGACAAGACCTTGATAGTGTAGGACAGGTGCAAAAAAGATTAGCTATATCCAACAATAGTGTCTTCGATTTAGTTTTATAGAAGTGAGAAGCTGAGTATTGATATTTACCTCTTTATTTCTTCTCCGCCAGATGGATGGATGAAATGTTTCAAGAAGCGGAAGGGAGCTCAAGGGTCAGGTGGTATTTCTGAACGGAAATATTTCAAGAATCTGGAGTAAGCTCAAGGGTCTCGGGTATTCTCTAGAAGATATACTGCTACCGATACACATGTATAAAGAAGTAGTTGACTGGCCTTAGAACTTCTTTCAACGCTTTTTGATGTACATGTAGTTGACTACTTTTATCGCAGACTAACAGTTTTTGAACCATTAACAGTTTTAATCAATTGTTGACTACTTTTACCGCAGACTAACAGTGACCAGTGAAGGAAAATTAAATGAAGACTCATAGCCTCCGCCATGCTGCCCTTGAGACCAACATCTGTACCATCTGCCCAAAACTTTGCGGTATATGTATTTGTAGATATGAATCACTCATTGTATCTACACGGTGTAAGTCACCGCCGCCTTTTATGCTACATCATAGAGCAGCAATGTAACAATTGCCTTATGCTACATCATAGAGCAGCAATGTATATGGTGCTTGAACAAATCTGACCATAATCTTATAGCGAATGCAGTTACTGTATCTAGTTATGTTCATGCACAACCTTCCGCCTGTCGAAATTCGCTGTCATATTTGCTTCTCTCTGTTATTGATACTCCATCATCATTTCCACTCACATGGGTGTTTTTAGTCTTGTTTCCACTCACATGGTGTTTTTTTCAGTCTTTTCTTAATGTTTTCTACGAGAAAACTGCCATCGTCATTTCCACTCACATGGGTTTTTTTTAGTCTTGTTTCCACTCACATGGTGTTTTTTTCAGTCTTTTTTTCTTAATGTTTTCTACGAGAAAACTGACAACTTTCTTAGCTAGCCAAGTACCATGTCATTACAATGTTTTTCAGATTCTTCGTCTATCAAATATGCTCCCTTCCAATTGGCGCGCAAGGGCGCGCTCCTTCCACTAGTGTACCTAAAAATTGATTGCTCATTAAATTCTTATATCCATTCGTAGAATGAAATATATATCATTCCTAGTCATTTACCACATTTAACAAGGAATTGATTGCTCATTAAAGTATGATAACAAATTCAATTCAAACAGATGGCTTGATTGTTGAAATAATTTTTCTAGCCACAAGTGGTCTTTTAGTGACCATGGAACAAGCTCCCGTTGCACGCATTGATATAATTGCTAGTATATACAAGAAAGCTAAATGTATTTGTTTTAACCTAATGCATTCTTAACACAAAAGATCAAAACCCTATATGCCTTAATAAAAAAAATATTTATAGATAATATGTTGGAGATAACCACGCAAAATTTTTAGAACCGTTCAAGCAACTCATGATGCATGATATTTTACATGAAGCCACTAGAATGAACACCGTGAAAACTTAGAACAATGTAGAACATAGCAGTTTCTAGAAGGAGACAATATGTACGTGCTGCCACTGCCTATAAGATGAAGTAACCCTGCTTATCGTGCCATCTATCAAAGAGCATGATAGATGTGAGAAGGGTGATAAGTAGAGTGTGAGTGAGTTGAATGTTAGGATAACCACTTAAGGTGTGTTTACTTGTTGATAGCTAAATTTGGTACAATGAAACGTCACTCTTTCACTGGCCTGAAATATTGACTACAGAACAGAAGGGAAGATGACGTTGTTTTTCTCTCTATGCACACATGCTCCCATGTGTATCACCATTGGACACACATAGAGTACATGCTCTCTTCTGCTACACATACATTCCCACGTGCATCCAACATTGGATGCCCATGGGGCATGTGTTCCCTTAATAGCAATTTTCAGCATCTAGGAATGGAATTTGTACATTGATTTACCATGTGCAATATAGTTTCTGATCTCAGCAAGATCAATACTAATTTGTTACAAGCAGCAGGGTGGCCATGAATCATGATGCAACGCTTCATGCTCGTTTCCATGCATGAGCCAGCCCAGCTGAGCATACGAACAACACGCATCTCTCGCTTAATTTCCACTACAACAACAGGCAGCAGCAACAGCAGGTTGGAGCACCAACGGCGTTCTAGTGGAACTTGAGGCTGGTGAGCACGTTGTTGCCGACGGGGTCGGCAAGGTGGTCGAGCAGGTTCTGGAACGGGCCGACGCCGGTGACGAGCCCCTGGATGAAGTAGCCGAGGATGGCGAGCATGGCGAGCCTGCCGTTCTTGATCTCCTTGAGCTTAAGCTCATTCATCTCCTTCTCAGTCTTGCCGAAGCCGAGCGGGTTGAAGAGGGGTCCACCGGGGTAGGAGGGGTCGCCGGAGCCGGCGAGGAACTCTCGAGGCCGAGGAAGTACTGCTTGCCCATGGATCCCGGGTTGTACCAGTCCTGGAGGCGGCGGTGCTCGGCGAAGCCCATGAGCGCCATGTTGAAGACGAAGAGCGTGTACGAGTCGGCCCAGTAGTTGTAGGTGCCCGCGGGCGGGATGACCCCGTCTTGAACCACGGCAGCGCCGTCTCGGGCGGGATGATGCCCAGCTTGCCGAACACCTCCGGGGCGATGGCGCCCGCCGCGCCCAGCATGGCGAAGCGCCCGTTGATCACCTCGCCGTAGGCCAGCCACTTGGGCTCGATGAAGCCGCCGGTGCCTTCCGGGTCCGACAGCCCCAGCGGGTCGAACCCATAGTCGCCGGGCAGCCTGCATCCATGCAGCAGCAGCGTATGTACAGTGAGGCCGGTGAGCATACATGGATATTGCTGTACGTGTTGCTAGTACAAGGTTTTTAATTTGCTGCGTGCGTCAGTGCAGTGCGCAGGTACGTACGTGCCATCGAGGTATTGGAGGGACTGCTTGGACGCGAACCACAGCTGCCTGTCACCTTGCTGCGAGACCAAAACAATCGAGTCAGCACTCACAGTAGTAGTTCTCTCAAGAAACGAGCTTGTGATCGACGAGGTTGACGATCGATGGACGGATCGTCGGAGCTAGTACAGACCTTGGCCGGAGGGCTGGAGCTGGCCCTGACGACGAAGGGCGCCTTCCTCGCCGACGACCTGGAGACGGCAGACTGCACGGGGCGTCCCAGCAGCTGCCGGCCGGAGAGGAGAGCCTGAGCCGCCATTGATGATCAGGCACTGATGCTTGAGCTGAGCTTCCCACTGGATCGTGTCGCTGCTGTATCCACAGTTTGGGAGGGGGCGCAGAAGAAGAGGCACGGAAAGGTATGTGAGTGTGCCGCGAAGGGGTGAAGGGGCCCAGGGAAATCTAAACCGCGCCGGGGAGATGAGGCCGCATCCGCGGGGCCACTGGCGGCGCGCCGTGTGGCGGGTACGATGGGATAAGGGGACGCCGGCCAGGGCCGGCATGTGGCTCGCAGGCGTTGGCAGCCGCTGGCCGCTGGCATGCTCGCACGACCTCAACACTTGGCCAAGATTTTTTTTTCCAACGGCACTCCACCACGCGTATGGTAGGTACGTTGGTGATGGATGTTAGATAATTTGGACCATTTGTATGAGGTCGTTTTTGGCTCAAACGAAGCCTCAACCCTAGCACAAATAATAGCATGTGCATGCAAAATCAAGCAAAATGTGCATGTTTAAGACTCTACCCTAATAAAAGGAGCAATAGCAAGTCATCCTGAATAGTGAATTCTGAAGGAACAATAGATGGGAGCTAGTTATGTGCATGTTTGAGACTCTATCCTAAAAGGTCTTCACAATTGGAGCAATATTAGAGGAGCACTTCCTGTTGAATCCTGAAGGAATAATTGACTGCATCAGCTAGTTATGTTTTTTTTTTTTTTTGAGAGACCACTCCGAAGCGCGCATTTAATTAAGAAGAAAAAGTGTGACCAAACACGATAAAAGGGCTCGGCACGTAATCCCGTGATTACAAGCAGAGCCCCAAACACACGAGACAAACAACAAGAATACATAGGAGTCCGGTTCGCTAAGGGCAACCTTGGTGCCGGTTCGCGACCACGCCAACGCGTCGCCATGGCGTCATCAACGGCGAGGTTCATGGCGACCGAGATCGCGAAAGTGGCTCCTATCCTGGTGGGGCAGATCCTTTGTCCGGCTCCATCAATGTCGGCAATGCAAGCGTCGCGAGGGGGTGCGAAGTGGCGCCGCCGTCGACGCCGGCAAAGACCGGCACTAGCTACCGAGGGAGGGCAAGATCGTCGTGCCTCCTTGCAGCAGCCGACAACTCGCCGCAGACCGGCTCGCCTCGAGTCGGGCAAGGGTGTGGAGTCCCTAGATTGGGTGGACCCGATGCTCGATGAACTCGCATCCTCCTCGTCGTGCGCCCGCCTACCTCGCCCCGACCTCTCCGGTGGCCCAAGCGGTGTTGGCGGATCCTTCGCCGCCGCACATGGTACAACTCAGATTTGTGGATGCTGATCGATCGTCGGAGGTGGTCGGTGACGCCGCCATGAGTTTGGGTCGATCGGTGTCCATCGCGTGCGGGGAGGGCGCAGCCTGGGGGCTCGTCGAATCCGCGGGCCCGGAGAACGAAGACAATCGTGGCGGTGGTCGCAACTCGCCCCGATCAAGACTATCGCCTTATGATTCGGGAGCGCGTGTGCATATCACGATGGACTCCTCGCTTATCAAGGAGGGGCCCAAGCCGCGCGAGCCGCGCAACACCGTGTGCATATCCCGATGAGCTCCGCCTCGCCGCCAAGCCCGGTGCGGCAAATGCGATGCTTCAGCACGGTCGGGTGCTACAAAGAAAAGATGGGCTTTGCACCACTTCTCTAGCCGGTGAACTTGGATCTTGCTCGCCTGTACTTCGATGCCTTTAAGGGTCGGCGACGCCAACCAAGGAGCAAGCAATGGAGGTGCTCTTGGTGATGTCTTCGATCCGGTGGGCTGGAATCTTAACTGGCCCGGCCTGGATACGGAGGTGCAATGATCCGCCTGGATTGCCTCCAACTTGAGTTGCCGATTAGTTTATTTGTAATCACAATCTCTTGTTGCCCTTGGGCGGTCGTTCGTAATCCCTCGGATTACTATTGTTTTATTTTTTTATTTGTTTATTTTTGTTGTAACTCAAAAACATTCTCTTCGTCTCAATGAATTCCGTGCAATGCACGTTCGAGAAAAAAAAGAATACATAGGGAGGGAGAAAGAGGACCCAACACCAACGCCCTAACCAACTAGCCCCGCAAAAGAATCAACACAAAGGTTGACTACTCGGAAGACGGCCGTGGTAGACTCGACACTCCAACGGCGACCGGGGAAGTCATTGCGAGCCGAGTGAACTCGAGCATCGGCACTCCAACGGCGGCCGAGGAAGCCACTATGAGCCGGCGAGATAACGGTGACAGAATGACCAGGCGTACCATTGTGAACACCGATGCGACCATCGGCACTCCAACGGTGGCTAGGTAGCCACCGTGAGCCGAGCAAGCGACCAGGCGACGACGCCAAGCGAGTCGGGGCAAACCCGAAAGTGAAGAGAAACGAAATACGTGCAGGCCAAGTACGAGAGGACCGACTCCAGCGGGGCGGGGCGACGACCGGGAGGAGCAATGGTGGGCGGGTGTAGGGGAGCGGCGCTGCCTTCAAGAAGGGCTTCAACGCGCACGGACGCCGACAACGCATAGAGAAGCTCGAAAGGTCTTTCGACCCTAGCCCGCCGGACACCAAGCAACTTCGATGACGCCTCTAAGGTGAAAGACGATTCTTGCGCCAACGTCGTCGACCTAGGTGACCCACGGGCGGGGTTTTCACCCAAGAAGCTGTGGGAGGTCCCAAGACAGCCACTCATACCGCTACCAACCGGAGTTGGCAAGACCGTCACGCGAGCATGGACCCAAGGTAGATACGGTGCAAGAGGCGACAAGCACCACCACCGGTGAGCCACCATGGCAAAGCTTGTGCGCCAACACCGCCACCAACCTCGCCACCACGATGACGTCGAAGCACCTCCACCGATTCAAGCTAAAGTAGCACATCGAACCGGCGGGCCCGGCCCTCAAGAACCGGAGGAGCCACGACCACACCCTCAAGACACCCGAGACAGACGAGGGGCGCGCTGGGTAGAAAGGCTGTCCAGATCGGCTGCCCGACGGCAGGCGGATGGGCCACCACCGCCCGACTCAGCGCCCCCGACCCTCAAGTCGCGGAACACGCATCGAGGGGGAGCTACGGGCCGGCCCCCGTTGGAATGGCGGCCGACCGGACGGGCTTGGGGCAGAGAGGCGGCGACCGCAGCGCGCGCCGGAGAAGACGGTCGGAACCCTAGCGGGCAGCCACCAACGCCTCCACTGCGTCAGCCGAGCAGAGGCGGATCCGGCCGCAGAGGGCTAATCCGCCCGAGCGAGCCGCCCCGCCGCCCGATCGCCGGCGCCGGAGTTGGGTGGGGGTGGAAGAGGTGGGGCCGAGAGGGGAAGGAAACGGAGAGGGGTCGTGAGGGGCGGGGTGCCTTTTGAGCCCCCTGGCAGGCCGTTGGCCGGCGGCGAGGACAAACAGCGGCGGTGGGCTGCGATGGCAAGGAAGGGAGGGGTGGGGGGGGGGCGGGACTGGGGCCCTTGAGTCGCCTCCGTGCGGGAGACGACGAGGGGGAAGAAAAAGTATCACCTAGTTATGTTATCAAGGCAAAACAAGAAAAACATGTCATAGATTACGAGAAACCTACAGCTGTGCACAGCTTGGTTAACAGATAAGCGCTATTGTGGTGGTAACCAGTGGCGGAGCCAAAAGGGCTCATGCCCCCAACCACCCCCTCACACACATAGCATGTAACACCAAAAACTACTAGTTTATGTTCATAATTTTCATTTATATTTGGAGGAAATATAACAAATTCTTATCAAATGTACCTATTAATGTTCTCTATATTACAAAATCATACAAAGCACAACTTTATATTACATTAAAATAACTGATATGAGCACACCTAAAAAACTACCACATAAGCACATCTAAAAAACTGCCCCTTAGACCTTGAGATTTATGAAATCATCGAAGATCCTCCCTATTAATGGGCACATCGCTTAATAATGAAAAAATAGCACCTTAAAGAGAGAATTATCTCTATGGCCCTCTCAAAGTTAATATTGATCTCTATGGCCCTTTTTTTTTTAAAGTTAGCTATATGACCCTGAGAAATATTTTGGTTATCTATATGGCCTTCCGTTAGGTTTAGGAGAGAAATCTGTTAGGGTTACCACTGTTGGAGAGGAAGAATGACCAAAATACCCCCTGCCTTGCACAGACTGAACCGAGAGCTCCCCACTTCTCCCGTCGCGGACAAGTTTCGCGAGAAAAAAAAAGCGACGGGACGGGGCTTGCAGCGCCACCGCCATGGAGACCGGCGCCGCCGTGGGTCAACTGCCGGATCCGCGTTCCCCACTTCCCCAGCCCGTCCTCGTCTCGGCTGACAGCGCGGACCAATTTCGCGAGAAAAAAAAAAGAAGACCGACAGAGGGCGGCCGCATGCAGGCCAATCGACAGCGGCTGAGAAAATGGCGGAGGCGGCAGCGTCGTCGCGCGAGTGGAGTGGCTGCTGCGATGCGCGCAACAAGCTCCCGCGGCGCTGTCAGGCACGTGGAACGGCGTACGCATTGGCGAGCTTCGTTTCGTAGCTCCGCGGCGGCGGCGCCGTCAGGCACGTGGAACATCGTACGCGTTGGCCAGCTTCGTTTCTCCGTCGGGCTGCCGGAGCGGCATACGCCACACGCGTGCCAGGAGTAGCAGAGGCGGCGCGCATGGCTGCATGCAGTCGCCCATCGGGCTCCTCTGCTTTTCGTTCTTTTTGGATGGAAGCCGTTCTGATTTTCCATTTAGCTTTTTCATGGAAACACTCATCAATCATTACTGTTTGTATTCGTGTGTAGTAACATGTCAATAATGACGTATGATATCAATTCTAAGCAGTTAAAATATTATTTAAGACTTTTATTCCTCACACAAAAAGATGAATTTTATCTCAGAATTAATAAATAAATAAACCAAATAGAAATTAGATATACAAAGAAACAAACAAAAAAATTTTGGTCTTTTTGTCTAGGGGTAAAATGGTCTTTTCACCTCTCACTTAACACCGTCAAATGCCAAAAGCTAACGGAAGGCCATATAGGCAACAACAAAATTTTTCAGGCCATAGAAGTAACTTTGAAAAAAAAAAAGGCCATAGAGATTCACGCTAACTTTTCGAGGGCCATACGGATAATTGCCCCCACCTTAAATCTTAGAATACATATAAATGAGGTGTCAAGTCAATGAATTAGCCTAGATGGCAACCATGATAAATCGACGAATTGAGTTGTGTTTGATTTTTACAAGTTGGGTTTTGTATTTGGTCCTCTTTATGTATAATTTCTAGCTCCGCCACTGATGGTAACGAGATGCTTATGCTATCATATTGTTTTTCCAGGGTTTATTTGGAACATGTTCACCTTATCCAGCGAGGCTATTGCAACAGTCACTGCCGCCAACCATCAGTTAATTTTCCTAAACTACCAGTGTCCTTCTATAATTATCTTGTGCTCATTACCTGACAACATCCCCTGATATGTTGCTTTATACATCATGCCTAAATGCTCTTTCTGGTAGACATATTTTCCAAAGTACTTACAGTTTCACCCCTTCTCCACATGTTTTTGAATACACTATTTCAATTCAGCCCTTCGTTCTCCATAAATTTTCATAAATGCTTATACAATGTTACGAGCAACCAAAAAAAATGCATAAAAACCTCTAGAAAAATAGCGTGCTATAGCGCCAAAATAAGCGGCGCTATAGCGGCCGAATGATTGTCGTGATGCTAATTAGCGCTAATAGCGTCGCTATAGCTTTTTTTTGACCAACCTCCCGCTAAATTCTATAGCTCGCGATTTTAAACATTGTAATAAACACATGCATCCAGCGGTTATTGTTGATTATGATGATACTCCTCCGTCTCTAAATAAATCAATTTCTAGAGTTGATTATGATGATACTCCTCCGCGATTTTCATAATAAGTTTGACTTAGGACAACTCTAGAAGTTGATTTCTTTTGGGACGGAGGGAGTATATGATTAGAGTCTACCAAATTAAAGGATAAAATATTTCTAATTGTTGATCCAATGGTAGGAATTAACGTGAAGGCTCTATTGAAGCTTCTAGCAAGATAAAACACCATACATTTTGTGTTTGTGAGTGTCGTTTTTTATGTCTTTTAGCTCAAAGCCACCATTTGTTATGTTTCAAAAGTAAGATATTAAATTTGAAACTAAAACACCGTTAAGACCTTGCGGATGTAGTTGGATTCATACCAATCCACATATGTTGGGATAAATTTGAGTGGAATTTAGTTCCACTTTTCAACCCACGTAGATTGAGGTGAATCCTACACCGTCTAAACAAGGCCTAAGTAATCATAGCGCCATGATACACGGCAAACTTTGCACCCTTCGGATTTTTATTACATTACCCGTCTCAGTTCTCAAGTCAAAGTTGGGATCTTGCACAAGACAACAACTTTGATTTTCAAAATGCCAAGGTTATACAGAACATGACGCTGTTTGTTCAATCCAGGACACCTGCCGCCATGAAGGATTCAACGCTGTCCCTGAGGGTCTCCTCTAACGTCCTGAATTTCCAGCCCAGCGCCTCCAGTTTCTTGGAGCTGAACAAAGGCTCATCGCTCACTTGCACGAACCTGCAATGCATTTGCCTGGATCAAAATGCTATCTATGTAGTAGCAGGGTAGCAGCTTGTGGTTTTAAGCACTGATAGCTTGATTACTACTCCCTCTGTATCAATTTGTAGTTCGTTTTAGGACAGAATCAAGTGCAGTGCTAATTCAATGAATCTGAACTACATGTGAACTGATACATACAACATTGCATGCACTTGGACATTTAATTTTGTTGCTAAAACGACCAACAAAATGAAACAGAGGGAGTATTTACTAGTACAGGTCTATAAGGTACATTATATATTGCAGTATGTTTGTGCTTACTTGGTGGCAAGATTGTAGGCAGGGTACCAGTTCTTCAGTAGCGCTACGACATCAGACACCTGCCTTGCATTTGCAACGCAGATGTAGCGTCCAGATGCCTCCGGAGTTTCGTAAACCAGGAGCAGAGCATCGGCGACGTCGCGAACATCGACGAAGTTCCTCAGCTTCAGTTTCACCTCATGATCTCCTGCAGATCGAGAGTGGTTACAGTTACAGGACTCAAGAATACAGCAAAGGCGAATTCTTGTTAGTACACAGTACATACCTTTCAACAGGTCGACTATGATGGAGCTGCTTGCGTTCACTGTCGACTGCAGCAAGGGCCCGATCACCAGGGATGGGCAGACTGACACCACATCCAGTCCGGTTCTCTTGGCGTAGTCAAACGCCTCCGTCTCTGCCAGTGTCTTGGAGAGACGATACCAGTTCTGGCAGAGGAACAACAGGAGACCAAAGTGAGTGTTCCTCATAAAATTGGGTATACAAAGCTACAGCACCGCATCATCCCTGCCACCTGCTATTGAGAGGAACAGGGTCTGAACTCTGAATTGTTATCACCTGAGTCTGCGTGGTTCGGCAGAATTCGGCATCAGACCAACAGGCTTCGTCCATGACCTCGTTTTGGGGCCAGCCAGGGTTCACCATCACAGCGGCCACCGACGACACGACGACGACCCTCTTGACCTTGGCCTCGGAGCACGCCTTGAGGACGTTCATGATGCCCGTCACGGCCTGAGTAAGCAGCTCTCCCTGCAGAACGGACACGCATGGCATGAGGAAGACGAGGGAAGAAAGACGGCAGCAGCGTGAAGGACGAGCTGAGCTGAGGTGTGGTGTGGTGCCTCGGGGTCATCAATTGGGTAGGTGCTGGGGACTGGGGACGCGACATGGAAGACGCCGTCACAGCCGGCGATGGCCGCCGCCACACCGCCGTAGTCCAGCAAGTCGGCCCTGAACAGACGCAGCCGGTCCGCGGCGCCGTCCATCGCCGCCAGGTGCGCGTTCTTGGCGTCGCCTGCATGCGCGCCACGCACAGGCACAGCACAGAACACGATCATCCACATGTACGCAGCGCACGCAGATGCAAGAAGACAAGCGGTGCAGTGATTTCGTACCCGGATCACGGACGGTGCCATGGACCACGTATCGGCCGCCGTCGAGGAGGCGCTTGACGAGCCACGAGGCCACGAAGCCTCCCGCGCCGGTCACGCACACCGCCGTCGTCCTCGTCCTCCCTGCTGCTGCGCCTGCTTCCATTGGTGCCGATCACGACTGACTTGGGTGTCGAGAGGAAGAGGATCGATTAATATTATACGGCCAGCCAATTGAGAGATGCCCACTCCTATTGAGCTCGTGCAAATTGTGGTTGTTGACAAATTGGCGTTAGTTGACGTCTTGATTCCTGAACTACTCCGAGGATAGAGCACACTCTGGTTGACTGGTTAGGCAGAGAACTCGAGCGGCGGATGCTATGTGCACATACTACTTTGTGCGCCACAATGCACGGTGACAGAGTAAGGGTCTGTTTGGTACTTTGGTACAACAAGCTTCATTTGTAAAAATATTTTATTTTATTTTATTTCGGTTTTATAAAGCAACTTCACTAGTGTAGCTAAAACTGCTTTAAAAAAAATGTCTACTAAAATAGATTCGTAAGAAAGATATTTAAGAGAGCTGGAAAAGGCGTATTTTTAGCTTCACCTTTTTTTTTTCGAAAGCGTGCATATTGCACGTGCTGCATTAAGGGAGAATAGAGTTTAGACGATACAACCACCGGCTTGTTGGCGAGTTGCCGCTAAGCACGGGGGCACACACCACACAAATCGCCGGCTTTAACGGCGTTGAGTCGCAACTTGATGTACTAAAGAGATAACTATTTTTTGCGACTTTATTGGGGCCGTCTAAACTAACTTGTGGCACTCAGCAGCGGCTAACATTCCGGAACCCCGCCGCACACCATTCCTCAGCCACTTGTCAAACGCCCGTTGCAATGGCTACCGGGCGTTGTCGAGATGTTGTCGAAAGTGCGCTGTTCCGCTCTTTCCGGACCTCCCAAGTGACAATTTTTATACGAGGGTGTCGAAAACCTGGGGTTTAGGCTAAAAATTTTGCACGGAGAGGATCGAAGCCACCAAAGTACAAGACGTCCCTCCGCAACCGGGCACAGATTGTCAAGTCCAGCCAAGCGGTGGTTTAGAATTTGACAAACCTCCCTCGTGACCACGCATGAGCACAGCAGGTGATCGTAGGTCCTATCCTCCCCGCTACTAATTTGACAACACGACAGTCCAAACGTCGCTTGAAGCCCATGGCGGCGCCTCCGATCCGCAGTCCAAAGTCTACCATGGAGTGAAACCATAGAAGAAGAACTTGATCTTTGGCAAATTTCGTTCTCCAAAGCTCTTTCGCTCCAAGCAAGCTGCGAGGTGCCGATGAAAAAGCCCGTATAAGAGCATGGAGTACTCCCCGCTTCGCCATCCACTTCCACATGAACCGGTCGGGAGTGCCCGGGCTGGCAAAGACGATCGCGGTGAGCTTTTGCGCGCTCCGCGGATTCGAGGATGACCGAAAGAGGTGTTGGCGCCGGTGATGTCCGCAAGCCAACGTTCGGCCCTCGAGCGCCTCCGGACGCACCGAGTCCTCTCCTCTGCGAGCATATGAGAGAAGCTAGAATAATAACTTTCGAAAGCCAAAAATACCGTTCTCTGGCGATGATGAAGATGATCATCACCGTCAAAGCATGGCGGTGAAAAATTGTGAGTCCCGGCACGAGGGGCCCAAGGATTTGCTGATACATACAAACCCACTATGGGTCGAATACTTTTAACATTCTTCGACCTCATGTTTCTATATACTTAGTCAAATTTATAATTAGTTGACTTCGATGCTACGCTATTTGTTTTTTTATTTTGTGACAATTTCATACTAATTTGATATTTTGGGGTTTAGGGTTTGAAAATTTCGTCTTGATTTGCTACTAATTTGATATTTTAGGGTTTAGGGTTTGACAATTTTGTACTAATTTGATATTTTGTGGTTTAGGGTTTGACAAATTTGTACTAATTTGATGAAATTTGATTGGTATTTCCTATCATTTGCTACTAATTTGATATTTTGGACAACCAAACTTTCATGAACCACAAGTTTTAAGATTATTTAGACTTGTGAAACCATAGAAACATAATTATGTTCTCAAATTTCATATTTTCCATGTTTTTGGCTTTGATTTTTGGTGTTTTCATATATTTTCTTTGTAAAAAAAACGCTTATTTGGTATAACTTTACTATAGCTACGAGCTTCGAAAAAACAATTCCCCTACTTTCCATAGCTAGCTATTTAAAACAGGGAGATGTGCAGTTATTTATGGACAAAAGGAAGGGTTGAGAGGTTTGCACGGATTCACTCGTTCTCTGGTTACTGGATTAGGGAGTGTGTGGGTCCCTGTTGACAGGGATATAAGATAATGGGCCGGACGCCATGGAATTATTTGGGAGGATCATAGTAACGGGCTGGTGATGAGTCATGGGCCGAGCTGCCTAATTGGATGGAGTAGGGGCCCATGAAAGAGGCACAAAAGGAGAAGTCGATCAAGGCCTATCGGCATTCAGAAATCAATCGATCACAGAGTTCTCTATCTACTATCTACTGTTTTTCCTCTCCACTTCTCCAGTGTAGGATCCATTCCTTCTAGTGTCTTCTAGAACCTTCTAGTGTATTCCTCCTATCATCGATTTCCCTATTTGGCTGTTTGCTTCGGTTCCTATCCCGTACTCCATCTCTTGTATTATATTGGATCCTGCCGCTGGTTCTTTGCCTCTTGCTTGTGTTGGTGTTTGAATGATTCGGTGTTCCATCGAGTGAGCTGCTAACAATCGATATCAGAACAGTAGAATCCTTGGAGCAGTTAAGTGCGATGATGCCTGGTAAGATCATCACTAGTTGCAGGAGCAATCTGCAGCTGAGTTTGGCAGAGGGCAACACCGATGAGGTGAACGCCCACCAGGTGTTCGATGGATTGCCTACTTGCGCTTCTCTGAGCTGTTCGCACCCACATCGCGTCCTGAAAGTCACCATCCACAATGCTTGCTATCCTGTAACAGAAGATGTGCTTCGTCAGGTTTTCAGTCCATTTGGCGATATGGAGCAGGTGCGAGTGTTTGAGGGGTTAGACCATGTGTCTGCTCGGGTTGTTTTCCGATCCAAATTGGATGCTGTTGAAGCTTTCACAGAGTTGCATGGCCGCAATATATATGATGGTTGTTGTCAGCTCGATATCCAGTATGGTGTCTCCAAGGAGCCTAATGTTTCCAAGGGAAACAACCATGAGGTGGTGTTCGATGGATTGCCTACTTGTGGTTCTCAGAGCTGTTTGTCCCCAAATCGCGTCCTGGAAGTCACCATTGACAATGCTTGCTATCCTGTAACAGAAGATGTGCTTCGTAAGGTTTTTAGTCCATTTGGCGATATAGAGCAGGTGCGAGTGTTTGAGGGGTTAGACCATTTGTCTGCTCGGGTTGTTTTCCGATCCAAATATGATGCTGTTGAAGCTTTCGGAGAGTTGCATGGCCGCAATATATATGATGGTTGTTGTCAGCTTGATATCCAGTATGGTGTCTCCAGGGAGCCTGATGTTTCCAAAGGAAACAGCCGTGAGGTGGTGTTCTATGGATTGCCTACTTGTGGTTCTCAGAGCTGTTTGTCCCCAAGTCGCGTCCTGGAAGTTACCATCCACAATGCTTGCTATCCTGTAACAGAAGATGTGCTTCGTAAGGTTTTTAGTCCATTTGGCGATATGGAGCAGGTGCAAGTGTTTGGGGGGTTAGACCATGTGTCTGCTCGGGTTGTTTTCCGATTCAAATATGATGCTGTTGAAGCTTTAGGAGAGTTGCATGGCCGCAATATATATGATGGATGTTGTCAGCTTGATATCCAGTATGGTGTGCCCAGCGATAGCGAGTCTGATGTTTCAAAGGGCAACACCCATGAGGTGGACGCTCGCCAGGTGTCAGATGGATTGCCTACTCGCAGTTCTCAGAGCTGGACATCCCCAAATCGCATCCTGATGGTCACCATCCACAAGGCTTGCTATCCTGTAACAGAAGATGTGCTTCGTAAGGTTTTTAGTCCATTTGGCGATATGGAGCAGGTGCAAGTGTTTGGGGGATTACACCATGTGTCTGCTCGGGTTGTTTTCCGATCCAAATATGATGCTGTTGAAGCTTTCGGAGAGTTACATGGCCGCAATATATATGATGGATGTTGTCAGCTTGATATCCAGTATGGTGTGCCCAGCGACAGTGAGTCTGACGTTTCTATGGTCAAGGGCATCGCCACGGCTAGTTCATCGTCGTTATTGTTTCCAGCTTCTACTGTTATCAAGGATGACCTCAGTTCTGATATTCTACCTGTGGACACTGCTGCAAGTGGAGCACACACAAAGACTGCTATTGGTGTGGAAGCACGGAGAGGTATCAATGACGTCAGTGACTTCCAGGCAACTACAACACCAACACACCAGCAGCACCAAGATGCGAAGTCGGACAAGTTGATGGAGAGATTGGACCTCTTGCTTGCTCATGTGGCGGACATTGGCTCCACGCAGCAGCAATTGCTGGCAAAAATGGATCTCAACTCACAAGCTGTGCAGCAGGCCTTGCGTTCTCAGCAGTTGATGGTTAAACAAATCGAAGACACTGCAAAGGCAGTTTCTCGTCTCACCTTAGAGCATATGGATGCTAAGACAGAGGACAAATCACCAAGATCTCCATTTTCACTGTTTTCCATTCCTCCACGGCGGGAGCAGCCTTTCTCAAGCGGCCAGCCTCATTCTCTTCCTGAACCCAGTCACCATAGGCCTTTTGGTGATTCACATCACAACTATACACCTCTGCCTGAGATGCCATTTCCAAAGTTTGAGGGCGTGGATCCTAAAATCTGGCTTGACAAATGTGAAAACTATTTTTGCATATTTAACATCCATGAATCGATGTGGGTCACTGAAGCCTCCTTACATATGGAGGGCAATGCAGCTCGATGGTGGCAGGTGTACAAGCAGCAAAATGGATTGGGAACTTGGGCTCAATTCAACCAAGCGGTGGAATCTAAGTTTGACACTTATTCTATGGAGAAGCTCTGAATGAGTTGTTGGGGTTGAAGCAAACTGGAACAGTCAAGGACTGCATCACCAGCAGTTCAAGTTCATGTACCATCGTGCTAGCCAAAGTACAACAACAAATTCTGGACAACTCTAAACAAATGAATTAGAAATATGGCAAAGCTCCTGTAGCACTTGGTAAGATAGATCCTAAGCCAAGTCGTCTGATCAAACTCTCTGGAAATAGTGTATTTAACATGAAAAATCAATATGAAATAACACTTTTTAGTTGTGAAACATCTCTCCATTGTTTGCAATAATCTATAGTGAACTGCTATTGTCAATGTAATTGGATTTTTCAGTCAAAAGAGCCCTAGAATCTAATATGCAAATTCTTGTCCTAAATTGCTTGTTCAATAGAAGTGTAGAATTGGTTAAATTGCAAAGAGATGAATGCTCTTGATGTCGGTTGAGCCGTTCAGGCTATGAATAACTCTCTACATTTGCAAGCAGCCGTCGACTCTGTCTTATATATTAGGTCTGCATTTAAACATCAATCCATTGAGGTTGTGTTTTGTTGATGGACCAATCTTCCCTCAATATCTATGACTAAAATTATTCTATTGGTGCCTCCTTAAGTGCACATTGCTAACTGCTTGTCTACGGGTAGGCATCCGACACCAGGTTGGGGTAAATCATGGGGTGCGGAACATTTTTGGGATGCTGAGAATGAAAGGCATAGTGTTGATACATCTTTTTGCTACTATTATATGAGTCTTTTTGACATTTTGACCTAGTGAATGTTAGAAATTTGTTCTTAGTGCATGATTGGTTGCTGAATCAGGTTTAGTTCTACACTTTGTTCTCCCTGTAGTTATTATTGTTCTCTCTGCGTGGAAATGTGTTCTCTACTTCTCTATTCCCCCTGCCTTGCCTACTGCTATCATCCAATTTGCCGTCATCCTCTTTTGTGTCCTTGTTGATATTGGACAACAGAAATTCATAATTGTTTTTGTGCTATTCTCATTTTAATCACGTAGGAGACAAGGGCAAATGGGCGGCAATGGAGAGGTGAAGGGCGATGGCGACCAACAGAGAAGGGGCGCGGAGGAATTTGACGCGTGGTCATTTGCGTGAAAACTTTGTAAAACAGGCAATATACTGTTAGGTACCATTTTTTACAGCAGCTGCAGCTTTGGCTGCTGATTCCTCTCACGTAGGGCTGACTGTACGAGCAGCGGCTGCGGCTCTGGGGACGGTGCAGGAACAGTTTAGCATAAAGTTCCCACCGTTTGTTACGTCAACAAATATTGCCACCAGTTTTCGAAATCCTGGAAATCAAATTCATCTCTAGTGGATGGCAACTGCTTGCTGGCAGAAGGTGCTACAGCTGCTCGATCACAGCCAAGATTCGAACTTACTTTCAGAGAGACCATATTTTTTTCGATCATTTGCACTTGTAGAGTGAAGTGATGGTGTAACAAATAAACTTTCTTGATCATGATGAAGCGTTAAAAAAATTATCCAATCTATACACGTCAGGCGCCCAGGTGGCAGGAGACATGGCAAACAAAGGTAAAAAAAAATCAAGGATTTATTGGTCCAAGTCAACCCCATCAGCTACCTATTTGGCTGCACTCTACAATATTGTCGATTTACTGCACAGGACTAGGCCGCCGGAGTTGATTCTTTGTTTCTGCATCCACGTCTCCAAGAGAAGATCCTCACTCTGCCTCAAATGTAGATAGTCGTCGATGTGAAACGACAAGGTTCGAGCATAATCAGGGCAGCTGCTTCGGCAAATCCCAACCTCACCGAACTTGGTCAGTAATCTGTCTTTAGATGCAACTGAAGTGGCATGGTCTCCAGGGCTCCAACTCCCACGGCTGCTCGTAGTCTGATTGCTAGTGCTGCATCTGCTACTTTCTCCCTGAGTTCAACATGCAATTAGAGAAAAGGTAACATGTTGAAGTCATTAACATCAAAAGGTTAATCATTTCACACAGCATCCTTAAGAAGTAACATTCAGTATTTTTACAGTATTTTTTACATTTAAAAACAGGATACATATCACCATTTCTGCAGATAAATAGATGGCGACTTTACCTGGGCCTTGGTTTTGCACGGGGAGGTCTGAAGGTCATTGGTGGTTTCCCATTGCAGCCAGGGAAGGACAACGCCATCTGCCTCTGCAGGTAAAGCAACTTTTGGGAGCCCAACTGGCCCAACTGGAGTTTCTGTCATAGCATGAAGTAACAGGTCTTTCCTGGCTGAACTTGAGTCACTTCTCTCTCCATCAAAAGATGAAAAGTCAGTGTCATCAACATTCGACAAGAAATCTTCAAAGTATTGCTCAGCCTCTTCATTAAGTCGTTTTGACATTCTTGATCTATCATTGCTCCTCTGCAGTAAAGTTATGTCAAATTCTAATTCATAGGTGCACCAAATTAGCTGGAAAGATGGAATGACAACCAAATAAACTTACTCTTCTGTTCCGCGGCTGTCTTTGTAAATTTGCAGTCTTTTTAGGACTAGGTAGCAATTCTCTAACTATCTTTGTGAGCTCATTACCATGTTGTTCTTCTGCTGCCAACTGAGCTAACAATTCCTGTTTCCGCTTCTCTGACTAAAAGATACACAGAAGCAGCAAATGTGAATATTGAATAAAGATTTAGAAATAATCAAACATATTTTTTACCAAAAAAAAAAAAGAATCTGTTTACATCAAAAGATACCTCTTCCAATTTACTAGTGTAGCTCCTTCGGAGCTCAGTAATAACTTGGGTTGGTTGTGCATCACTGCTTATTGCCTTTTCTGAAGGTTCAGATTTTGTCACAACCTAGAAATGCACAGATGAAGAGGCGATGAGCATAAAAAAAAAAAAAGGGGGGTTCTAGTAAAAAGTATGCATAGCAAGAAAAGGCCCAAATATGAATCATTTTCTCCCCTAACAGGCAGCCGATGACCTGAAATTAGGCCTCAATGGAAGACATGATGTCAACTCAACAAAACTCATTTTGAAATCTAGCTACTACTGTTCTATCAATTCTATCAAGAAAATCTTCCAGTCAAACAGATGCTTCTGCAGCATCAGCATGCCAACAAGTTACTACAGTTCTACTCAACCTGACTGTTACTTATCCAGAAACTTATGTTGTCTCGACTGAAACAGAAGTATTTGGCACATCCTTCAATGATATGTGAAGTTATAGGTTTAGGAGGCATACTGTAGGAGTTACAACCATACGTATTATAAATAGAAAGGCAATCCAAAAGCATGGAGCCCATTAAGTAAGCATTCCAAATGAAAAAGCATATAAAATTTTGTTCGCAAACATACGACACAGGACTACAGGAGCATATATCAGTGCTAATAATGGCATGTCAGCATAAAACAAGAAATGCAAGTGACGTACAAACTGTTCAGGGGTGTATATCCTCTAGATCAAAACCAAATCATTAGCTTAGAGCTCAGCTCCCAGTATGCCTCAGATTATGAAAAACCTCTCTTTGTAAAATGTAAATCAAACATGAAGCATAAACCTCCCTTTGTAAAATGTAAATCAAACCTGAGGCATTAGGGACCAAGTAAAAAATTTAAGCTGCACCGTAATATACAATTTTCTAGAATTAAGGTAATATGGTCAATGAAGATCCCAACCTGTCCAGTTAAATAGTTCTCTAGAGAAAAGTCACTTGCATTTTTTACATTGCCATACTCAATGTCATTATATCAATCAAAGCTTTGTGCACACAAGCTGTTAGAAAAGCTATCTATGTCAAGGTAAGATAGTCAATGCCCAATGGTGAAGAGACAATAAAAGGTACTCACTATGGAAGAAATACCTTTTCAAGCTGATTTCTGATTTCCTCAACAGCTTGCCTAACTTCTTTCCGCATTACATCATACAATACATTTCCAGCCCCGTCACCAATAGGGTTCTCCTATCAGATTGCAATATAAGAGGATCGTAAAGTCTAGTATCTGTTTGCAAATTATAGTTTCAAATGTAAATACTGAATAAAAATTATGAAACCTTGTCAAGACCATAAACTGTACAGCTTTCCTTCTGATTTCTGCTATGAAAAGAGTAAGAACTCCTAGACTCATCATCAGTAATTGAAGAATGGCTCTGCAGAAGTCAAGATAAAAATACAAACTAAGAAATTTCAATTATAAAACACAACAATTAAAAATTGGAGTCTACAATAGCCTCCATCGTACAGCCAAGATTTAGTATGCACCAAACAAAAGATAGCACGGACCTAACTCTACTATGCATCTATGAATGGAACACTTAAGTTAGTTGTACAGGCTGGTGCTATGATACTATAGCACTACTATTTTTATAAGGATAAAAATATTTAATATCTTATCCAATTTCAGTCCAATCCCCCCCTCCCCCAAACACACACACGCAATGGGTGGTGGTTCCCCTGCCTTCATTTTTTTTTCTCCAACACGCAAGAAAACTGTCTATCTTTATATTACTAGGACCAAGGTAAGAGGGGGTTGCCTTCATATATATAGAGAGAGCCATGTACAAGTACAATGCGTACAAATGTACGATACGCTAGCTGTACAATAATCCTAATACACGGAATGTAAAGAAGACAGGTACTCACAGAGCTGCTATCTCGAGAATGAAAGAAATCCTTTTGACTTGTAGACCTCTTCAAAGTTTGATTTGCTTTAGATGGCTTATGGAATGAACTCTGCAGGCTATTGCCACTACTACTTTTGGTATGCATCCCCTGAAACATACCGGTGAGAAATTTCCATGTCATTCTGCACCCAAAAGCATAAACCATGGATTAAATAATAATAATGTAACTGCAACAGATATGTTCAATTTTACATCAAACATAGAAAATGGGATAAGTTTAGAGTATAAGTATTATCGGGCTTCGAAAGAACAAACATAAAATACTTGAACAGGAATCATATAGTGGATCACAACAAAGTATTAAGAAACTTGGATTGAGTACCCTAACATATTATAAAAAATATATATATAAAGTGAGAAGCCTGAAGCAAATTGACCTGAAAAGCAGACTGGCCTGCCGTCACAACCACATGGTTTTACCTTTTGGCTTTTGAACTTATGCGGATATTTTTCATACTAGATTGCCAGACAACATCAGCATACTGAAGCTAGAAATCAAACACAGAGTACGAGGGGAGACAGGCATCAACCAAACAACCGGAGAAACAAAATAGATGACGCAAACACAGTATTGCGCATATGTTGCATTATCGGATATTATATCGGTATCAAGTCGGAAACGCACTATACGCCAAGTATAGAACTAAGCCAAACTACCATGGAGGAACAAACAGTAAAAGGCATTGGACCTTTAGTCGTACATAAGAGAAGAATGTTGATGTGAGTAAAGCACCTTGCTCGCTCCACAATTTTGTCGCAAAATGGAAACATAAACTTTACCAGATTTCCTAATAGATTAATGGGAGCACCCAAGCACCCTCAAAAGTCAAAACCATGATTCAAAATATCCCCAAGCAACTTCAATAGTTAGTTTAATCCAAAATCCAATCCATCTGTAAACTAAATGCCAAACAACACATACAGCAGAAAAACTGAACCGGCCACACTTACATCCGAATCGCACCACCGTTGCCGATCCACCGAAGCGCGGCGGTCCACGGACGCATACCGCTGCCTCCTGGCTGCAGCTGCAGCTGCAGCTGCAGCAGGGCCGCCATTCACGGCATTGGCCGCTACGCCTCGCCGCTCAGCTGGCGGGCGTGACACGGAGCGCCCGCGCTGCCGGGAGGACTCCGTCTCCCTGGCGTACCGCGCCATGGAGCTCCGCCGCCGCCACGCTCCGCGGGCGCCGGAAACCTCGACCGGCCGCGCGCGGGTTCTCCACCACCTCGTCGTCGTCGTCGTCGCCCTCGGACTCGGCCCTGGCGCGGAAGAACTCGTCGGCGAGGTCGTCGAGACTGACCTCCGGCGGCGGGAACCCGCCGCCGCCACGCACCTTGGTGACGAACCTCGACGACGGCGTCGCCGCGTCCTCGGGGACGGTGACGGCGGCGGGAACCGGCTCAGGCTCCTCGACCGGCGGACGCTGCCTCCTCCTCCGCCGCCGCCGCCGCCGCCTCCCGCGGGCTGGCGCCCGCGCGTGGCGGACCCCGCGTCCTCCAGGGCCGCGAAGGCGTCGCCCCGCCGCCGCGTCCCCGACCGGAACGCCGCCGCAGCGGCCGCCATCGCCGGCGCCGCCCCGCCGGCGGACGGAGCTAGGGTTCCGAGGAGCTGCTGCTGCTGTTGGCTGACGAATGGATCCCCCCGCCGCCGCCGCTTCTCTCCTCGTGGGTTCAGACTTCGGAATCTTCAGATAAGAGACGGACGGAATTGGCGATGGCAGTAGCTTCCTTCGAGTGCACCGAGCAGAATTGTCAATTGAGACACCGTGGAGGCGTGGACAATACCTGGACCCACATTTCAGTGGGGCTGGGGGCTGGGGGCTGGGGTGGGGATAATAATTGCCGGTGGGGGTAATAATTGCCTGGTGCTGTTGAGACGAGTTTGGGAGAAAAACGGTGTGCGAGCGAATTTGAATTTTAAACTTTGGTGCGCCGTGTTTTAAGAGGAATTTACGAGGGTCGACACAATGGCATGGGGCGCATTTAAATGTATTTTTCCTCCCTGCGTTTAAGCTCGATTTTAAAATTCGAGGAAACGGTTGGTACAACACACCAGCGTTTCAATTTGATTTTGTTTACACAAGGACTAGGAGAGGGTACAGGCTACAGCACGGGCATCTTGCTGGTAGTACTAGTAAAACGTGCAGGTGAGGTGACCGTATCAGGTCCAGTTGGCAGACACGGGATCCTGGTGGTTGGGTGTCGTTGCAGCGGGACGGACCACACTGCCTGCCTGCCTGCGTTGCCCGCGGTCTCGGTTTCGCCGCTCGACCGTGACCACCGACCGAACACGGCAGACGGACAGCACAAGGAGGGGGCGTGCGGTTCGGTCATCGTGCCCTCCGCCCGCCGGCGCACGGCTGAACAGGATGTACAGTAGGAGTATGCTAGAAAAAACGAGCGGGAAATTTTGAAACTTGCTCTGGTGGTCGACTGCAGTCCGCAGTGCTCGGCGCAATGATTAGATCGTTGGTTGTATAGTACGTCACTGTTCGGTGGGCTCTACCATGATTGTGCGGTGCAGAAAAGACAGTCTGGTCTGCTGGCGGTGGATCGCACGTGATCGGATACAAACACAACACCCGATTTCAAATCCCACGCCTAATTAATTAGTAATTAATTAAGAATGATGATTCCATTCCAGCTTCACAGGCACAGGGGTGTCCAGAATTTTTTAAAAACGTTTTGGATTCAGATTTTCTAAAAAACATTTCTGGTGATGGTTCAGGATCACTTTGCGAAACCGTGAGAGATACATTTAAAAAGACTCACAACGCAAACTCTACCATGTAGCCTAAGCCTTATTTATTAACTTCATATTTATCTTGACTTTCTGGACCAAGAAGATATTTATGAAAGCGAAAGGGGAAAAAACGAAGACTCCAAGTCATATTTGGACTCAGGGTCCACGATACGAGAGATAACAAATAGTTTTAGACTACGATAGAGTCCTGCGTTGTGAGTGCCTTGGTGATGATTCATAAGAAAAATATTTTTATTAACAAATATATAAATAAAAAAAAAATACATTTCATTTAGAAAGACAAAAAATTTGTGAGCAACAACTAAAAAATATTTTTCTCGCATTAAAAATACAATTACTAGCACGTAGGGGAGATACGAGAAACACGAGAGAATCCATGTGAAAAACAAAATTTTTAGTCATTTAGATTGATTTTGTCAAAGAACATGCACACCAATGTTTATAGCCAAAGTTTTGGCAAGACCCTAGAAATTTCTTACCATGCGTAATAGAGAGAGAAAATACTTTCTATTATTGTTATGATACTCAACCAAATGCGCTTCTATGTTTATGTCCTTCAACAAACCTTAATGTTAACAAAAAAAAACTAGTTTTTTGGAGAATCAATTTTGCCAAACTATTGGAGAGATATTGTTTCTTTACTTTACTAATAGTTTTTTACGAGTTGGCAAATCACAAGATTTGTCAATTGACATCTCATGTTTGGTTTTGGAAATTGATGACACACTTTTGTGGTACTAATCCTTTGCTCTAAGTGATGACTTGAGATAGGATTAGGTGGATGACGTGGAGCATGATGATCATGAACATGGACAATGTCGGTGGACTTGATGGATCGTCAAGCTCGGTGATCGGCTTGAGAGGAACCCGGGAGATCAAGGTATCTTGATAGGGTTTTTCTTTTGGTGATCAAGACATGATAGAGCGTGTGATCACATTATAGGATAGATAGCCGACTATCAAGAGGGGATGCCGCGACAATCCTTTGGTGAAGTGCTTCTAGGTCCAATTGACTTGCATATTGCATTTAGGACAATGAGAGCACTAACTTCGATCTTGCCTAACTTATCGACGAGCTAACATGCATGATAACGTGATCATCTTCGACGTGTTGGCAACATATGGCAAGAGGCGAAGCAAGGATGAAGCAAAGAGCAACGAAACATGAAGACTTTGTTTCGGGGCGGCCGGACGCGACGGTGGCGTGGCCGACGCACCGACCGGGTGGTCTTTCCGGGCCGCTAAGGCGTCGCGAGAGCTCTCTGGCCGCGATTTGGCCGGACGCGTCGGCCGGAAGCACGACGGATGCTTCCGATGCTCGGCCGAAGCGGCGCGACCGGACGCAGCGTGGAGGAAGCCGTCATTTGTGGGCCCGATCCTTGTCGGATGTGACAGAAGGCCGGCCGGACCCGGCGGCCCAGGACTCGGCCGGTGAGTCCGGCCAGTCGGTAAGGTCCGGTCGGTCGCCAGAGAGCCCATTTCAAAGCACAATGGCTCCATTTCGTGAGGTGGGCTATATATACTTGGATGGCCTGGTTCCTAGCCCTCCCTCTTACACATTTGAACACTCCTACACACTTGTGAGCAAGTGAGACTCCCCTCCACCCATCTCTTCACTCTAACTTCGATTCTTGAGTGAGATTGAGAGTGATAGAAGTGCATTGCATCGTCGGTTGCATTCTAGAGGCACTTCATCCTTGGAGAAGCCGCGGGATTTCGTTTCTCTTGGGAATTTGCCCGGTTCCCTAGCGGCTTGGAGCAAGAGGCGGTGTTGAGCTCGATTGGAGCTTGTTCGAGGCCACACCGGTGGTTTGTGAGGGGTCGTTCCTTACCCCGCGGGAGATTCACGAAAGGAGCACTAGTGGATTGCTCGTGGCTTGTTTGGCCCCCTCTTGTGATTGGTGTGCTTGAGCTCCCACCGGGATTTGGCACCGGCCATTGCTTAGCAACCATCAAGTGGGTGTGTCGCCACAACGGAGACTAGCGTCTTCGGCAAGCACGTGAACCTCGGTGAAAAATCATCGTGTCTTGTGTGCTAGCTCGTTGGAGATTTCTTGTACACGGTGATTGGCTTCAACCTCGACACTACACCGGTGGTATTGTATCCTAAGCATCTCTTTGCATTACTTTGGTAGTATATCTTGTTAGGGTGTTTAGCTTGGTAGCTTGAGTAGCTTGTTTAGCCTTGTTAGCTCCTAGTGGTAATCCTAGTTAGCATATCTTGTCCACCTAGGAGTAACTTAGCAACCTAGCCATTGCTTGTGATTAGAGATATTAGAATTGCTAGGAGGCTTGCATAATTAGCTTGAAGCATTTGCTTATTTGCTATGCCGTCTTATTTACTAACCGCCTTGCTTAGTGTTGTTTGTAGATTTTTTAATAGGCTATTCACCCCCTCTAGCCCATTAGGACCTTTCACCAAGTAAAATTTTACAAACTATTGGAGATGCTTATAGCAAAATCTACACTTGGGTCCCACCTCAAAAGCTAAATACATTTAATGTCAATATGCATGTATAATATGATGTACTCCCTCCATCCCAAATTGTGAGTCGTTTGACTTTTTTGGCTCCAAGTTTGACCATTCGCCTTATTCAAATAATTTGCAAAAATATAGCAAAATTTAAATTATTCTTTAATAATTTTTATTAATAAAGAAATAAAAGAAAGCCCTAAAAAAAGAAGTGATATTTTGCATAAATTTTTGAATAAGACAGTGGTCAAACTTGTTGTCAAAAAGTCAAACGACTTACAATTTGAGATGGAGGAAGTATTAAAAAAAAATTAACATGAGGTTCAACCATTCAAACCCAAGAAATGAACCCAATCCCAACCCATCCAACATAGTTTTATGTAAAGTCCATCCAAACCCAATCCGCTAAGTAAATTAATCTATTCTCATCCATCTAAAATGTACCAACAGTAAACCATTAAACCAACCCAGTAAAATGTGCCACTTAGCATAGCAAAATCTACATTTGGTCCTGTCTCAAAAGCTAAATACATTTAATATGTGCCACTTAGCATAGCAAAATCCAACCTAGTTTTATGTTAAGGGGGTGCTTACTTGGTGAAATATTTTTGGGTTTGACTGTTGTAGCATTTTTCGTTTGTATTTGATAATTATTGTCTCACCATATACTAACTAAGCTCAAAAAAATTATTTTCGCACTTCTCACCAAAAGCGTGTAATTATGTTTTTTGTTTACTACATTTAATGTTTTATGCATGCATCAAAAGATTCGATGTGACCAGAGAGACGAATCTACACTATATCACCGTGGTCTGCCGACCCCATCGCTTTTGTTAATTCTTTGTAGATTAAGGCTTAAAATAGTTTACGACCCTAATAAAATATCATATAGCACTAGATTTCTCTAACGATGACCCCGATAACTCTATTTCTAGATTCGCCACGGGATGTATTGTAACACTTTTTTGGGTTCACTTTTCATGAACTAAACATGCTCTAAGCCCAATTCAACCCAACCTACTAAGTAAATTATTAACTCATTCTCATTCATCCAAAGCGTACCAATAGTAAACCCAACCCACTACTTAAAACCCTAACTCATTCGGAGCCTATGTTACACGAAAGTGCAGTGCGGGTATCCGATACAATCCGTATCGACATACGTGGATATGCACTTTCTTAAAAAAAAAAAAAACCACTAGAATGGTGTATCCGATTATCCGTATCCGCGTGTCCGACGAGTATTCGGATACGTACATCAACCCCTTGAGTATCCGTGTGGGCGCGCACACGGACGGCACACGCCTCCGGCTCGAGACCAGCAGGGCACAGGCGCGCCGCCGCTGGCTGGCCACGGGCTCGCGGTCGCGGTAGCCCGATGAAGTGGATTGGTGAGCAGTGTCGCCCGCCACCGCCAGCACGGCGCCAAATCATTCTCGCTTTCGTCGTTGGCCCCACGTAGAGCGATGGATATTCGGCCGGTGATTTTGTCCGATTTGGCCTCCGTTGCATCCTGAGCCTCGGGAAACTGTTCTAGTACAGTCGTACTACCACTACCAGCTGGTAGGAGCATCTGCCACTTTGGTCCTCGGAATCCGTGCAATTTCCTCCACCACCCTCGGCGGTACAAGGCAGGATGGCACGTCAGCATCATTAACGAGGGGGAACAATGAGGACTTTTTGCGGCGTCAACGATGTTTAGATCGCTCTCTATCGTCATCTTTGACCCGTGCTGTGCAGTACGGTGACACTAATCTTATTTTAACTCATGGAACGTTTTTTTGTTGTCTTTTACTAGCTACTTTCAATAGGCAATTGGGTACGTATATAAACGATTCCATTGAAAGTGATAACTTTTGAGTAGTTGAACCATATAAGGGTCTTGTGAATATAACAATGGGTACCAGAGACCCAACAACTAATTTAGTATCTAAATAAATATTAAGGGCTATTTGGCCCTGGCCATAGGCTGCCATAGTAGTTGTGGCTTCGCCGAAGTCTCTGTGACGGCCACATGCAACCACCGCCGTTGTGGCGGCCACACTTTGCAGCGGCAAAACTCCCGCGACAATCGTAGCACAGTTCTGTCAAAGGAAAGGTTGTGGCTGTCACAACTTTGTCTTCAAGCAAACAACAACTTTCATTGCATGGCGAGCTGCATCCTAGGCGTGGCCATAGAGGCTGAAAACCAAACACCGAGGAACATCATGTGGCCGCCGCATGTTTGGCATGGCGGAGTTGAGCGGCAACCAAACAGGCTCTTAAGCTCAAGCTCTAGTCCATGAGAGAGAAATAAGTAAAGAACCGAGAACCAGAGGACGAGCTTACATATTTGCTAGATCTACCTAGTTAAATAATGACCATTGCACGGTTCCACCCAAATCCTACGGTTAACTTGTCCCTTACCTTTCCATATCGTACATCGAGCCTCACTTCCTACTGGTGGCTAGTTTTGGCACTAGTGTCACCAATGCTGCCAATATCCATAAGTGAAGACAAGGGTCGAAGGAGGAGTGCCACTTCTAACTTTTGCTATTTCTTCATTATATATTCTTTTAATGATCTAGTGATATTCATCCTTCCTAAATCTAGGTCTTAGCTTCAACATCATCACTACTGCCTTGTTTCGTCACTGATGATACCATTGTCCTGCATCCTCTCTCCGTGCTCAAAAGATCATTCCCGACGAGAATAATGGTTCCCTCTAACTCTAACTCTAACTCTAGGCCGTCATAATTCCATTGTGTTTGTTGTTGTTGTCGTCGTCGCGCCTTTGTTCAACAAATGTTCATCTCTGTAACACCTAGCATACAGCCAATGCCAGAAAACCCCTACATCACATTCACACGACATGAGAAGGATCCACCTAGCTCGAGGCCTCCAACAGTCGGTCTAGCACTAGCAGGAGAAACTGACTCGTAACTGACAAACGCTAGTCCTTGGCCCTTTGCGGCGCGCCCATGCCAGCAGGCACACCCAGCGTGACACCCATTGCTCTTGCAATGCCGCACCGCGCCGCGCGCATGGCGCCACGACATGCGTCTCGCAAAACTCCATCTTCTCAGGGGCTAAACTACAAAAGCAAGCAAACACACAAGACAAGAGTGCCTGCCAGCCCAGGGCGAGCAAAGCACACAAAATTGCGTTTCGACCCCCACATTTATCGTTTTTCCTACTCCTACTAGACTGCGCGTACGCCTGCTCGTTAACGTTCACATTTCCCACACTGCCTCTGCCTGCCTACTCCCGTCCCGTTCCGTCTCAGCTCCTCCGACCTCCTCCCTTCCCCGCCTCGTCCCGCCGCAGCCGCCACCGCAGCGCAGCGGTGGACGCGGGGGGACCCTTCCTTCCCCGAGCACCCGCCTCTCTCCTCGCCCGCTCGCCGGGCCACGCGGCTCGCGGCGAGCATTCCGGGCTCCGTGTCGCCCGGAGCCGCGCGCGGTTTCGCGCGGATCTGAGCCTGCCCGGGCTGGTACCTCGCCGCTGGACTCGGGCCGAGTTGATTTGGCGGCGAGTTTAGGTGTGCCAAGGGGAGAGGAATTCCGGGAGGGGAGAGAGTTGGGTGGTTGGTCTGCGAGAGGTTAGTGGGTGAGCGGGCGGGCGGGCGGGTGACGTACATGCGCCCCGGAGGTCGCCGCCGCTGTCGCTGCTTCGTCGTCCTCGGGAAGCGATGATCGAGCAGTTCGTCAACTTCGTCATCCGGCCGCCTCGGTAATCACTTTACTCCCACTCGTGTCGCCGGAATTTGGCCTGCTTTCTTTTGCAACCGCGCGCAAGTTGGTGGGATTTGGCATGGCAGCCTTTACGCCATTGCGAGTGATGATGATATGTCGATGCAATTCGTCACATGTAGTTTAAAGACTAGGACTTTACTGTACTATGAATCTTCTATCACTAGCAAATAGCTAGACCGACCTATTGCAATTTACCGGCCTCTGTACGGAATGAACAAGAACGCATCAGCCTTTGTTGTAAGGAAAAACGTACCTGCCTCTGTACTATGAATCTTCTATCACTTGCAAACAGCTAGACCGACCTATTGCAATTTATCGGCCTCTGTACGGAATGAACAAGAACGTATCAGCCTTTGTTGTAAGGAAAAACGTACCTGCCTCCAACTATAGTCTCAACGATGCTCAAGGCACAGGAATGCGAAAATTCTGTACTTGAGATACTCGAATGATTGTTGGGTTCATTGAGGCCATCAATGTTACATTAACACACGAGTAAAAAGTTTGTTGTTCAGCCTTTCTATGGATAGTGCAGTACCAGGTTTTCAGTCAAGCAAGTAGCTCGTCATAATCACATGTGCTGTAGTTATATAGAACTGAGCTGGTTTGTGTTAATAACCCCGAAAAGCATTTACATTTAATTAACATGTGCATTCATACCAACTGTACTTCTTCTAAAATAAATTTGTGCCTTTTCTGTAAGATGTGGCAATAATTTAGGTTCTTAGCCTTCAGGTTTTGATATCTCTATCAAATTATTTGTCTCTATTTCCTGCTGAGTGGTGGTTGACTGGCAATGCATTTACAGTGCAGAGTACAATCCAGATCAGTATTTATGGGAGCCAGAATTTACTCTTGCCGGAAGGAAGTATAAAAGGCTAGATTTGGAGGCAAGTAAGGGACAGAATTATTGAGGTTTTCTGTGTCATCCGTTTGCATGTTGTAGATGACTATCGATATCATCTGTATATCAACCTTACGGAACATTCTCTTACTTGTATCATTGTATGTTGCAGCTTACGAATGGAAGAAGTCAGACCTTAAAATGCAGCCACTATGTTCCTGCTGTCATCCCAGAAAACACTGCCCTTCCATGTGTAGTCTACTGCCATGGGAATAGGTACTTACTCTCTTGCCTCATGCAGTCATGCTATTAATATTTGCCTGCTAATCATAATTCATACATCTTAAACATTTTGATCAAATGAATTTCGAAGCTCTTGTCTACCGCTAGCTAACTTTTTAAAGCCCAATCACAATTTCGATTTCATCTGCTAGCTACAGCTGATGAGCTATCAAGATGAATCTTATTTCCAGTTTTGCTCCTTACCATCTTCAATAGCCAATATGTTAACAAGTTTTTTCATTAATTTAATGCAGTGGATGCAGAGCAGATGCAAATGAAGCTGCTGTCATACTTCTTCCTTCAAATATCACCCTTTTTACACTTGACTTTGCGGGATCAGGACTATCAAGCGGAGATTATGTCAGCCTCGGTTGGCATGAGGTGTGTAGTCATTATAAATTTTGTAGCACCATTCACATTATATTGTAAATGACATACCCTGAAAAATATTATCACTGTTGTACTCCCAGAAGCAGGATCTCAAATGTGCCGTGTCCTTTCTGCGTAACAATAAGCAAGTTTCTCGTATAGGCCTTTGGGGGCGCTCGATGGGTGCTGTTACAAGGTATTAGTTTATCTAAAATGCTTGTTCTCTACTTTGTGTAGAAATGCCATCATTCTGTTTCTGTGATAATATACCTATTTAAAAGGTGTTGGACTATAGTAGAATATACCTCTTACAAATTGCATCTTAAACAGTCTGTACTGTTCATTAAATCCCATCCACCCCAAAAAGAAAAAAAAAAAAAAAAAAAAAAGACCCTGGTACTCTGCAAAGTATCTTGATTTAGATTTTTCTGCATTTTGATAATTTATGACACCTTGTGTTCATATATTTGCTGCAGTCTACTATATGGAGCAGAAGACCCCTCAATTGCTGGCATGGTTCTGGATAGTGCTTTCGCTAACTTATATGACTTGATGATGGAGCTTGTAGAAGTTTACAAAATACGAGTTCCTAAGTTCACGGTATGATTATCTCATGGTGAATGTTTAGCTTCACTATGTTCATTAAAGTAACCATTTTACTGTCGAACTGTATGTGCTTTTTATGATATAATAATAGGCACATATGTGTATTGTTATATAAGAGATGTATGTAGAACGCTTGTTGGTAACTTGGTATAACAAGAGAGTTCTTCTTTTTTATTTTTTAACATCTTAGGAAGTCATGCAACTAGTTTTCTGTATATCTTAGGCCACTGGATACCCTATGCAGCAACTTTTTCTAAATCCTGAGCCAGTAGGGAGATTCCACCTGGCTTCTGTTTCCTTCTGCTGATGTTCCATGAAATAGTGCTTGCTGATTGTAGATTGCAAATGATTCACAATATAGAAGTGCTGTTGTTAATGTTGTAAAGGTCCACAGTATAGGCTTTCCTGCTTCATGTTCTGTTCAACTGTTCAGTGTATGTTGCTATACTCACATGATTTGATGGTTGTTGTGATACATATATTTTCAGGTTAAGATGGCTGTTCAGTACATGCGACGTGTCATTCAGAGAAGAGCTAAATTTGACATAATGGATCTTAATGTTGTCCAGGTTAGCTTTCCAAAATAGTATTTTCTATTTTCTACTAGTTCAATCACTGAAGAGTCTGGTAGAACTTTTAAATAGTTACGATCCTTGACAAGGACAAATGGTTTGCATTACCTATGAATGGATGCATGGAATAGTTTGAAAGGCATATGGTTAGCCTACTTTTGATCTGATTAGGCCTCAAAGGAGCGATTTGACTGCAACGCATAAAAAAAAAAGAAAAGAAAAAAAAAAAAATGGTTTATTGCATGTGTCTTTTTTCATCCAAGTTAGGATTCTCAATTGTCTTGGCTCTGAACACAGACATTAGATAAGTCAAAACTTCTACATGAGATTGATTTTGAGTTGAGATTTGAGAGTTATTCCTTGTGTAAAATTGATTGTAGCATAAAACTGCATGTTATACTGTGTTTTTTTTTCTTAGGAGTAGTATCGTAATCAATTTCATCTTTCTGAGTAACATTGTTTCTTTTGCCTTGCCAGTTTGCACCCAAGACGTTTATTCCTGCATTATTTGGACATGCTTCAAATGATATGTTTATTCAGCCACATCACACAGAACGCATTCATCAGGCATATGCGGTAAGTATCACTCTAGCTTGCTTTAGGAAGGTTGATCAGTACATACATGGCTTTTAAATGCATACAAGCCTCATCACTGGTGATTGCTCCTGCTGAAGGGCCTTCTGATTGCTGCTTATGTTGGTGACATATTTCTATTCCTCTGCAGGGGGATAAAAATCTAATTAAATTTGAGGGTGATCACAATTCCCCAAGGCCCCAGTTTTATTATGATTCTGTTTCAATATTCTTCTACAACGTTCTTCACCCACCTCAGTTTCCTTCAACGGGCACAAATAAATTTGATAAGTATTACAACCTTGGTGCTTTTTAAGGGTGGTGCTGGTACCAATGAGGTAAATTTTGATCCTGTGTGAAGTCTTCTGCCTCATGTTGTACAAAACTCTCCTAGTAGATTACTTATACATGTACTTGAATTTTCAGAGCTTATTGTATGAGATCATCAATGGTCTACGGGCAGCTGGCACTGATGCAGGAAGTTCATCAGCTGCTACAGCTAATTTCACAAATGGTGTGTTTTTTCTTCCTCAATACTTAATATCTTTAAGTAACCATTTTCTGCTATTGACTTCGTTTTCGTTGTTTCAGCTACAAAATCAGTAGTTGAATTGCTGACAGAGAGGGTAAATCAGCTATCTGTTAAAAATGATAATGACTTGGTAAGTCAATTATTGTCCGCCCTTCCTATTCTACTTGAGGTTTTAACTCCATTCAAATGCAGGATTTTCTTTTGGATGAAAATCATAACCTCACTGAGATGGACGGTAACACAGGAGAGTGTCATTTAGAGGTAAAAGAAGATATTGATATTTGTGGGGAAAAAAAAGATCTTTGTGATTTCTTTACTTGAAGTTGAGGACTTTTCTTTCTTTATTAGGATAAAGCAAACAGACAAACAGAAGAATGCTGTTCGTATACCAGCTCAAACAGAGAAAGCTGGGGAAGATGTTCTTCCTTGGGTGGAGCTAGTGATGGATCATCATCCGAGCAGCCTGAAATACCTAATCATAAGCTCAAGGTGCATTTCTTCAGTCTTTTAATAGTCCCTTGAGATTTGAATGCTAGAAGTCTTTGTGTTTGTTTGCTACTAATGTTCAAAATTATAGTTCAGTTTGCTTTATCCTAAGTTGAACTTCCCTATCTTTGACTCGGTTTAGGAAACAAAATTAACATCTATAAAGAAATTCAAATAAATTCACTATCAATATCAATACATTGTGTAAAATTTAATGTAACTAATCTGATATTGTAGATGTTAATATATTTTTCTATGAACTCGGCCAAAGCTATAATTTGTAGAGTGAGTACTTCAATAATATAAGGTTGATTTCAAATTAGTGATGTCCTGCTTATTCTGGATCTGTGAACAGTTTTTAATCTCGTTTTCTTCTCCTAAACTGTAGAGCATGACACTAAGGGCTCTAGCAACACCACTGAGACGGGTACGAAGGAAACCTCTCACAATCCCAAAGGAGAAGAAGAATCAATCATTGTGGAAGAGGTTAAAAAAGGAGAGGCAAGAGATGGGGGAAAACATATCCCAGCGTCTCCGGTTGTGTCTCCAAGGCCAGGCTCGGCACAAGAGAACCAAATCGTCTTGACAACTGTGAATACACATTTAACTCTTGGACAAATCTGCTAGGAACTCACTGATGATTCACCAACAGAATTGCGCTGCGATTTGGAGCTTCTACATTCAGCGGCAATCATTCTGCGTACATTGGTTGAACATTAGTTAGAAATCTTTCTGTTAGGTCATGGATTCTCCCCAGCCCTGATGTGTTAACTGCCAATCTTTAATGTTCGTTTCTTATGATTTTTTGCCCAATGTAATCCTGTAAATTTCAAGGTTAAGAACTTGTGGCTGGGGAAGGGGCACCAGTGCATTGCTTTAACTGTTTGTGTAGGGTTTGAATGTCGAGTTGTATGACTTGTATCGACAGAAATCTCAAATCTCATTTGTATGCTGCTCGGTAACGTCTCTGATTAGCTATGCTGTACTGTTGTACCTGGCGTGAAATGCACGTGCACTCCTATCCTGAGCTATTCTCTGATTTGTGTGGATTTGCCTTTGGGCGTGGCAATCGTCACCAGCAATATTGACGGACCTTTATGTGCTCTGCAAATGTGAATCCACAGTCTCATTGGCATATTGTACTACTTACCTTTTGATGAGTCTTGACCTTATGCTGGGATGTTGGGAATGTCATGTAATCTATTAGTACTACATTGGAGTTTTACTAAAAAAAAGGTACTCTCCTGTATTTCTATTTCGTTCCAAAATAAGCACATATCTTAAGCGGATTCCTTCCTCTAAACTTCACATGCCTATAGACTTTAGAGCACTTAGGGTTAGGGCTTGTTTGCCATGGTTTCTGCCGTCTCCGGCTCCTCCTCTGTGTCACCTTTAGTCACTGTAGTGAGGAGCCGGTTTTCTCCCTGTAGCCGGGTTTTTTTTTTTGGCACTATAGTTGAGGAGCTGGAGCCGGTGCTCCTTATGCCAAATAGACCCTTTAGGCTAAAGTTCAAACCTAACTTTAGAACTAGAGACTTTAGCTCTAAAGTTTAGAGGTCTATAGTTTAGAGGAATGGATCTAAATAGGCCTAAAGTATTATGAGATTGTTTCTGAAATACATTTTATAATAAATTTATTTATAGATGTAAACAATGATATCGGACGGTATCTAAATTAGTTTTTTAAAAAATTGAGTGTTCGACAAAAAAAAAAAAAATATTTTGGAGTACACCGGAGGAAAGTCAGGAGCTTTTTTGGATTCAGGGCAGCAGAACCTCGTTCAGCGCCACCGCCACCGCCCCAGACCAGGCGAACCGTTTCTGTTGCAGCTATGGAATGCCGCCGCCTCTTCCTCCTTCGCCACCGGTCCCTCTCTTCCGGCACCCAGGCCAGCGCCGATGCCTTCGCCGGCGAGATCTCTGCCCTCCTGACCGCCCGACGTTATGGGGCTTCCATTACCCGGGCGGAGCAGTTCATACGCTCCAATGCCGTCGGGGCCTCCGGCGTCCCCGAGATCTACCAATCGGTGGCCGCCGCAGGCCCAAGTGGGCAGCGCCTTTACCTCGGCGACGCGGCCTCCGCGCTGGTCGAGGCATCCGTGCGCGCGTACCTCCCCGACGGCGCGGTGCTGCTGATCGATCACCTCATCGGCAAGCCCAAGTTGCCGCAGCCGTCGGCAACCTCCTGCGGCCACCTCATGGCGTTGCTCCTCTCCCTCGGACGCCGCGCAGACGCGCGCCACGTGTTCGAGGCCCTCGGCACCAAGCGCAACCAGGCGATCGCAACGGTTTGGAGAGCCGGGAGAGCGGCCGACGCCGTCAAGGTGTTCGGCGAAATGGCGGGCGCGGCCGCCGCGCCAAAACGTTCCAGGTACCGGTACATTACCGTGAATATGATGAATGACTGCCTGAAGAAGGGAGATCTGGAGGCTGCTTCGGAGTTGCGGACCCGGATGGTGCAGGCGGGCATGCAGCTACCCAAGCAACAGCGCCAAATGCTCCGGATGCTGGAACAAGCCGGGCGCGCCCAGACAACATCAACCGAACATGCTCATCCAAATCACCATCATGGCAGACGGCATCGATGACGCCATCCATAGGCTCCGGCAGATTGACCAGGATGGCATGCCACCTCCCAATGCACACTCCTACAACATGGTACTCGCCGCCTCTGGAAGGCCGGTAGGGGCGATGATGCTGTCAAGATGTTCGGCGAGATGGCAGACAAGTCCTTGGCGCCAAATAAGTTCACATATGATGTCATGATCAATGGCCACTTGAAGAGGCTGAGTCCTGTTCTGGCCTCGAAGAAGAACGAGACTGGAGATTTGGAGGCCGCGCTCCAGCTGCGGGCTCGATGGTGCAGGAGGGCTTCAAGCCAGACGAATACACCTACCATTTGCTGATGACAGAACTCCTCGTGGCTGAACGGCTGGGAGATATTACAGCTCTGTTTCATGAGATGCTGATACAAGGGACGACACTACACAAAATCGTTCATGGCAGTCTGGTTGAGTTCCTCATTACAATCAAGAAACCTCAGCTACTGGACATCATCAAAGAATCTGCAAAGGATGGTGTCGCTGCGTCAGAAAATGGTTGCATTACCTTGTTGAAGCAGCTATGCAAGATTAAGAAAGTTTCACTCGCAGAAAAGGCGCTGACGACATTTGCAGAAGCAGGGTTGGTCCCAACAATGGAGATGTACAACATTCTCATTGACGGGTATTGCAAGATCAATCAACTACAAGGGGCATTCAAGCTGTGTCGCGAGATGAAATCATGTGAACAGCTTGTACCTAATGAAGCCACCTACGAGGCACTGCTGCTGGCCGTGCGAGACAACAAGAGCATCACGTATTGGGAGGACGTGGTGGAGTTTTTTGAGAAAAATGGAGTCAGTACTGATGGGCTGAACTCCGGCAGTTCTGCTGCAAAAGGATTCAAGTATAGGACTAGTCTAGTACCTAGAGTGTTTAACAAACTGGTGAGCAAGCTATTTTAGTCTAGTACATTGTAGGTCTAGAGTATTAGCTTAAACAGATGCTCGATGATTAGTTCGGAAACTTAAATGGGCAAACAATCCAGGGAGATGCCATTTGAATAAGTCATTTAGCTTTTCATGGTGGATTTTCCATCCCTGGGTGGGGTTACTTCCGAATTAGGCCTCAGGGGCATGTTCTAAAACGCACATTGATTGACCTACCGATGCTTCAGTGCATCACGTCATGTGGTTGCTAACTTGTACTCCAATGTAAACAGAAGCATCTGGCGTGCATTATTGGGCTTATAATTTGATAAGGATTTGATACCTACTGATGGTCGGTCCAATGTAAACAGAAGGACTTTCCTCGGATTTGATAAGGATTATATTTGTTGGATGCATTATTGGGCTTAACGAATTTTGGACATACAGTCCTTATCAAATCCGAGGAAAACGAACTATTGTCATGCAAACCATGAGGTGGTTGGCGCTTAACCTAAAATGAGGACTCCAATGTAAACAGAAGCATCTGACCATGTAATCAATCAATCAATCATGTAGGGCGTCATTATTTGCCGGATTTTCTCTCACCTGATCTATGTGATGCGATTTTTGCTTGTTTGGTTTTGCTGCATGGGCACCTGATCCTCTGAATCGAGCAACCACAATGTTGCAAAAACCGGTCCATAAGGAATATTTTATTAGCCATCAGGTAACCCATACATTGTGGCAGTGGTCCATAAAGAGGGAATAGCCAACAGGCACTCCTAGGACTATGGACAACCCATAACACAATAAACAACAATATGTGTACTGTACATCTGACAGAATACAGTAATAAACAGAGAGCCGTTGCATTCCAGTTGCATTCGGAAGTAGCCGTTGGCCTGCGTTGCTTGCTTCCTCTCTTCTTCAACTCTCTACAAAAGCTGATGCTTTCGTGCTTCCTTCTCCACACTTCCAAGCCTCACATTTTGAACTCTACAAAGATGGAACCCCCACCCGAAACTTTACAAGCCTCCTGAATCAAGGCTTGAATCAAGGCTCCCCAACCCAATACCCAGAGGGTAGTGGCCAGATTTCACCACCTACACCCCAATCCCAGTTTCCCTTTGGAACATCTAATTTTCCACAAAACTTCAATCCTTTTGGTCCTCCAGGAATCCACCCACCATATGGCCATTCTCCTCCCACATTCCAAGGTGTTCAACAGCAAGGGAGTTGGCTACAAGCTCCACCTAGCTTTCAAGGATTTCATCTCCATGAAAGTTTAGGTGCACTGCCGTAATAGGCCTCCAGCTAGCCCCTTCAATTTGGCCATTTGGGCGGAGGTGCAGCCAACACTTCTTCCCATGGATCTCGAGTCTAGTTCTCGATGCTCGCACAAAAGGAGAAGCAATCAATCAACGTTCAAGATTCAAGTGCTAGCAAAGTGAAGAAGGAGAAGAACCACGAGGCGCCAACGCATCAATTGGAGTGAAGAAGAAAATGGTAGGCTATTCGATGCATGGACAAAACACTCCACCGATCCCGTAATCAAGACCGACAGAAACTTGAGTATTATTGGAAAGTCTGTAGCTGCTGAGTTCAACAACAACGCGCCAAAAAATAGTCACAAGAGGACAATCAAACAATTGAAGAAACACTGGGGTGATGTCAAGAGGGATATCACAAAGTTCAGTGGAGCTTATGCTCGAGCTATGGGTGCACGCAGCAGTGGGCAATCTGATGACATGGTGCTCAAAACAGCCCATGAGATGTTCAAGGGAGGCAGCAATGGCAGGTCTTTCATATATGAGTACCTATGGAAAGTGGCCAAGGAGATGCCCAAATGGCGCAGAATCATCCAAGAAGAGAGCACATCAAAAAGGACCAAGCTATCTAACTCAGGAGCATACACTTCTTCATCCAATCAAGACACAGAGGGGGAAACCATAAGTAGAGAGGTACATCCTGAGGGGCAGAAGAAAGCGAAGGCAAGGCTGAAAGGGGCAGGGAAACCTGCTGCACCATCTCCTTTGAGCGACCAACCAAGTCAGAAAATGATCATGTATCATGAAGCTATGTTAATGAAAGCAAAAAGTGCAAGAGCTAAAAAGTACAGCGCCTATTTGAAATTGTTGGCAATAGATACCTCAAACTTCAATGAAAAAGAAAAAATGAGGCATGACAGCGTACTGGACCAGATTGCAAAAGACTTGGCTGAGGAGTAGAAAGGCAGAAAGAGATGCATATATCCCTAGTATTTAGTGTAATTGTTATTTTTCTTAGGTTGGATGGTTGTACCCCCTAGTAGTTGATTAGTTTATGTATTAGGTTGGATGGTTGTACCCCTAGTATTTAGTGTAATTGTTATTTTTCTTAGTCCGTACCCCACTATTAATGAAACCAAATTTCTTGAGTTAAAAAACTTGTTTGTTGTCGCTCACTCGTCCACACAAAAATATAGTTTGTTGAGAAAAAGACAAGCAAAAAATATAGCTGTTGAGATCATGCCAAAAGCAGTACATGGCTGTTGAGAAAAGGACAAAAAATATAGCAGTTGCATACAAGAGGACAGCGGCTACAAATATGACCACCACACCACTCCCTTGTTCACAACACTCCACTCCCTCATTCACTGTCCATTCGACAGCTTTGCTGGTTCACTCAAGAAACCACTTCCTCATTCACTAGAAAAGATGTCAACCGACTCGAGATAATTCTATTGAGTCCGAGATTGAAGCGAGAGATAGAGGCCGAGCTTGAGCAGAGATTGAAGCCGAGATTGAAGCGTAATCGCCTAGGTCCTCTATTCAACGTGGCGGTTATACAAGGAGGTACATCAACAGAGATCATGAAGGTGATCACAACAGACTAGTTGCTAAATATTTTTCAGATACTCCTTTGTACACAGATAATCAGTTTCGTAGAAGATTCCGTATGAGGCGGCATTTATTTCTACGCATAGTTCAAGCTCTAGGTGATTGGTCTCCATATTTTCGTCTGCGTAGAGATGCATTTAGCAAAGTGGGTCTGTCACCTTTACGTAAATGTACCGCTGCCATTAGAATGTTGGCATATGGTTCACCGCGGATCTTATGGATGAAACATTTGGGGTTGCCGAGAGTACCGCAATGGAGTGTTTGATTCATTTTGTTCATGGTGTTAGAAGCTTATTCGGTGCACAATATCTACGCAAACCTACTAGTCGGGACCTCCAACGCTTGCTACAACCAGCGTAACAAATGCGTGGTTTTCCCGGGATGTTGGGTAGTCTTGATTGTATGCATTGGGAGTGGCGTAATTGCCCCCGTTGCTTTGAAAGGGCAATTCACTCGAGGTGATTATAAGGTACCTACCATAATGCTAGAGGCTGTTGCATCTTATGACCTATGGATTTGGCATGCCTTCTTTGGAGCTGCTGGTTCAAACAATGATATTAATGTGCTTGACAGTCGGCCACCGTTATTCACGTGAAACGCCTACAAGGCAAAGCACCCGAGGTTCATTACACTATTAATGGGTCACAATACAACATGGGTTATTATTTAGCCGATGGCATCTATCCGAATGGGCCACATTTGTCAAGACAATCCTCGGGCCCGTAAGTGCTAAGGACAAATTGTTTGCAAGTTATCAAGAAGGAGAAAGAAAAGCCGTGGAACGAGCCTTTGGGGTGTTGCAAAAGCGTTGGGCTATCATACGTCACCCGCCTAGAATGGGAACGTGAAGAGCTAGCCAATATTATGTATGCATGTATTATTTTGCACAACATGATTATAGAGGATGAGAGAGGCATATATGACACACCGGATGAGAACACATATGAGCAAGCACAAACATCTCCAGATTTAACCGGCCTTGCACATGGACCAATCTATGGATTCACGGATGTGCTTGACAAAGACAAGGAAATTCGTGATTGCTCAACTCACAAAGGCGTCTCAAGGAAGATTTGATAGAGCATATATGGCAAAAATTCAAGACACAAAGAACAAACAAACCATGAGTAGAGCCTCATCCATGTAATTTTACAATCTTGTCTTAGCTAGATTATGGCTTATCCAATAAATTTAGGATTGTGTGTTTCCTTCGGATGCTTTGTAATCGTATCTAAAATAAGGCGCTTGTGCTTGCTTCCTTTATGGAATTGTTCTCGCTTGCAAAAAAAAACTAAAAAAACTAATGTCTCTAATCAACTATGTCCGTGCGAACGAACTACAAAATCAAGTAGAGATTGGAGGTGGAGGTACCGCTGAACGGAGGTCGTGAGGTGGCCTACGACATCGCGAGGTCACCGGGCCGCCCCCCGCTAGCCACGTGAAGTCGTCTCACCGGCCGCCCAGGTGCACCACGGGAGGTCGCCTCACCGCCGTCCATGAGGTGGCCGCGCCCGTGTCGCCGGCAAGATGCGTGAGGAGGCCGCGCCCGTCGCCGGCCGTCGGCGGCGGGCCGCACCCCAGTCACCGGCGGCGCGAAGTCGCCGCAAGAATGCCACCCGACCGATTTTCTAGGCTTCCTCAAAGGTGGAAGCCGCAGATCCTAGTTGATGCAAGATTTTGAGGAGCCGGACGTGGAAGGGCATGGCCGGATTTGGTGCAAGGAGGGAGATCGGGGACGAGATGACGGAGGCGGCGGCGGACGGAGTTCCCCGAAACTCGCGAAGGATGCGGGAGGTTGAGGACGGAGATTTTTATTTCATCGTGGGACCCACCCTTATGGCCGGGTTGAGCCGGATACATTGTGCCATTTGCAATAGCTGGTGCCACCTGCTGTGGACCCCATCACTATGGATTGGTTCGCCCCTATACATTGCTCTTGCTCTTAAGGTACAAAAGCATCCTCTAACGGTGTTGTAGATGCACAACTATCACATACTCCAAAGTTGATATATTGACATATTTCAATTGAGATAAATTAAGGGATAAAAGGATAACAGTTGAACTACAAATGGCATGATGATAATTGTTTAGGGTCCGTTTGGATGTAGATATTGGGAGAGTTGGAATTGAATTGGGTTCAATACCAAAGCCAGCTATGGTATTGAAATGGCCACAATTCCAATTTTGCTGTTTGGATGGCCATTGAATTACCGTTTGGAATTATAGCAAGTACCTCAAATCCAATTCATGTTTGGATGCAAAAGGATGGAATTGAAATCGGCAAAGTTAACCATGGCCATGGCAGGAGGAGATCGACCGCGGCCATGGCGGGGAGGAGCTCGACCGCGGCCATGCTAGGAGCTTGACGATGCGTAAGAACGGGAAGCCACCGCCGACAGGAGGATGCCGCCGAAGATGGGCAGATCTCAGGGGAAGGAGGAAGAAAGGGGTCGGGCCGGCCTCGAATCGTTGGGAAGAAGGCTCACCACCGCCAGACGTCTCGCCGCGCTGGCCTGGCCGCCCGCGACGCCTCCGATGTACTCACGCCGGTGTAACACCCCGTGTGTTAATTACCGATTAAGCCATGGTTTGGACAAAAATAGGTTTAGTTATAGTTGGTTTTGTTGTTGGATGATGGTTTGATAGTATAGGTTGGGAATCTGAAATTTGAATCAAATTCAAGTTTGAATTGAACTTCGAAAACCCTATTTTCTATTCCCTCTTTTATCCCCTTTTCGTTATTTCAAAATCTAAGCAAAATTTGCAAAAATTTCCAAAAGCCAAGTTGTAGATCTTGTTTTGATGTACAAAAGATATGTACAAAGTTTTTGAAGTTTTTGAATAAATTTTGAAGTAATTTTAATTCAAATTTGTCCCTTTTTGACCCCATTTCAAAAAGTCTTGTTTAGAGGCAAAATTTGAAAATCTTCCAATTGTGAAAATTTTAGATCTTGAAAAATTAAGCCAAGTTGCTTTTTGGAGTTTTTCAAGTTCAGTTCAATTTTTGGGAGAATTTGGCAAATTTCAGAAAATTTGGAAAAAGTGCTTCTGATCCCGTATGGTGGCCGTCCTTCCTCATCGTCGCGGTGTCGCGGTGGCCTTCGGCTGAGCTTCGGCGCGACCCGGTCGCCCGGCGCTTTTGAGATGGCCGCAGGCGTCGTCGTGTCGCTCATCCTTCTTCGGCCGTGCTAGAAAGCCCTAACCGCCGCCCGTCTCCTCCTTTTTCTTCTTTCCGCCATCGTCGACCACCACCGATCCGCCCGCGCTATGCCGCCGCCCTCGCCCACCACCTCCGCTCAAATTGGTCACGTCACCAGCTCCGCCTTGTCCTTGCGATTCGATTGACAGCGCGCCGGGCATCGCATCGCCGGAAACGTCCGCGCAAGATCATCTCCCTCGCGGACGGCGGCGGCGGCCGCCGCGATCCACCTCGCCATCGTGAAAGTGTTACGGTGAGCCTCGAGACAAACCAACTTGCGCCTTAGCTTCGCCTCGATGTCGTAGTCATGGTCGACCCTTCCTTTTTCGCTTTTCGGAGCTCTGTCCACCGGAACGCCCGTCGTTGCCGCCGAGAGCACCGCCGTAGTCGGTCATCCACCGTCGCCGACTCACCTCCGCTCGCGATCTCCGACCCAAACACCTTGCCATTCAAGCCCGCGGTGAGCTCCTAGTCACGACCGTGTCGTCGGTGTGTGTCGATTCGATTCTGCGCTAAGAGGCAGCCGGCCGAACGCCGGTCGGCCGGCGAGCTCGGCGATGTCCGCGCCGCCGCGATGTCGGCCCCCGCTAGGGTTGGTTTTGGTTCGGTTAGTTGGGGGATTAGAGTCGCCCAGGTGTCCTGCTTGCGTTGTTGTTCTTGCCGTGGCCGGGAACGCTTCCGGTGAGCCCTTCCGCCGTCCGCCCGCTAGCGGGTCGTGGGGTGCTCTGCTCAGAGTGGCCGGGGACTCGAGAAAACATAAATAGAAGAAAGTACAGGGGCCTTTATGCAAAGTCCATGACTCACTTGAATAGTGTCAAATAGTTGTAAGGGTAGTTTGGTAATTTTATAATATTGCAGGGGTTTAATTGCAAGGTTACCAAGTCGAAGTCCGGGCTGGCCTGTCACTATTCCTCTGGGCCGGCCTGCCACTATTGGACCCAGCCGCGATAGTGTTGGGCCGATTAGGTCCGATGGCCCTTTTTTTTTTTAGGAAATGTTTTTGTTAATTTAGTTATGTTTGAATAGTGGTGATTTTGTGATTTTCATATAAATTCAAATACTTGCTTATAAATTCTAAAAATTTTTGTATAGCCTTTTCATGATGTCTAGTATTTATGAAAATTTTGAAACTTTGATTTTGAGTAGTTCTTGCATGATTTAAAAATACAATCTTTAATTGAAAAATGCATCTTCTATGATTTTTAGAAAATAAAATATTTATTCAAAAATCATGAAAATTTATTTGGTACTGTTTTATGATGTGTCCTACTTGTATAAAAAGTTTGGAGTCATTTTGACATGTTTAAATTATTTTCTATTTTATGCTTTATTTGTTTAATTAGAAAAGAGAGTAGTTAGTATAAATGACCTAGGTTTGATGTGTGCTTTGGGATTGTTTTGTGAAACTTGGATCATACCACAATTAAGTGGTCCTTGAGAACTCCTTAGGCAATGGTGATGATATCTTGTAGAGTAGTTCAACAAGTTGGTTTTGTTGGGTTGCAACTTTATCGTGAAGAAAAGTTGTACTCAAGCTGTTATCATTTCATGCATCCATCAAGCATCATATTTATACTTCATCATGCTAAAGCATGCATCATCATCTACGTGTAGAGTATACGAGAGTGAGACGGTTCATGATGGTCGAGCTTCAAGAAGATCCATCTACCGCTGATATCGAGGTCAAGTATGACTCGGGTGATCTCGTTAATGAATCTAACTTTTTCCTCGCAACACGTGCAAGCCCCGAGCATAAACCTTTCTCTGTTTTATCAATACTTTAATCACCTTAAGTCTAGTGTAATGTGCATTAAGTTAGTAGGAGTTGGTTGATACCGTTGTTGCATGATTACCTTGATCTACAGTTATTCCAGAATTTATCCCACTAGTATGAGTAGGTCATTTCCCTAAATGCTTAGTAATGCTTAGATGTCGGTAGAAGTCGAATGATGGCTTCATCGTTCGCGTAGATATAGGTTTTTATCTTTGTTCCTCCCGGCTATGAAAAAGAGAACACCCCGATGGTGGTTCATGAGAATAAATGTGGTAGTATTGAATTTAAGATCGGACGGGACGTAGGTTGAAAGCCGGCGGGATACCTAGCCGTGTTTTTGTCCCGTGTTGGTCGTGATAAGGACCGGCCCCGTTGTTTGGATTGTTAAGTTCGGGACTTTTTGAACGCTAGTACGCCCGAGGCCTTTCCGCAAAGGCACGGCCGCCGGGTTATCACCCCTGTGTCGGGCCGACCCTAACTAGCCACATACTCCCAGTAAGCCGGATCTCGGGGGTGTGCCAAATCGAACGGACAACCGCACACCGGGAGTGGAGAGATGGCGGGAGTAGCATGTACCCACCCTACGGGTCAAACCGTCATTAGGGACGGGGTAGGGAGGTGGAGTAATCGTGCTCTCGGGTGGCGATGGACCCAAATCCCGTTTTGGACGAACGAGTGAGGGTTGATATATGCAAGCCTAAGTGCTACATATGTCGTGGTGGTTAGGGATCCCCACTGGGTATTAATCGGTTCATGAATCGCCGTTGCTTCTCGGTTATGGAGACCCGTTCTTACGCCCATTCATCGTAGTAATTGAAGAAACAAGGTTACTCATGGTTATGAAAAAAAAAAGAGATGCAGAGATAAGTTGAGATGTGTTGTTTAAAAAGTGTTTGAGATAGAACAGGTGCAAATCTAGCTTTATTTATGCTCCAATAAAATTTATGCTAAAGATATTGAAAGTAAGGATCAGATAAGTTGAGATGTGTTGTTTAAAAAGTGTTTGAGATAGAACAGGTGAAAATCTAGCTTTATTTATGCTCCAATAAAATTTATGCTAAAGATATTGAAAGTAAGGATCGAGATAAGTTGAGATGTGTTGTTTAAAAAGTGTTTGAGATAGAACAAGTGCAAATCTAGCTTTATTTATGCTCCAATAAAATTTATGCTAAAGATATTGAAAGTAAGGATCAGATAAGTTGAGATGTGTTGTTTAAAAAGTGTTTGAGATAGAACAGGTGCAAATCTAGCTTTATTTATGCTCCAATAAAATTTATGCTAAAGATATTGAAAGTAAGGATCCACTTGTAGTAAGCTTTTCTGCAAACTTCCCTTTTCTAGCTCTACTTTCCTTAAGCTAGCATATCCTTGGAGTCTTTTCTTTTGTCGGGTAAGTCTTGCGGAGTACATTGTGTACTCAGGGTTTGTTAACCCTTGTTGCAGGTGCTGACTCGTGATGTTAACCAAGGTTGTGTCGGCGGGCTCGACATGACTTGGACGTCTCCTATAGTTATACTCAGCTTCCAGTAAATTAAGTTAAGTTTACTCAAATATAACTTACTCACAATTGTAAAATTAATGTTATTATTCTTCCGCACTCTGATCTGTATTTTTGTAACAAATGTTGTAATGTTGTAGCTACTCCTTTGTTGATCCTGGTATGAGAGTGGTGTAATCGGGGTTTCCGATGACACCCGACAGGCTTCTTAAGTTATTGGGTGCATCGCTGACTGTTGTCGAGGTCTTTGGGACAATGAGGTGCGGGTGGGCCAGTAATTAGGGGAGGTTCTGTCACGGCGGCACTTCGCACGCGCCTCCTCTCGGGATCGGGTCACGGCGCCGCCCCCACGCGCCTAGCTTCGCGCCGCCGTCACCGCTTGAGGGCCGCCGTCACCACTCGAGGGCCGCCGTCACCGCCGCCCCCACGCGTCTGGCTCGCGCCGCCATCACCGCTCGAGGGCCGGCCGCCGCCGAGGGCCGCCGTCACAACTTCGCCCGCCGCACGCGCCTCCTCTCGCTGGATCGGGTCACGGCCACCGCCCACACGCCTCGCTCGCGCCGCTCGCCGGGCGGCCGGCCGCGAAGAAGGAGGAGTCGCCACGAGGATGTGGGTGTGGATGCGAGGCTCTATCTCCAATTCGCCCACCTCGTGGATAACGCCGGTATTTGCGGGCGAGGGGCAGCAGGTGTAGTGAATACCTCTTTGGCATTGGAGGTGATTTCCAATTCCAAATTCGAAGTCATCCAAACAAATGCATTTGATGCAATCCAATACCAATGTCAATTCCTAAGGCCCAATATCTACATCCAAACACACCCTTATATATTTTTATCTACACAAAAAAAAAAACTTGTGTGAGCAACTAAACAACTTCTTAGGACAAATAGGCAACCATACACCTTTCTCTTCCATGCACTGTTTAGCTACAAGGAGCGTGGACCCTAGATGTGACCTAGGCTCGGCTCGTCCACGAGCCAATCACGATCAACTTAACAAAGATCCAAGAATGGGCATAGATATTAGATAGTACTTCATCTCAAATTGTAAGTCGTATGACTTTTTTTGACACCAAGTTTGACCGCTCAGATTATTCAAAAAATTTGTGCAAAAATAGTCAAATTAAAGTTATTTTTAAAGAATTTTTATTAATAAAGCAAAGCTATGACAAAAGAAGTGATATTTTGTAAAAAAAAAATTTAAATATGACGAGTACTCAAATTTGGTGTCAAAAAAGTTAAACGACTTATAATTTGAAATGGAGGAAGTAGTAAATACAATTTGTCAGATTGAGTCTTGTCTTCTAGGGCCATGTCAAGGTCTTGTACATGCGTTAGGTTCCCATTCTAATTTAAGGGTCCCACTTTTGACGCGAGCTCAGAAATATATCAAGTCACATCAATTTGTACAAAGTACAGCTTGCAATCATATTAAGTCTCCTCTAACAATTCATGTCGATTCCGTTAAAATTGTCAAGGTATGAACACAAGCTTTTAAATTTTGGATCTAGCTTTTGGTATAGAATGAACAAGTAGCTATAATAGTTTTGTTATTTTTCAACAACATGTCTTCACATATATTTTCATGAAGAAGAAGTTACAGTGCCGAAAGAACTGGCTTACATATATTTTCATGAAGAAGAAGTTATAGTGCCGAAAAGAACTGGCTTACACGACGCGGCTATGGAAAACACCCAAGGAGATAGTGGCTAAGAACAAAACACACAAGAGAAAGGAAAAAAACTTGGATGGATCCTAACATAAGAGCAATTGAATTAGACATGAATTATTTTGTATTAGAACAGGCCTGGACTTAGATGGATTTATTTATCTATATGTATTCGATGCTAATCCATTGCTACCTCTAGTCTAGCAAAAAGCAGCGAGAGCCACTGACCGGCTGTATTCATAATTGAGTCGTTTTACGCGCCGCGTGCTCTTGAAAAAAATAATTGAGTCGTTTGTATTGCCTCGCCGAGGTGATCTGGCGGCGGCAGGAGGAATGTTTGACCGCTCGAGTCTCCACGAGTCGACGTGTCAAAACACTCGACGGCCATGACGCACGCACGCAAGCCGGCGTGTAGCGTGCTACCTTGGCTCGGCAAGGACCCCACCTGTCGGCCTCCCAAAGGGCGGAACACCTGAGGCTGAGGCCAACGCCGGTATGTCTCTCAGCACGAAAGCTCCCTGCTGCTGTTGCCTCATCCCCCTCTCTCTTCAGTTCTTTCTCCTCCTGCTGCTTCCCTGCGGATTCCCCTCTCCCTTCCCGAAGGCAGGCGGCAGGCCAAAGCTCGCACCTTTCTTTCCCTCGTCGACCGATTCTCACTCAACCTCCGGCGGACTCCGCGCAGAGGGAGCTGGTCACATCGCCGATCCCCGTTCCCGGATTCTCTTGGTACCGCCAGGAGACGGCCGCGTCCAGTCCAGTCCAGGCAAGCGCTCACTCGTCTTGCAATCTTCTTTCTTCCCCTTCTCGTCGCCCTTTCGATTCGGCACCGATCCTTGTTTCTTGATTTGTTTTGGGTGGGTTCGTTGGTACACTCACAACGAACTGGATATTTGTTATTCCCCTTTTTCTTCACCGTGGAATCGGGCGCATCGCAGCGAATCTTGTTGTTCTTCTCTTTTTAAGGTTGTCTCCTGCGGATGTATATGTATGTTTCTACTGTTAATATCTCATCTTATATTTGCATATGGGGCGTGATTATGATGGTGAAAGCCCTGTTCTTGTGACTTGGCCTGTTTGTTCGGAGTTCAGAGTTTCAGACATCCTCTCCCCTTGTTCGGTGTCTCGATTGTTTCCACGCCTTGTTAACAGCTGGCATGCATGAGTGATGAAGTTTAACTTGATTGTTGTTCATTTTCAGGTGCTCCGTGTGTTTCTGATCGGGGCCGGCTTCTTTGCTTGGGGAAAATAAATAAACAGATAAATATCGGGGGTCACTTTCTGAACTGCTAGCATGGGGGCTGTGCTTGGACGGCATGACACCCACAAGCGGAGTTTCCATGGTTCCAAGCTGGAGGCGAAGATGGTTGACGCTATGCGGCAGAGAGCGTCGCAGGGAACTTCACTGAAATCCTTCGATAGTATTATCATGAAGTTCCCCAAAATTGACGAGAGCTTTAGACAATGCAAGACTATCTTTGAACAATTTGGTGAGTTCTGCCCTTTTGCTTGTGCTTTGGAGAGTGTCGACTGATTGATGGTCATTCTCACCTTTCATGCTTTCAGTCAAAATGCCAATGTGTCATTCAGGGGCTTGTTCTGAGATTCAGAACTGGACCTCATAGCTTCACTAACTCATTTACTGCTGTTCTTTCTACATATATATAGTTCTAGTTCTTGTCAAAAACTGTTCAAATTCTCGTAATTTATGCTAATGCTTGTTTATTCGTTTTCCCTTTGTTTCCTGCACTTCTGTTATTCACACCTCCCTCTGCTTCTATTCTTCATTTATGATCAAACTTATAACTCCTATGTATCTATTCAAATATAATGGTTGAAAGGTAGTATCATCTTATCTCTTTTATTTACTGAAAATGAAACATGCATGACAGTGGGCAGAAATCAAAAAGTGAGCCATACTGTTATGCTCTGTTGAATATTGACTTGTACTAATGGAGACAATTATTTTAGACGTTGTCAGTTTTCATGTTCTCATTTATGCCTCAAGAAGTAGTGCTTTTGCAGATGAAGATTCCAATGGCGAAATAGATAAAGAAGAGCTGAAACATTGTTTTCAGAAGCTGGAGATCTCATTCACAGAGGAGGAGATATGTGATCTCTTTGAAGCTTGTGATATAAATGAAGATATGGGCATGAAGTTCAATGAGTTCATTGTCTTTCTGTGCCTTGTCTATCTTCTCAATGAACCAGCTGTCTCAGAAGCAGTATCCTTCATAAGTCATTAATTCACATAGTAACATCCTGATTGTATTATTAGTGTTATTGTCGCATTGTGTAGTGTTGATACAGAGGTACGCCAATGTAATTTTACTCTACTTATGAAAAGATGATTTTACTTTGATAATTCTTAAATCCATTAGCGAATTTGACATACTGATGCATGATGTTAGTGGAAACACCATTTTTCATCCTAAATAAAAAGCTTGCCACAATTTTGATTGGATTATGAAGGTTTGTAGATTTACCGTGAGAAATTTTTGCACTCAGGCTCTGTTTTAGATTTCTTATGCCATTTCTGTCAGGAGTGTTCCTGTTTCGTTTCCTTTACATACTTCACAGAAGATAAAGATGGGACTCGGAAATCTTGAGGCAACTTTTTGAGACCTTGGTCGATGCATTTGTCTTCTTGGATAAGAATAAAGATGGGTATGTGAGCAAGGATGAGATGATCCAAGCAATAAATGAGACCACGACAGGAGAGCGCTCTTCTGGGCGTATAGCCATGAAAAGATTTGGTCAGTTTTCTATTTCTTGGTAGCTCTGTACCTACTAGTCTTTTGTGTAAGTGAACCGCCACATGTTCTTCTCGGTTGGACCACTCCCTTCCTACCTACTAGTCTTTGCTGAGAGGGAAAAGAGAGGTAGGCAGGGGAGGGAGGGAGGGGGTGGGGATCTCTTCAAATAAAATCCAAAGAAAGAAAGACAGGACAGGGGAGGGGACAGGAGAGTTTTCTAATGTCTGTTCAGTACCTCTCTAGTCATTTTAAACTTAATTCTCAAGTGGTCCAAAATATGTGGCATGAAATGCTTAGTGCCTTTATAACCGCCCTTCAAAACCTGTTATCAAGAGCTTGCAGCTTCGCATCAAACTTTACTTGCTTCCTTTCTGTGAAGTCTAAAAACTTGCACACTCATAATTCCTGTTACTATTTTCAAACTTGCATCATATCTTTCCAGTCCTGATGTTTACCTTTCTTTATATGGCACCAGAGGAAATGGATTGGGACAAGAATGGAATGGTGTCATTCAAGGAATTTCTGTTTACCTTCACTCGTTGGGTAGGAATTGATGAGAATGAGGATGACGATGAATAAAGACTGAAGGCTGGTTATTCTTCAAGGGTTAGGACAAGATCAGCCCCGGAGAGCTGGAAATGTATGACATATAAAAGTAGTAAATGTTCATTGGTTGCTTGTTAATCATGATTTTCATGTCATTGTTAATAGAATGTCTCAACATACTCCTAGTAGGATGACCTGTATGTCTGAGCACTGGTATCAGTGTTATAGTTGCTATCTACTTACTAAATCTTTTCCCTTTGTCATTGCCCCTCGATGAGTCGATTCTGCTCTAGGTCGCACCAATCCCTTTTGCTTACGGTGGAATCGGGCACAGTGCACAGGGAACAAGGTGCCCCCTTGTTCCAATGTACTCTGCTGTCTCCTGTGGATGTATATGTTTCTACTATTAATATCTGATCTCATTTCTCATAATTTCATACGGGGCGTGATTATTATGGTGAAATCATGTCCTTGCGACTTGGGCCTGTTTGTTCAGAATTAAGAGTTTCAGATAGCCTCCTTGTTCGGTGTCTCGATTGCTTCCACTCCTTGCACAACATTATGCTACTTGAAACGGCTTTCATGCATGATGGCATGAGCGATGATGCTAAACTTGATTGTTGTTCAATTGCAGATTTTAGCTGCTCAGTGTGTATCTGATCAGGGGCCTCTTTTCTTGAAACAACTTGGGGTTACTATCTGCACTGCTAGCACGGGCCGTGCTTAGAGAGCATGACACCCAGTGCCGGAGCCACGGGGTCTTGCAAACCATCCAATTAGCAAACACAACCAATTTTGATAGTTACGGAATTAAAAAGAACATCTGATTTAATTTCTAGCTCGAGGGGTAAATTAGACTACATTGTTTGATTCATATGTTGGGGTGATTAGGTGAATTCACCCAAACCATCAAATTGAACCAATAGAAAAATAGTTCTACATAAAGTCAATTCACAAAGACATGAGCAGCTCGATGTCTTCTCTGCGCATTTTACTTGTTATTTTGTTGCGCCTTTCGATTCCAAGCATGTCCAAGGTAATTATAACTTATTCATGGTGCCCAAGATCACCTAGGACAATTTTGAGTGTCAACACTACAGGCCCTGACGATCTCAAGATGACCAAGAACATACGACTATGTCACAAACATGCATCACATACAGGTGACATCTTCTCTATCAATACATAGACCAGCAGTCAACCTGTCGGTTCTTTTCAAAAAAAAAAAAAAATTACATATATTTTTTTAAGATAAAGGATGAACAACATCCGGCCTCTACGTCTGGAGGCGTAGCTTAAAAAAAAAAAATCACATATAGGTGAGTTTGAATTCTACTGATTGAGAGGTATCCACTCCAGCTCCAGTTCTACCTCCCCGGATTCCACATTCTGCAGCCTCAGAGAGACCTCCTGCTTCACCTTGCCACCGATGACATTGACTGCGCTGTCCCTTGCCAGCGCGTTGTCCGGGGACTTGAGCCACTTGCCGATCTGCATGTCCGCGAGTAGATCAGGATCGCCAAATGCTGTCGCTGCACTGATCATCGGCTGCAGGTCAATCTCGGCATCGCCCATTTTGTCATCCCTTGATAGCATGTCATGGTCGAACACTTGCTGTGTTGTGAAAGAGAGTTTGTTAGATGCTATTACTTCTGAACCTGAATCTGAAGTTTAAGGCTGACATGTTTGTAATAAGTAGTGTGGACTTACAAGCTTCAGAGGCCCGTACTGCTGAGGAACTGACAGCTTGAGCTCTTCATTCCAAACAGGATTCAGATTACGTTTAATCACAGAAGTCTTTGCTTTCTGCAGAGAGCAATGCTAATGTCAACTGAAATGGTCTGAATGGGACAAGGATAAACAATCTGGAATCTATCAGCTAGGGTTAATCAATTTGGTGAAATGTAATACCTGTTGTCCTAGGGTCAGTACAACATAGGGGTCACTACTTATCAGGTCTCTTACAGCTAATTTAGTCCCTCTTATTACTTTAACCTTTAGAATTCCAATAAACTCAACCATTCCAGCCTGCAAAATATATGAAGCAAAGGATGCTTAAAAGGGCATTGTGTCATTGAAGGTCAAAACTGACTCTTTTATATAGCCAAATTAAACTAACAGTTAAGTCAAACTTACCTCACTGTTGAAACTAGCAGAAAGAGAGACGTTACTGCCCGTATGTTTCCGAGAGCCGGTAGCCTCCAAAGATCCCTTATTAGAAACTAACCTTAGGCTTGGCTTCAGAAATTCTTGCAGCTCATACTTCGACCTGAGAGGTTGCAAAAACTATTCGTGTTCAGCTGTTACTATATCAAGTACGTCTTTCTTTTGCATAGGATTGTTCTATAATTCATACTAAGTTCTTTAATTAGTGAAATTGTAAGGTGCAAATTGGCTATAGTGGTTGGGACAAAAGATAGCTTGTCATATTTTAAACTGAATGGCTAGCTAAATTTTGTCAGAAACTAAACTTGCTGACTTCCCAATTAAAAATATTTGCTTATCCCAGGTACCTGATGAAATCAGCTCTCTCTTCCTGGCTAGAATCTGGGTGCGGCTTGTGATAGCCCTCTGGCAGAAATGCTTCATATATAGCATTGGCATAAGAGTTTCCACCAACTTCTATCATGGAGTTGATCTCATCATCTGCCCATTGATCTAGAGTGACTGACAGCACCTGCGTCAAGCAGGTATTCGCTTCAGGCAGAACATTGTTCAAGCTGCTATAGCGCATAGCAATTTTGAAAAGAAAAAAAGAAAAAACAGAGAGTGACAAAAAGTGCATACAATCCTCTTGTGATTCAAAATGTTTTTGCTTCTATTAACAAGGTTGTTGTAAAACCTATTGAGGTAGGAAATATCTCACATAGAAATGCTAGAGCGCAAGAATTTCTATTTGCAGTGAATAACCTTTGAAACATGTGTCCCAAGACTTCTGTGAACACCAGAGCATTTTAGACAAATGAATACTCCAATATTAGCTGATCTGCAGGAACAGAATTAGTTATTCACAAGGAGTCAAGTAGTCAACGGATCAATAAAAGACTTCTGTGATGTATGTAAGGTTGAGAAATGACTATGCATAACATTGGGATTACAAAAAAAAAAAAAAAAAAAAAAAAACTTGACAATTACACAAACTCTAATATGTTCAGATATCTGCACAGCAAAAATAATTCACATCGAAATGCTAACATATTGAAGTCAAGAGTAGAGTACTTACGCCCATTTGGGATCAGGTGCACTGCAGTCAGCACATATGCGGTTGTCACTCTTTTGCAGCAACTCTCTGAGCTTCCTTGTCTTATCTGAATTTCGGGGGTAAGGAACATGAGCTATGTTAGAAGCTTAGAGCAATTGCCAAGAGATAGTATGTTTTGTTCCCGGATACAAAGTGATGTTGAGTAATCACACGCATATACCATGTGGCGTAAGCAACACTGAATATAAGCGGATATTAACAGTGAAATTCTGAAGATTGGTAAGGAAGTCAATGCATCACCTGAGGCAGCCCTCCCGCTGTCAGCCCCGTATCTGCTGCTCATCTTCGCAGCCGCGAAGCTCTGCCCTCCAACGGCACAAGACACCAGTCAGTCCCCCTCAACGCTGCAAGAGCAAATCCAGAGGAAAGTGAGGGTGAGGCGTCAAGAATCAAGAACAATTCTTCCGGTCGAGTCGATCGAGGAAGACTGACTCTCACCAAGTAACCAGGATGCAACTGAAAGAAGAGGAATAATACCTGAAGCTGAAGGGGCAAGAAATGGATTAGATGTCGACCTGCAGGCTGCAGTTCGCCTAGCTTCGTGCCGGGTTTCAGATCTCGAGAATTTCTCCGCTGCGTTTTCCCAGGGGATTGTCGGCCATGAGCAGAGCACGGAAGCGGGGTCTGTTTGGTCGCCTTCGTAATTCGAGATCTCTCGTAATTCACTAATCGTTGGACTTTGGAGCTCAGCCACAGAAGATATAGGTGTTTAGTTTGTGAAATATTTTTGGGTTCGGCATCAGAAGACTTTTCGTTTCATTTGGTAATTATTATCCCACCATAAACCAATCCAGCCAAAAAGATTCGCCTCGCACTTTCAGCTAAACTATGTAATTAATTTTTTCATTTACCTAAATTTAATACTTCATGCGCGCGTGAAGACGCATGCGTGAAGAGATACGATGATTTTAAACTGCGCAAATTTCTTTTTGGGTTGGGAGGTGGGAACTAAACACGGATGTGGACCCACCCGTTCGAAACCAGTGGGAGTGTGGTGCCGGCAAGTTTTTTCTTTTTTTTTTTTTTTTTTTTTTTTAATAAGAAGGGAATGGGTATATAGCCAGGTTTACAGAACTGAATGAAGAGCGAAAAGCTCGACCACTACCGAAGTCCTGAATAAAATTTGCTGCACAATGCCTTATTTGCTGAAAACATTAATGAAATATTAATCGTTTCAAAATATAAGTTGCTTTTGACTTTTTTTATTCATCTATTTTGCTATGTACCTAGACATATTATTATACGATACATGACAAAATAGATGTACTAAAAACATCAAGACTTATAATTAAATTTAAATAAGTAATAAATAAGAAGAAATTTTACAACTGAGAGAAAATATATTTATAGCGTGATATCGGACCGTGTGTGTAAAAAAAAAAATAGAAGGCACACATATAAAAATAGAAGGCACCCAAAATTTCGCCAAAATTTTTGGACGGATGGGACATGCATGTCACATCGCATAATCTGTGAAGACGTTTCGTTTGTTAGTGGTAATATTATACTACCATGGCGTAACTAAGCTCAAAAGAATCGTCTCGTAATGTACATCTAAACCGTGTAATTATTTTTTTTTACCTACATTTAGTACTCGATACATATGCCGACATTTTGATGTGATGGGGAATCTTCTTTTTTGATGTGATGAGATGTGATGGGAGTGCATGAAATTTTGAGGGAAGTTGGGGCTCTAAACACACCCTAAAAATATGTGGGACTAGTACTTAAAAAACAGGGAGTAGTTTTGGAGTTCCCTATATTTATTTATTTTGGATAAGGGTATATTGGTAATTTAGAATTTTCATTGAAGGGCAAATCAAGATTTTTTTCCATGCATCTCTATCAAGCAAACTCATCGGGCAGCTCCTGGTAAGCCAAATCCACCTTTATGTAACATGGGTTGTGTTTAGTTCATCCGAAATTTGGCATTATAGCTGGAATTTTGCATGGTAGCACTTTTCGCTTGTTTGTACTAATTGTTGTTCTACCATGATTTAAAGATTTGATGTGTGGGGAATCGTAAAGTTTGGAGATGGATCTAAACACAGCCATGACACGAAGATGCAGTGGTACTGTAGGATATGCGTCGCCGAGTGCTAGGACGTGGATACGTATGGGCATTAGGATGTGGTGGCACTATGGGAGATGCGAGGGCGGATGAGGAATGGATAAGATTGGAGGTCCATACTTATATAGGGAGTCAAGATTATAATATACCATTATGTATTATGTATTAACTTAACCAAATGTCTGATTGTAGATCAATGATAAATGTTTTAAAATCTTCATAGGAAGGGGAGGGTTTGATTCTCAGATACTATTGTTCTTTTTTACATGGTGTACATATTTCTGATAAGAAATGGGTCATCACTATAGCTCTAACGAGTATTTGAGGATTTCATAATCATGACAAATCTAAATAGTTAAAGCTAAGGGCACATTCAAAATTTCAAACCATTCAAGCAATGTGGCTACTATGACAATCTGGCTACTATGCACCATCCCTACTCACCCCAACGATGATGATGGCTTCATACTAAGTCAAATGCCTTAAATTTGACAAAATTTGCATGAAAAGATGCTTATATTTTATCATATTTAATAAGCATCATTAGATTTTTATATTGAATATTATTTTATAGCATGCATACTTGAAAGTGATAAATATTTCATAATATTATGTTTTTGCAAACTTGATGAAATTTAAATAGTTTAGCTTTTGCATTGTTTCAAGGCCAAAAATTCAAGTAAATAAACCCATCAATACATTACCAATTGATACAGGCCATTTACCTACCATCTTATTCCCTATGTGGGAAGAGAAACTTGAAGTACAGGATCGTTGTTGGCAAAGGCATGCTTATCTCCACTGATCGTATGCATTGTTTTTATTTGCAAACCCTCCTAAAATGTAGTTGAAAATGCTATCAACCTTTCCATATAATAATCCCTTGTGTCTTGCACGTTAAACACTAGTAGTTTTTTAGACACGCACTTGGACGTGTGTTTTGTTTGTTTTTAAGAAAATTTGCGTCCTGTGCAGAAGGTTGGTTGAAGATGGCAGGCATCTATTTTTCAAAGTGCAAGAAAGTATGCAGGTTGTGGAATGATCTGCAACCCTATGCTTCTTTGTTGAAAAAATAGTTGAAGCTCGAATTTTTCCATTATCTAAAAAAAAATCCGTACCACATTTATCCTCACTAATGATCCAAGCTACCTAGCTAATGTTTTTCTGTCTCTCTCAAAACTAGCTAGATTCCTAGCTAATAAATCGACCAGTAGACAAACACTGTTCAAGAGCTCTTGGTCTTCACTACCAGCGGACTCCTCACCTGATGGCTCCCATCAGACCAGACCATGGCGCCAAACTTGTAGCCCGCGGGTGGGCCAGGGTCGTTGACCGTGAAGCTCACGTCGAAGACCTTCTCCTCGCCGTGTTCACTGAACACGAGCATCGCCGGCGACACCGACACGTGCACCCCCTCGGGCTCCTTGACGACGCTGGCCCTGTACGTCCCCGGCACGCCGACGTTCTTGAGCCTCCGCCGGACCATGGTGGTGGTGCCGGCGGGGAGGCCGTGGGCTGTGATGGACGGGTAGTTGAGGTCGTGGAGGCTCATCGGGGTGGTCGGGCACACGAACGAGCCCCTGTTGAAGCGCTCCATGGCCGTCGCGTTGTACCCGAGCGCGCAGAGGAAGTCGAGGTAGTCCACGATGGTCATGTCGTAGACGAGACCCGGGTCCAGCGCGCGGCTCGGGAACACGTGGCCGGCGCCGTAGCTGAACGGCGTCGCCGGCGCGTGGGACGAGTTCAGGATCGGGTTCCGCTCCGCGTCCAGCTCCGTCGCTGCAGATCGACCAGCAAAGAGACGGTCAGCTCGAGGTGGTCGTCGCCATCGACTCCGGCAGGCGGCCGGATATATTTGAGCTTGCATTGCTTACCGCTTGTCATGATCGCCGACTTGATCGCGGAGGGGCTCCAGTCCGGGTGGAGGGTCTTGATGAGGCCAGCGACGCCGGAGACGTGCGGGCACGACATGGACGTGCCGGATATCATGTTGAACGGCGGCCGCCGCTTGTCGAACGACTTGCCCGTGGGCGCGTTGGCGCCGCTCCACGCCGCGATCACGTTCACCCCCGGCGCCGTGATGTCTGGCTGCACAATCCAAGCTCGATCATGGTGATTAGTCATGGACAAACAAATCGATGAGTCGGCATTGCAGAAACCCAAATGAATGAAATCACCTTGAGGATCTCAGGGTTGACTATGTTGGGCCCCTGAGATGAGAAAACCGCCATGACCGGCGCCGGCCTCGTGCCCAAGATCGTCCTCCCCTTCACGACGAACCCGGACGGCATGCTACCAACAAACATTACACACGATCGAGTGAGTTTGCCATCAAAGCAACATATATAGCTCGTTTCGCAGCAGGAAATAAATAAAAAGTACTAGCATGTAAGGAGATCTACTTGGTGCTCTTGATGTACTCCCAGAGGGCAAGCCCGTCGTCGTAGGAGATGTGCACGGCCGGGAGCACGTGCGGGTCGGGCTGGACGTCGTTCCCGGTGGACTCGTCGTTGACGAGGATCATGGCGGCGCCGCCGGCGTGACGGACGGCCTCGCCCTTCTCCACCCTCTGGATTATCCCTCTCAGGCACACCACGATCTTCCCCTTGACCTTGTTCGGGTCCAGCGATCCCACCAAGCACAACTGGCTGCACAAGCAAGAACCAGAGGGCATGGTTGTCGTCAATACAATACATTTGTGATCAGTAGAGTTCACGAGCACTAGGTAGCTTACGCGTCTTTCAGCGTGCTGCCATTAGCTACGGCTTCCTCGGCGCTGATGATCGGGTAGAAGCCTTTCCCATGCAACCACCTCTCCGAGAGGCTCATGCCCTCGACCCTGGTGTGGTTGAACACGGCAAAGGCCGTGAACTCCCTGTCGACGGAGCTAGCAGCGACGGTAAGGATCCACGGCGCGACATTGGTGACGGTGCCTGGTTCCGGACCATTATTGCTTGCGGAACAGACGACAGCGACCCCCGCCTTAACGGCGTGGAGCGAGCCGATGGCCATGGCGTCGTCAAGGAAGTCAATGGCGTCGCCGCCAACGGAGGCCGAGATGACGTGGACGCCGTCAGCGATGGCGGCGTCGAACGCCGCGAGCACGTCGGCATCGAAGCACTCGCTTCCGTTGATGGGCCTGAAGCAGACGCGGTACGCGGCGACCCGCGCGCGCGGGGACCCGCCACGCGCCGTGCCGGCGCCGTACCCGTACGCGGCCGCGCCCCGCACCGCGGCGCCGCCCGCCGTGGAGAAGCGTGTGCGTGCCGTGCCCGTTCTCGTCCCGCGGCGTCCTGAGCCCGTCGTCGAGCGGGCCACCGCCCGACGCCGCCGCCCAACCAATGTTGAAGTAGCGCGCGCCGATGAGCTTGCGGTTGCAGTGGAACGAAGTGTCGTGGTCGGTCTGGCAGATCCCTTTCCAGTGCTCTGGGATCGGACCCATCTCGCCGTCGTCGAAGCTCTTGGACTCCGGCCACACGCCTGAACGCACAATGTGAGTAAGGCGTACGGCGGCACAAGCAGTACACGCCACAAGCAGTACGGCGTAATGCGATCCGATGGCGATGGCAATGGCAATGGCGATGCGAGAGGTGAAATGTACCTGAGTCGAGGTTGCCGATGATGGTGTCCTCGCCGTACCTGGCCGTCTCCCAGGCGGACCAGTGCGGGACGTCGCCGGCCCTCTCGAGCCCCATGAACTGCCACGACCTCGTCGTGTGCAGCTTGCGGCCCCGGTTCGGGAACACCGACACCACGCCTGGGTACCCTGAATGATGAAATGAAACCATTGCATTTCAGATCAGAAGAAAATACAGATCATGGTTGCGAGGGTCGGTTCGATCACGTACTGGCGATGTCGGCGGCGGCGGCGGGGTCAAGGGTGGCGGCGAAGCCATTGATGTGGTTGGTGTACGAGTAGAAGATAGCCTCGCGCGCCTTCTCCCGACTGCATTGCATCGACCATCCACGCATCGACAGACACGGTTACGTACATTATTTTGACCCTCGATCAGAAAGAGGAGGAGGAGGTGGTGGTGGAAATTAAAACGATCGGCGGCGCTTACTCGCCAAGGACGGCGCCGAGGAGGTCGTAGTGCGAGTCGGCTGCGCGCCGGGACGCCGATTCCGGCGACACGCCGTGTTCGCGCGGCGGGTGGCCGCCGAGGTACACGACGTACGACGACGACGACGGGTTCCCGCCGGAGACGGAAGAAGCAAGCGCCGCCGCAACGACGAGGAGGAGGACGGCGGCGGCGGTAGATGTGACGACACTCTCCATGTCGAAGGAGAGTACGTACGTGGTCGAGGGAAGGATCGGTGCGGCGGTGGCGGCGGCGCGAGTCCCGAGAGGAGTGGAGTGCTGCTGGGCAGGGCAGTGGTGAGCTCTGGATCGTGGTGAGTTAAAGGAAGTGGGAGAGGTGGTGCGGCCGCGGCGCGGCGCGGCGCAGCGAGAGGAGAGGAGAGGAGAGGAGTTGAGAGGAGTTGAGAGGACGACTCGACTCCGTCGTGCTGCTCCCCGGTTTTGCGCACATCAGTCTGACGAGCATCAGTTGCGGCCCTTTCTGATCGATGCAACCAACCATCGCTGCATTGTGTTGCATGTTTTTTTTTTTTTTTGGTGGTGGTGCGTACGGATGCGTTTTGTTGGACCTTGTTAAGGAACTGGTCCAAAAGCTCATGTGACACAACTCCCTCCCTCGTGTTACACAATTACTCTCGAGTCGTCAAGGAACTGGTCCAAAACGTTATGTTGGGCCCAATGCAAGGAAAGTAGGCCGGGCCCATCTTACCATCGGGCCGACAAAGCCTAGCAGCGAATGAATGAAGTGGGTCGCTCTATTGTGTCGCTCTCTCTACTTAACACGCCACGCTCCACCCAAAAAAGAAAATAAAATAAAATGTAGCACGCCGACGTGGACTCGACTGTTGTCGTGAGTGGAGGTTGTGTTGTGACCCAGCAAGATAGCAAGCCAAGCCGTGACTTGACAAGTGACAACAACCTAGCACACCAGGCGCACCCTGGTCAGCTTCATGAAGACTTTTTGTCCAAACAAAAAAAACACTTGAAAGTGGTAAGTGTAACTCCCTCCGTCCCTTAGTGTCGTCTGGGAAGCGCTTTTGTGAGGGGAGGCATGGTTTTCTAATGACACATGCAATACAAAGGAATAGAGGGAGTATATATGTACACCGTATACTTGTCGAGAGAAGGAAATTCCCAAACACCTCGAATGATTGTGCAAAAGTCAAAAGCTTACTCACGGCTTTTATATTTCGTCGTATGGCTCACGTTAACACGTGACATCAGCAATGTACGTGCCAGGCTTCTAGTTGTTTCGATTATTAGTTCTTGGCGGTCCTCTAGTTTAATTTGCCAGATTATTAGAAGAAAAGGAAGTACAAAGCAATGTGCGGTATGTCCATCGTAAGCATATGTTTTTTATATGGATTTTATCAAGAGATAATTGCTGGCTAGAAACAATCATAGTGCATCCAAATGGGGAAACTGATACTAGATGGACTAATTATTTAGACAGGCCTTCAACTAGTTGTTAGCCAACTAGTAATTATACAACCTTAGCTAATTTGGGCTAATTTACTATCCCCATCTTATAACTAGCTCTAGTTCATCCAAACATGCCATTAATATAGCTTTATATAACCGTGGCAACTGAACAAGTTTAATCTTGAAAAAAAAACATATAGGTTTAACTTCCTTCCTAAAAGAAAGCAATTTACATTATCTAAAAAAAGAAAGCAATTTTAATTTCATCCCAAGTCGAACTTTTGTTTTTTTAGAAATGGGTACTGCTACGATATGAAACCCAATCTAAGTAGGAAAACGTAACCCAAACTAATAATATTTATTTGGGCCCAATGCAAAGAAGTAGGCTGAGGTAGGCCCATCCTAACATCTTCCGACAAAGCCTAGCAGCGAATGAAGAAGCCCATCTTAACATCAGCCGCTTCTTATTCGTGAAGTGGGTGGGTCGCACACTCTCTACTTAACACGCCACGTGGGCTTCCACTTAGCTACAGGTGGCGTGCTTGAATGAAGGCAAAATGTCGAGGATGAGGTTGTCCAGCGGAGGTCTTTGTTTCCATACTACTACTACGGCTTCTTTTGACTTGACTATGTTCGAGCTGATGAAGCTTTGTGATGCTAAAAAATGAAGGCAAAACGTGACCCAAGACAAAGCCATGACTTGATAGTCACACCGCCAGACGCACACTGGTTGGGGAGTGTTTAGTTGGTGAAATATTATGAATTTGGCTATTGTGGTACTTTTTGTTTCTATTTAGTAATTGTTCTCTCAACATGGACTAATTAGGCTCAAAAGATTCATCTTGCACTTTATAGCTAAACTTGAAAATTAGTTTTTATTATATTTAATGCTCGTAAATGCGTTAAAAGATTCGAGGTAATAGAAACCGTAACATTTTTTGGAGAAATCTTTAAATAATATAAGTGTCAGAAAAAACATAAAAAGTGGTGTGTAAGTGTAACTATGTACACTGTATACTTGTCAAAAAGGGAGAGGAGCAAATTTCCAACCACCTCGAATGATTGTGCAAAAGTCAAAATGCTTACTCACGGCTTTTACGTCGTATGGTTCACGTTAACATGTGACATCAGCAATGCGCCAGGCTTCTAGTTGTTGGGATTTATTTCTCGGATAATAAATCCCACACTTGGTCCTCTAGTTTTTAAAAATGGGTACTAATAATAGGAATGAGTATTTGGATCATGACTATTTTTTGAGACCACGTCCACCTAAGTATGACGCGTTTTTCATTAAGCAGTTTGGATCATGACTATAGGTATTCGTTTACTAAATTTCATTATAATTTAGAGCAGAATTATAATCATATTCTTTTTTAGATAGAGAAACCATTACAAAATCACATGCTATGATTTGGTTGGATATGGAATTCAAAGCCAACCAAACAAGCTCCTAGAAGAAACCATATTTTCATCACTCCCTCTCCTTACAAAAAGGAAACAATTTTGACCCTCCACGTTTCTTTGTCCAAGCTATTTTCTAAGCCGTGCTAAACGTGAAGGAAATGGTTGTATACTTTGTTTACTTCTTTCGAAACTAACGAAAATACATGCCATGGCGTGATCAGAAAAAACATAATACTAATAAATATTTTGTAGTGAAAATAATAAATGAAAACTACCTCTACATAAAAAAGGAATTTTTGCTTTTTACAAAGTCAAAGGTTCAAACTTTGACTAAATTTTTGTATTAAAAAATATTGACATTCATGATACAAAAAATAAGTATGATTAGATTGGTTATAGAACAAATTTTCATAATAATAAAGTTATTTGGAAACATAGGGCCTGCTTGGCAATTTGCCCTACCAAAACTAGGGCAAGCCAAAATTAGGGCATGCCAAATTTAGTTGCCAAAACCTTGCTAAGAAATTTGGTATAGCACTTGGTTGGTTGTAAAAATTTTGGCAAGAGTATCGGCATAACACTTGATTGGTTGGCAAAACCTTGTCAACCATTTGGGTAGAATAATTGGTTCGCTAAACTTTAGACTTCAAACCAATCAAACGTCAAAGATTTGGCAATTCCACAATTTTGGTTAGGCATGTTTGGAGGGCAACCAAGCATGCCTATAAATACTAATATCATTTTCATTATAAAATTGTGTAAACAAAGCTAATCGGCATAGTTCCTACAGTTTTTTTTATATGGACAAAGGCAGTACATGATTGATGATATAATGGGTGTGTTTAGATCCCAAAATTTGGTGCAAAATTTTGGAGGAATGTCACATCGAGCAATCAGAAGACGCGTTTCGTTTGTTATTGGTAAATATTATCCCACCATGACGTAACTCAGGCTCAAAAGAATCGCCTCGTAATGTACATCTAAACCGTGTAATTAGTTTATTTTTTACCTACATTTCATTTCATCGTTGCATGTGCCGACATTTTGATGTGATGGAGAATCTTCTTTTTCACGGTGGAATTTGGAGAGAAAGTTGGGGTCTTAAACACACCCAATACTGGTCGTTAGTTGACGAGCTTAACCATTCGATCTCGGCTCGATTGGGCTCGCGAGCCCAAAATTAAGCTCGATATCGGCTCCGTATAATAAAAGCTCAATCCGAGCTCCAATCGAGCCGAGCTTTTAAAGCAGCTCGCAACTGACTTTCCGTGTCAGTGGATAATAAATGATACACCACTCCCTCACTCACCACCCTCACCAGCAAACGTCTTGAGCTCGTTGATCGCGACAAGCTGTGCCCTTTCCTTTTACCAAATCATCGTCTTCCTTCCTTCCCTCTCCCGCGCCGAAGCTTCCTCCGCTCCACCGTGCGTCGTTTTCCAAGCAGCGGGGTGTCAGAGTCAGAGACCCGGCGGACAAGAAACCACTCCACCTCCGCCGCCGCAATATTGCATTGCTGCATTGCCTCCGGCTTGAGCAATTGACTTGACCTCGCTCGCTCACTTCCCCGTGAGCTTCATTTTCCTCCGATTATAGTATTCTAATCCGCTGCGGGTGCGGTGTGATTGTCCCCTTGCCTTGCGCGCTCGCACGCTCGCTTCATCCGGTGGGTGCGCTGCCCACCCACCTCACTCCCGTCCTCCTCTTCCTCCTCCTCCTCGCCCTCGTCGCGGAGCGGAGCAGGGGCGCGCGCTCGCTCCTGGACGGCACGGAGCGGAGGTGAGTGAGCCCGAGCCCGAGCCCGAGCCCCACGTGGATTGGAATTGCTGATTCGGTGGTCGGATATCTCGCGCACGCCAGCAGTTTGTTTGTCCTCATCCAGTCATCCACCCACCTCCCTGATCCCCTCCTCCCCCAGTTCCCACTTCTCTCATCCATCCCTCCGGCATCATCTCATCTCCTCTTCGTTCCTCTCGGCGCGAGGGCGCCGAATTCTCGGCTGGATTAGGCGGTGTGTGTGTGGATCAAATCGAGTCTGGTGGAGTGGTGAGTTCGTCCTGTGTTCGTTCGTTCCTAACTAGTATTTGATTTTTAGTATACGCCATGACGAAATCGAATTTCGTTCAGCCGCCCTGCGATGTCGTCAATGTTTGTATAGGAACTGTTTTTTTTTTCAGTCTTACAAAAAAATGGTCGATACTCGATATCAGCCATGGAAAGTTCGGAAAAGAAAAAAAAAATTGACCATGGAAAGAGGTAAATGATGCTGTAGGTAGGGTACTCCTAGGAAGTAGTATGCCCATTATTGGCAACGGAATGGCATCTTTCAAAAGGTTCCCTTGTAAAATTGATGGGTAAAGTTCCGTTGAAAATTATTGAGGAAGCTGTTTTTTCCCCCTAAATTAGCTACTGTGCTTTATTCCAGATACCTTTTTTTTTGGCGAATCATTCCAGTTACTTTGGTGCCTGAGTTCATTGATGTTTTTTCTTCCCTTTGCTTATTTACCAGGAAGCTCATCTGGGTGTTGGAGTCAAAGCTGAGGAATGGGGCAAAAGGACTCCAAACCTTCTTCATATGGATATGGTTACTCTTATGATTACGGGAGTAGTTCATCGGGATACAATAACTCGAGAAACACTGGAAATACGTCGTCCTCCAGTTATTATGGCACGAGGTATGCGCCTTCTTCAGAGAACAATATACAGCCAGAAACAACCGCGAGGTTGCAGAGGAAGTATTCCAGGATTGGGGATGACTATCGTTCTTTGAGTCAGGTATGTATGTCTCTTGATGGCAATGCCATGCGTGGCCTCATCTTTTACTGCTTCTCTTATCTACATTGTTACTTTTTTTGTGTTTAGCTTGGTGGAATGGTACTGTTCATCTTTTGGTTGAATCATCCTTTGTGAAATTTGGAAGAACCTATGTTTATAGGAATCCTTTTCCAGAAATATTCCTACAAGGGCTGTATTGCTGCACTGTCTTCACTACTTGTTACTGCCATGTATTAAGCAATATGAAGATTGTATGCTTGTCACTGTATTCAATTTCATACTTTGCTTCAGTTCCTTTAGTGGTCGCTGCTCAGTCAGATAGGACATCTACAGTCTTGTGCACTATCTCCTCTCTGACTACTGTGAACCTGAGGTTGTAACTACAATTTTTCTATGGTTCTGTACTGTAACAGGTGACTGAAGCTTTGGCACAAGCAGGTCTTGAATCTTCAAATCTTATTGTAGGCATTGATTTTACAAAGAGCAATGAATGGACAGGTTAGCAGATACTATGTTAGGCAAAGGACTTTTTCAAAAGAAAATGATAAACTAATAGTTAGTACTGTCTCACTGTAGAAAGGATGCCTCAACAAAACTCATGTTGCTTTTATCTGATAAGTGTTGCTTTTATTTGTTTTCAATCATACTACTTTTCAGTTTAAACAAGAAAACAATTGTAGATTCATACTACTTTTCGGTTTTCATTTAACTTACAAAAAGAATTTTATGTTAGGTAAAATTTCCTTTAATCGCCGCTGCCTGCATGATATTGGCAACACTCCAAACCCATATGAGCAAGCTATATCTATTATTGGAAGGACACTTTCAGCATTTGATGAAGATAATTTGATTCCCTGCTTCGGATTTGGTGATGGTAATCATTTAGTTGTCATTTTCTGATTATCACTTGATGATTTGATGAGTTTTCAGTAACATGTTTAAAACACAGTATTGATCTTGTGCTTCTGTTTTCTTCTGAGCAGCATCAACTCATGATCAGGAGGTATTCAGCTTTTACCCAGAGAACCGCCCATGCAACGGATTTGAAGAGGCACTAGACAGATACAGAGAAATCGTTCCAACTCTTCGATTAGCAGGTTTGTTTAGTGAAGATTTATATAGATGGCTTTTCTCTATCTTTTGTTTTTCTTAACCAAAACCAAGTTTGTTATTCCATTAAAGAAAAGAGAAAAGTTGCAGAATTGCTATTTTACATTAAATTATAACTAGCTATTTATTACATGGTACTAAGGCATGGTAGCTAAAATTTTAGTAGTTTGACATTGAGATGAGTGCATGCTAAAGTGTGTCTAGTTTTAATTTTGTAACAGGTCCTACGTCTTTCGCTCCGATAATTGAGACAGCAGTTGGAATTGTTGACAGCACTGGTGGTCAATATCATGTTCTTCTGATAATCGCGGATGGGCAGGTTGGCGAATGCATCATCATTTTTTTTTTTTGCCTTTGATTTAGTCATCTGTTATTTCTTATAATTAAGTGGTTGTCAGCAAAGCTCTTTTCTAGTGGAACATTCCTTTATTCACTTGGATAAATCTTCTGGTTATAGGTTACTCGGAGTGTTGATACACAATCTGGCCAATTAAGTCCACAGGAGCGGGATACTATTGATGCAATAGTAAGAGCAAGGTACTGTATCTTATTCGGGCTTCGAAAGTAATACCTTCACAATGTGCCTTGTCTACTGTCACAATAAGGTAAACACAGAATAACATCTATCTTTTGAAAAAAAACACAGCCAGTTCCCCTTGTCAATTGTTCTTGTCGGTGTTGGTGACGGACCATGGGACATGATGCACCAGTTTGATGACAATATACCTGCTCGGGCATTTGACAATTTCCAGGTGATTGTTCTACAGATTATTTCTAATATGCAACAAAATATTCTGGTTCAAAAATGAATAAGCATGGAAGAAATCTTCATTTTATGCAGTTTGTGAATTTCACGGAGATTATGTCAAAGAGCATAGCAGCTGACAGAAAGGAGGCAGAATTTGCATTGTCAGCACTGATGGAAATCCCTACACAGTACAAAGCAACGCTTGATCTCCAACTCTTAGGGTATCTAATATAGCTTCCCAATACTATGCTGATTCCATTAGAACTTATATTTTGAGCTTTGGACAACAATGTGCTATTTGATCACTTTATTGCTTTTTTTTTCTACTACTTCAGCCGCCGCCAAAGAATAACTCCAAGAATTGCTCTGCCACCACCAACAAGGACTGCTTATTCACGGTCTACTAGCTTTAGCCAACAGTCTGGTGTTTATTCGCGATCAAGTAGCTTTGACCAACAGACAAGTGGCTTTCAACAGCGTTCGGAGAGCTTGAAACAGCAGCAGCCTGCAGCCCCAAAGAGACCTGATACTTATGCAAGACCTGACACTTATGCATCAGAAAGAGCTTTAGAGGACAGAATTGTATGTATATCTTTCTTATTTTCACTACCCCTGCCATTTCATGCTCAAATGCAAAGCTAACCTTCAATAGATTTGATCTTTACCTGTGCTCTCACATCTTATGAGGATTATTTGAATGGGCCCTTGCATTTTGTTGCTTTAACTATGCCTAGTCTAACTCTAATATAACTATTTCCCAGTTCACTTGTGCCTTTTTATGTTCCATTGATCTGCCAACCATAATAGTCGTAAGCTTGCTACGTGGACACATATTTGCATTCTGCAACCATAATAATGATTTCTAAATAGTGAAGCAAAAGGGTATCCAGGTTTTGAGTTTCTATATACTGATGAAATATGTTCTGAAATTCTCTGTGCACTACAAACTAAGAGACGTGTGGCCTGACCCATTTTACCTGCAGCTGTGCCCCATCTGCATGTATAAATCGAAAGACCTTGCATTTGGATGTGGACATCAGGTGCGGGAACCTTTAGCCAACTATACTAAGTTCTTACTAGACATTTACTGTTGTGCATTCTAGGTTGTTAACATACATGTGCATGCAGACTTGCTATGAATGTGGGCAAAGTTTGGAGCGCTGCCCTCTGTGCCAGCAGCACATAACCACAAGGATCAGGCTCTACTGATTTGAAGCCTATGGATTGGAAAATGTTGAAACAGACTCCCGGGCAAAATGTTCAGATTTCAGAACCAGCTTTGATGCAATTGTGCTTCATTTTGTGATTGGTATGTTAGTCCTACTGCATTGGCATATAAGAACTCCCAGTGGTTGTAGTGCTGGTCTCACTGTCTCAGTAGTTTCGCTACAGTAGTTATGCCAACAAGAAAGCGCACCAGAAAATAATGTACAGTTGTTATTAAGTAAATAAGTTTAACAGCAGGATGAGATAATGGATATTGTGAAGCAAAATTGCAAAAATATTGCTGTTTCTGAGCTCTGGAATATGCATTTTGTATATATGCAACGACCCCATGAATCAAAGCTTCAGTAAGATGGTCTTGTCACATTCATATATTGCAATTGTATCTTCCAGTAATACTACTGTACATTGTAATCGAGCTGCAAATAGATCAACGTGTTTTCTGGCTCAAATAGGAGCCGGACGAAGGGAAGAGAACTTTTAGTACACAAACATACACATGTAAGACGACATAGATAATTGAGCGCTACCACGTTGGGACACAATTAAGGATTGGATTCCACTGTCCAGCGAGCTGAGGGCCTTAGTACTTGTACCCCTTGACGTACAAACTTTCAGAGGCGGCGGCGTCCCCGGCGCCGGAGCCGGTGTACTTGCCCAGCCCCGCCTCGGAGTTGGCCTTGCACCGGACGAGGAAGGTGGCCTGCGCGGCGGCGATGTTCTCGGGCTTGCCGAGCCACTTCTTGAGTGTGCTCTGCTGCAGTGCGCGGCCGAAGGAGAAGGACAGCGTCCAGGGCTTGAGCACCTCCAGCTTGTTCATGGCGTCCAGGTTCTGCGTCGCCTCCTCCTCGCTCTGCCCGCCCGACAGGAACACGACCCCGGGCACCGCCGGCGGCACGGTGCGCCTGTGACGACCCGGGTAATTACAACCTTAGATAATAACCCTGGCCATGATTTATTACTCCACAGATACATGATTTGTCGAATAATAAACCATTAACAAAGTTGGCAACAGAGAATAGCTAGAAGGTACCATTAACTATTACAATACCAGCCTACGACCTTAAGTCTTTAAATAAGCGTCACACGAGTTTGCGCATTATTACAAGCCTGACTTATAGAAGTCCAAACTAGATTACTAAGGGGGCGACAAATACAATTCGCCACTGATATCCATAATTAGGCTAAGGGGATTATTTATTCATCCCATCCTCCATAGGAGGTGGCAGCAACACGACTAGCTTCTTCATAGTCATCCCAATCTGCATAGGCATAACCATCATCTAGGAACTCTTGTGCACATTCCTGAGGATCCTCTGAAGGGGGAGAGTTAACAAGAGTGAGTACAACGTACTCAGCAAGCATATAAATATAAATAACAAAGCAATGCAATCTGGTAATTCTCAATGATCAATCACATATCATCTTGTATGAAAATAGAATTTGTATAAAAAGGTCAGATTTAATTTAGAAAACACTACTACCACTTGCATCTTGAGAAAGAGCCACCCATAGGTTCCCGTAGCCTCCACACTAGGAGACATGACATGAATTCATGGTTTTACCCTGCGCAGGTTTGTATCACTTTAGCCATAATTACCTTGGCCAATTTCCCATCGCACTTCCCTTGGTGCGACTCATGGCCAAGATACCGAAACTTTCCCCACTTTGTATAATTGTACATCCACATCTACACACGTGCGCTAATATATGCCCCTCGGGCTGTACTTCATCGACGGTGATTGGGGATTCCATCACCCAACCCTCTCCTCACTTACCATAGGGATTATACAATAACTCCATGGGTACTAGAATCAGCCCGTCCCAAACGAGTTCATGGTTGACACGAATATATACGGCCCAATAACACAAGTGAGAGTTGGTGAATAATCCTACTAACTTTTTCCAGCCAAACGTACAGTAGGGTATTAGCTGCTCCATCAGCTAATCCCCTGTCATCAAAGTCACATGTCATCCATCCATAATTTATTCTAGAAAATAATGTTTGATGCAAGTTACTTTTATTTTCACAAACTTTATAAAACTCAAGGAGAGAATGGTCAAGGAAATCTTGCCTGAGTTGTTAAGGTCCAACTCGGGCTCAGTTTGGTTCACTAGAAGGCCCTGCGCCTGACCGTGCTCGCTTCCTGTAATTAATATAAATATACTAATATTTAGAAAAATAACACACAAGTATATATGCACAATATATATATACGTAGCCATTTGGTCATCCTACAGGCAAGAAATAGCTTCCTATTACTTGTTTCAGTTTTGTTGTGATTTATAAAAAGAATATTATAGCATAGCTGTGCTTAGTCATTAAATGATTTATTGTTTGTTTAAGCTGATTGTGCTCTCTCTCTCTGTACTAGGCTGAAGCAGCACGTCCTAGTAGTACTACTCGGCACTTCCAAAAGCAAAGCAACAGGCAAGTGGTCAATACACACACGCATGCACCTGGTCTCCCTCTATTTCTCCTTTCTTCTTTTCCCCATCCCGCTCAGCCATGGAGGTCATTCGACCCCTCCAGATCGGCAACCATGGTTGGATTTCCTCCTCGATTTCTCCCTCAAAACCCAATCCAAAGATACTAGGAGCCATCTAGCCATCTATCCCCTCCGATTTACGATCTTTGTGGGATGTGCGTGGTCGGCGGCGTGCTTCACCCAGTCGCGAGCTGGGCAGCCATGGCGCCGAGAAGAGTCAAGGAGCCCGTGCATGGCGCTGTGGTGGTGGCGTGTGCAGGGATTTGGACTCCGGCAACAAAATCTCTCGATCCGACAAAGTGAGTTCCTCTCTCCAAAGCACCTCCCTTTCCTTTCTTTTTATTTTAACATAGCCTCAGTAACTCAAAAACTACAAACTGGAGTGTTCTAGTGCAGGTTCTTGTGTTAGAGTTTTAGCCAAGGATCAAATATTATGTGTGGTTGTGCTAGAAAGAAAATATCAGTTCTTGATCTAGGAACAACTAGCACATCTTTTTTCTTGCGGCCTGAACATTTTATCAGTATGTGTTTCTTTGTGAGAAAATCTAGTATAACCCCACTATTTAACCAAATGGCATGTGCTCTGTGTCCTTAGTAGAGAGGGAAGTATTCTAAGATTTGCCTGTGACCCTCACCTTAATCTCGGACACTTGCTCTTTCTCTTGCGAGATCTTGGTGCTCCAATTTGCTTCGAGGATCACAAGAACAACCACCGGGCTCCGTGGGTGACTCCACTCTGGTCAAGCACCCCCTCTCACCCCAGGTCACTCTCCATGGAGGTCAAGTCACCATTTTTGTCTTTGGTGGAAAAGCTAGTGTTCTTCTCAAGAATGAGTGTACGAGGTGTTCTTCTAGAGGCTCAAACTTGAGTGGAGAGAGCAAGAACTAGAACTGAATAGCTTGTCGCTTTCGTGGAGGCAAGTCCTGAACCCCTTTTCTACTTCTACCACTCTCTAGTTTCCCCCATTTATTTTATCTCCAATCATTGGCTCAGTCAAAGAGTTTCACTGTGTGTGGTCCAGCTGTTGCTAGTAGAGTGGATAATTTCATTCTAGAAGGGCATGGCTACACCTCCCATGTACCAACTCTGTGAACTGTGGCTATAGTGTAGTGTACTCTATTGTACTTAAATATGCAAAAGAATGGTGGCTGAGTCTATCTTGTGGAGTGGACTTGGTCCATTTGTGTTGATTGATTTACCATTACTGTGCACTTAGCTACAGTTAAACAGGGACTAAAATGTGGGGCGTTACATCCTACCCCCCTTAGAAAAGATTTCGTCCTCGAAATCAAACTTACTTGAAGAGGTCAGGATAAGCTTTTGCGTAGGTCTTCCTCCTTTTCCCAAGTCGCTTCTCGGACAGTGGTTCTTCCATTGCACCTTGCGTAATCGTATCTTCCTATTTCTCGGTTTGCCGATCTTCAACTTCTAATATCTTCAGTGGACGCTCTTCATAGGTCAAGTCTGGTTGTAGCTTGATATTCAGATCTTGGAGTTGTTCAGATGGTTGTCTTAGGCATTTCTTCAGTTGTGAGACGTGGAATACGTCATGTATTTTGGAAAGCTGAGTGGGCAATTCTAGCTGATAAGCTGCTGCACCTTTCTGCTCTAGTACCTTGAATGGTCCAACATATCTAGGACTTAACTTCCCTTTTATTCCAAATCGACGAACTCCTTTCATTGGTGATACCTTCGGATACACAAAATCTCCGTGTACAAATTTCACTTCTTTACGCTTCTTCAAGATAGCTCTTTTGTCTACTTTGTGCAATCCGCAATCGTTCCTTGATTACCTTTATCTTCTCATCATTCTCCCTTACTAAACTTGGGCCTAGCAACGGTTTCTCGCCCACTTCATACCAACAAATAGGTGACCGACACTTGCGTCCATATAGAGCTTCATAGGGTGCCATTCCTATGCTTGATTGGTAGCTGTTGTTGTATGCAAAATTTCGCTAGGTGTAGGTGTTTGTCCCATGACTCACCAAAATTCAAGTGCACAACATCTCAACATATCCTCAAGTATTTGATTCACTCTCTCTGTTTTGGCCGTAAATGTCGTGGATGATAGGTCGTGCTAAAGTTCAGTTTTGTCCCTAGGGCTTCGTGGGAGACTTTTCCAAAAACTTGAAGTGAATCTTGACCCTCGGTCGAGGTTATGGTTTTGGAACTCCATGGATAGACACAATCCTTTCTAGGTACAATTCAGCCAACTTGTCAAAGGAACATTTGTGGGTGGTGGGAATAAAGTGTCCGACTTAGTAAGACGATCAACCACAACCCATATAGTATCTTTCTTGTGTAAGGTCATGGGAAGACTGTGATAAAATCCATACATATATCCTCCCATTTCCAACTGGAACATCTAGTGGCTTTAATAGCCCAAAAGAGGTCGTTGGTGTTCGGCCTTCACCTTTTGACAAGTGTCACACTTCTCGACATATTCTCGCAATCTCTCTTTTCATGCTTTTCCACGAGAAATTTCCCTTTAGATCTCTGTACATTTTTGTACTCCCGGGGTGCATAGTGTACAGAGTATCATGAGCTTCTTTCAATATTAGTTCCTTAATTTTGGGGAATATCCGGTTTTTTACAGATCTCGCTATGATTCCAAAGAACTCCGTCTTCATCCAATCGAATTCGATGGTCGTCGGCCCTAATTCTTCCGGCTTCTTCTACAATGAATGCATCGATTTACGCTTTTCTTTGATTTGATCTAGTAGGGTGGGATGGAATGTCATAGTTGCAATACTTGCTTACGTACTTGACAACCTGAACTCTATCTCCATTTTAGCTAATGTTGTGGTTAGCTCTTGGGAATAGTCCTCACTCGATAGCCGATTATTGTGTGCTTTTCTACCGAGAGCATCCGCAACCACATTAGCTTTTAGGGATGGTAGTTAATGGTGAGATCATAATCCTTTATAAGCTCAAGCCATCTCCTTTGCCTCATGTTTAATTCCTTCGAGTGAATATATACTTGAGGCTTTTGTGGTCACTATACGGGACACACTTAGATCCATAGAGATAATGCCTCCAAATCTTGATTGCAAAAACTCTTCGCTCCAAGTTCAAGGTCATGTGTTGGATAATTTTCTTCATGTTTCCTCAATTTGCCTAGATGCATATGCTATCACCCTACCTTTTTGCATCGGGACACACCCCAATCCGACTTAGAGGCATCACAATATATTACATATTCTTCTCCACTTTCTCGGTAAGGCCAACACCGGTGCAAAGTGGTCAACCTATTCTTGAGCTCTTGAAAACTTTTCTCACAAGTCTTTGTCCAAACAAACCGAACGCCTTTTCTTAATAACTTAGTGAGTGGTGCTGAAATCTGGGAGAATCCTTTTATAAATCTGCGGTAGTATCCAGCTAGACCTAGGAAGCTACGTATCTCGGTGGGAGTTGTAGGCCTACTCCATGACATCACGTAATCAATCTTGCTTGGGTCTACCTCAACTCCTCTTCGACGACACTACGTGTCCCAAGAAGGCTACTTGGTCTAACCAAAATTCACATTTCTTAAACTTTGCATACAATTGGTTCTCTCTTAGGATTTGCAGTACAATTCTCAAATGCTCAGCATGCTCTTCTTTGTTTTTTGAGTATATGAGGATGTCATCAATAAAAACCACCACAAATTTGTCCAAATACTTCATAAAGAGCTTATTCATGAGGTTCATGAACATAGCAGGTGCATTGGTCAATCCATAAGGAACTACTGTATACTCATAATGTCCATATCTAGACACAAAGGCTGTCTTCTCTATATCTTACGCCCTCACTTTCGGTTGATGATATCCGGATCTTAAGTCGACTTTGAAAATACACGGGCATTGCTTAATTGGTCAAATAGGTCATCTATCCGTGGTAGTGGGTATTTATTCTTTATTGTGACCTTGTTCAACTCACGGTAATCAGTACATAACCCGAGCCCTCCATCCTTCTTCTCTCGAGAACAAAGTATGGGGGCACCCCAAGGAGACACACTTTCTCTAATAAATCCTTTTTGTTTCAAGGTCATCTAACTGTTTCTTCACTCAACTAACTCATGTTTTGCCATTCGTCAGAGGGGCTTTTAGAGATAGGTCTTTGCATCAGGGTACTAATTCAATTGCAAACTCTATTTCTCTATCCGGTGGCATGCCCGGCAAGTCTTCGGGAAAGACATCGGGAATTCTTGAACTACGGGTATGTCTCCTAATTTCTTCTCTTTAAGGCTTGCTAGAGTTGTATCTCGAGTCCATCGGTCTAGTCCAGAACTCCAAAATAAAATGTTCGGAGCCATCGGGTATTCTTATGCATGCACACTTTTGTTCCACAGTCTATTAACACCCCATGCTCATGCAACCAATCCATACCTAATATCACCTCTAACCCGGTCATATCTATCACCAAAGCGGGTTTGCTAAAAATTTAATATTCGGATTATTACGGGCCGGTCTTTGCATATCTTCTCTACTTTCATTTGCCCACCGGGGTATTAACCCACATGGCTTTTTCCAAGGGTGCGTGTACTAATCCATGTTTAAGCACAAAATCTTGAGAGATAAACGAGTGTGTAGCACGTGAATCAAAAGGACTGTACCAACGGCAGGTGGGATGAGTAATTTACCGGCGACAACATCGTAGAGCTGCGCCTAGTTGCTCAAGCGTTCACATAATTCAGCTTGGCTGTACTCCCACTTGGTCCACCACGTCCCCTTTCCTCTCCCTCTTTGTGTTCACTGTCCACCACCACCTCTCCCAACCGGTTGATTGGTCACTTGGGTGCGATATGCCCGGCCGCGACTTGTCGTCTTTATTGGATTGGGACAATTAACTTTGCGATGGCCTTCTTTGCCACAGTTGAAGCACACATTTGATCCCCTTAAACAGTCCTTGGTAAGATGTCTTCCTCCACACTTTCCACATATTGGAGGTGGAATCTGATAGTTCGTCGGGGCTGATCTATATGGTGGCATTGGAGGACGTGCTCGGGTCGCCGCATCATGGGCCTTTGCTCAAATCTTGCTTTCTTCCTCCTTTCTTCACCCAATTGAGAATGTTCATCTTCAAGTATTGTGGCTCGTTGACTAAATCTTGAAACTTGGTGATCATGTGAGGCTTCAAGTGCATCCGGAAGGAACGGGTGCAACCCTTCCATGAATTTCTCAACCTTCTTCTCCTCGGTGTTCACATCATCGGGGCATACCTTGACAATTCGGTGAATTGATGCGCATACTCTGCCAGCCTTTTGTTTCCTTGGGTTAAGTTCCGAAACTCTCTCTTCTTAATAGCCACTTTCCCTTTCGGGACAAATGCCAAGGTGAAAGCTTGCTTGAATACTTGCCTGTGTGATAGGTTCATTTGCAAAGACGATTGTGCTTAAAGTCTGACCACCAAGCCCCAGCAAGACCTGTCAATTGGTGGGCTGCATATCTCACCTTCTCTTCATCTGAGCAACCAACTGTCTCAAGCTTCTTTTCAACTTCTAGCAGCCAGTCATGGGCCTCAAGTGGGTCTATGGCCTTAGAAAAGGTTGGAGGTTGAGTTTGAAAGAATTGTCTAAAGGGACCTCCGACTGCGGTAAACCCACGGAGCAAGTCTGCATTTTTATTATGGCCTCCATGAAGCGGTTCTGGTTCTCTTGCGACTCTCTTCGGGAGTTCTCCATGAACAATAGGACATCCCCAAGGTTCCTAGCCCCGCCATTGGCATCAGAAGTTCCGGCATCACCAAAGTGGGGATAGTGTGTAGGGTGTCCCCCTGGTTGGAAGCTGTGATTTCCATCCGAGTTTCCTCCATTCCCATTGGGCCCGAGGCGCATGATAAGGTCCTCTTCACCTAATCCACGCCTGTCCATCCTGCAAGATGAGCGCTGTTGAGTAATCCTTCATTCTTTTTTTTTGCACATGTACTGAGTATATTATTTGGTACTGTTGCATAGACAAATGTATGCTAGCGGTACATGCTGGAGTAATTCCACAATCCTTTGTACACTTTAGACATTTTCGTGTATGTAAAAATTTAATCACTGACATCCAACACATACACATGAAAATGCATAGCACACAGATCATTTAACCATACAGTCATAGATATCCATAAGGGTGCATTACATTCGACTAGGTGCTGCGATTCCTTACATACAGTCTTGGTCTAGTTAACTATTACAAGCCACTAAGCAAGACCGATGAGAGGTCTTGACTCCTACAAAAGACTGCACTACTGATCACCACTTATGTTACAGATCACTACACTACATTAATTCCTCTTTGCGCAGTCCAACTAGTACTAACTCCAAAATATCTCCATCTATTGCGGGGACGCCGATGTCGCGGCGCCTAGAAGTCGGAAGGACTAGAGTTCGATCCCCGCAACACCGCCGCCGCTACCTACCTCGTTCACTCCCCGCAGGTCCTAACACCGGGTTCGAGAAGGTCCCGGTAGCCGCCGCTCCAATGTAGGCTTCACTACGAACACTCATGCGTGTCCGATATGCTCTAACATGCCGCTGCATGTGAGTTCAGAGGTGGGAGCACATGTGGTGCCGGGCTGCATTGTGTGGTCCATCGGCAAGCTCGGTGGCAAGGGCTCTAACTCGGTGTGTCAACATGTGGTTCAGCCGTTCAAATTCTCGTGCCACTCTTTGGAGTATTTGGGACTACTTGATATGGTGAAGCGGGTATGTGCGGATTCTCTACTTCTTCCGCGCCTCGGGTTCTTCTTGCTCCATTTACGGATCCTCTTCGCCGTCCTCTTCTACTACTAGAGGGTTAAGGGCACCTCCGGGTTGTTGAAGATGATCAACATGTTCCGTAGCACAAAGACGACCTTGTTCACTTATTAAGAACATACGGTACCCAATGGCGGGCCGACCACATATTGGTGAAATCTGCAGCAAATGACCGAAACACCATCCCATCTGATATCATCTTCATACTAGAGGCTAGGTGGATAGCATCTGATGAACATCCTAGCATTCTTGAGATTGAGAACCCTGATAAACCTTGAGTCCCTAGCTGAACTGGTGCACTGGAACTTCCAAGATCAAATCCTGGAAAGTCACGATAGCAAGTAGTGCTCAAGTAGGCAGCAAAGTGCGCCCGGAGCACCTGCATAGCCTCAGTGGCCACATCCTGTAGGGCATCCTCAGGGAAAGGCCGAGATCTGATGAGTTCCCTATGGAATGTTGGGTCCATAGGAAAACCAGATAGGATCAGCACTATGCGCCTCTCGCCATGGTCCAGTGTTTCCTCCAAAAACTCTGGGCACGATCCTCCAAGGGTCGAACCATGTGCATGAGGAGCATCACTGAATGTCCACACACCCTCTCTGGTGGAACATTAGAACGTGCCATCCTGTCCAAGGTCATGCAATCAACATGGTAGTTAGCTATGTTATTAGCAAGGTAGTTGCCTAGGGGAAAACAAATATGGATAGGGCTGTAGTATAATAAATGCAAAACAAACAAGACATACTATACAAAGATGGACAGATTTTTTTTTTTCTACTTAAGGTCACCTACGGTCTCTAGCTATTCGCATGGCCCCCTCGCAACTACGGCTTTGATACCAATTTGTGACGACCAAAGGGTAATTACAACCTTAGATAATAACCACGGCCATGATTTATTACTCCACGGATACATGATTTGTCGAATAATAAACCATTAACAAAGTTGGCAAATGAGAGAATAGCTAGAAGGTACCATTAACTATTACAATACCGACCTACGACCTTAAGTCTTTAAATAAGCGTCACACGAAGTTTGCGCATTATTACAAGCCCGACTTATAGAAGTCCAAACTAGATTACTAAGGGGGCGACAAATACAATTCGCCACCGATATCCATAATTAGGCTAAGGGGATTATTTATTCATCCCATCCTCCATAGGAGGTGGCAAAGAACACGACTAGCTTCTTCATAGTCATCCCAATCCGCATAGGCATAACCATCATCTAGGAACTCTTGTGCACATTCCCGAGGATCCTCTCGAAGGGGAGAGTTAACAAGAGTGAGTACAACGTACTCGGCAAGCATATAAATATAAATAACAAAGCAATGCAATCGGTAATTCTCAATGATCAATCACATATCATCTTGTATGAAAATAGAATTTGTATAAAAAGGTCGATTTAATTTAGAAAACACTACTACCACTTGCATCTTGAGAAAGAGCCACCCATAGGTTCCCGTAGCCTCCACACTAGGAGACATGACATGAATTCATGGTTTTTACCTCGCGCAGTTTGTATCACTTTAGCCATAATTACCTTGGCCAATTTCCCATCGCACTTCCCTTGGTGCGACTCATGGCCAAGATACCGAAACTTTCCCCACTTTGTATAATTGTACATCCACATCTACACACGTGCGCTAATATATGCTTTGGTCGTACTTCATCGACGGTGATTGGGGATTCCATCACCCAACCCTCTCCTCACTTACCATAGGGATTATACAATAACTCCATGGGTACTAGAATCAGCCCGTCCCAAACGAGTTCATGGTTGACACGAATATATACGGCCCAATAACACAAGTGAGAGTTGGTGAATAATCCTACTAACTTTTTCCAAATTAAGCGTCAATGGGGTATTAGCTGCTCCATCAGCTAATCCCCCTGTCATCAAAGTCACATGTCATCCATCCATAATTTATTCTAGAAAATAATGTTTGATGCAAGTTACTTTTATTTTCACAAACTTTATAAAACTCAAGGAGAGAATGGTCAAGGAAATCTTGCCTGAGTTGTTAAGGTCCAACTCGGGCTCAGTTTGGTTCACTAGAAGGCCCGCGCCCCGACCGTGCTCGCTTCCTGTAATTAATATAAATATACTAATATTTAGAAAAAAATAACACACAAGTATATATGCACAATATATATATACGTAGCCATTTGGTCATCCTACAGGCAAGAAATAGCTTCCTATTACTTGTTTCAGTTTTGTTGTGATTTATAAAAAGAATATTATAGCATAGCTGTGCTTAGTCATTAAATGATTTATTGTTTGTTTAAGCTGATTGTGCTCTCTCTCTCTGTACTAGGCTGAAGCAGCACGTCCTAGTAGTACTACTCGGCACTTCCAAAAGCAAAGCAACAGGCAAGTGGTCAATACACACACGCATGCACCTGGTCTCCCTCTATTTCTCCTTTCTTCTTTTCCCCATCCCGCTCAGCCATGGAGGTCATTCGACCCCTCCAGATCGGCAACCATGGTTGGATTTCCTCCTCGATTTCTCCCTCAAAAACCCAATCCAAAGATACTAGGAGCCATCTAGCCATCTATCCCCTCCGATTTCTGATGCTGTGGGATGTGCAGGTCGGCGGCGTGCTTCACCCAGGTGCGAGCTGGGCAGCCATGGCGTCCAGAAGAGTCAAGGAGCCCGTGCATGGCGCTGTGGTGGTGGCGTGTGCAGGGATTTGGACTCCGGCAACAAAATCTCTGATCTGACAGTGAGTTCCTCTCTCCAGCACCTCCCTTTCCTTTCTTTTTATTTTAACATAGCCTGTAACTCAAAAACTACAAACTGGAGTGTTCTAGTGCAGGTTCTTGTGTTAGAGTTTTAGCCAAGGATCAAATATTATGTGTGGTTGTGCTAGAAAGAAAATATCAGTTCTTGATCTAGGAACAACTAGCACATCTTTTTCTTGCGGCCTGAACATTTTATCAGTATGTGTTTGCTGTGAGAAAATCTAGTATAACCCCACTATTTAACCAAATGGCATGTGCTCTGTGTCCTTAGTAGAGAGGGGAAGTATTCTAAGATTTGCCTGTGACCCTCACCTTAATCTCAGACACTTGCTCTTTCTCTTGCAGATCTTGGTGCTCCAATTTGCTTCAGGATCTGTCAGCAACCACCTGGCTCCGTGGGTGACTCCACTCCTGGTCAGCACCCCCTCTCACCCCAGGTCACTCTCCATGGAGGTCAAGTCACCATTTTTGTGCTGGTGGAAAAGCTAGTGTTCTTCTCAAGAATGAGTGTACGAGGTGTTCTTCTAGAGGCTCAAACTTGAGTGGAGAGAGCAAGAACTAGAACTGAATAGCTTGCTGCTCGTGGAGGCAAGTCCTGAACCCCTTTTCTACTTCTACCACTCTCTAGTTTCCCCCATTTATTTTATCTCCAATCATTGGCTCAGTCAAAGAGTTTCACTGTGTGTGGTCCAGCTGTTGCTAGTAGAGTGGATAATTTCATTCTAGAAGGGCATGGCTACACCTCCCATGTACCAACTCTGTGAACTGTGGCTATAGTGTAGTGTACTCTATTGTACTTAAATATGCAAAAGAATGGTGGCTGAGTCTATCTTGTGGAGTGGACTTGGTCCATTTGTGTTGATTGATTTACCA
>JADLZK010003262.1:0-198389 GCA_015847255.1 Hyparrhenia diplandra
TATGGAGTCCGCATCAATATGCTTGCTCAATGTATCTTCACAAATCAACTCCAGCCTTTACAGAAATACCTAGCTGCAGGTAGAAGCAAATTCTGAATTATTGCAGATTCGTCTTGCTCTTTCATCTCTGGAAATGTGTCCATGTACAGTACATAAATGCAAGAAGAGCCCTGAACACTTCTTCCTCCATCTATGGCAAGGTAGCACATTAGTCAAGCTGCACTCTCTCTCTGAAACCGGCCGCGCTGCAGTAAGAGAAGTGGGATAATTAAATACATCCAGAGGCCTCGCCACAGCAAGCTGCCGTGGAGGGCAAACTAGGCGGAACACCGATGTAAGGCACCGGCTATAACGGTGGGAGCTTAGAGTGGTGTGCTAATTAAGAAGGAAGCAAATGTGCGACAAAGAAACGGGTGGGGGTCAGCGGCCCCCGACCACACAGTGTGCTCGCCGGCGCCGGGTCAGAGGGAACGAGAACGCTCTATCGCCGGCGCTTTGTGCGCAGATCTCGCCATCGGCGGTTGTGACCCTCTTCGCGATCGCGGTTCGGAGTGTGCACGGGTGCGCCTCGCCGACCTCGCTGCGCTCTCTTTCATTGTACAATGTAGGCTGGCCTCCGCCTTAAGACTGGCATGCCCACGAGGTACGCATGACAATGGTCTTGCTGCCAACTCTGAATGCCACTTGCTTCGAGACAAGAACATGGAAATTGTGGTATGGTGTTTCCACACTAAGTGAAGTGTGAACCTCCATGACAGTCACAGCGAACCTGAAGTTGAAAGAATTGTCCCCTCAGATCACCGTGTTATCCAAAAGCTACTCTTCTGATGAATATCGCACAACTCCCTCTCCTCGGTCCACCTAGAAAGGTTGGAAGCCACCCTTCATTTATCCTGATTCGTGAGTAATAATAAAACAAAAACCGATTAGACATATTCAAAAATCTGCTTGGAATCTGACCCCCAAAGCGGCTTTTGGTGGAAACATGTCAATCAACAGTGTTCAACACACTTTAAAATCTGCACAGTGCAAATGCCCAAAACAATAATCATGAAATTTTGCATTAGCTAATGTGCTAAGTGTAAGATTTGTTGTAATTGCATTAAACATATATAGGGTACCTAACTAAATCTATGATCCACTACAGAACCTAAGTAAACAACAAAATTTTCTAAACGCTACAAAATAATAACTAGGACAATATTCTGTTCAAAAGTTGTTTGGTTACTAAAAATATGCAAACGTGAATTGTGTTAACAAAAATTGATTAAGTGACAACCGTGACATACCTGATATTTTAGTTTAGCAAAGGAACATATAGGAAAACTATGAAGCGCTGAGATTTGCTGGGTACGCCAGATAAAGATTCAACACAAGATCCACTGGGCTTCCACTCTATATAACAACACCTGAATGATAACAAGGCCATAAATTTATTGAGTAAACCTGGTCACATCTTTAGGAATTTAATGAACAAACCATACCATCTTCGGTGAATGGAAGATCATAGTTTGCAACCGTAGGTTTATAGATAGACAGAGTAAACGAAGAGGGCAGAAAAGTATCATCTAACTACGATTTAAATCCACAGCTATATATCCATAGCTGTCAGTTGTCACCGTTTTCCCTTTAGCAAGCAGTCCACAACTACAGGAATTTTGTAAATAGGCCCACCTCACTCTCTCTTTTCACCCACAACATTGCCTCTCCTGGTTTCTGTCTGAAGAAGAAGCAAGCGGTGGGAAGGCAAGATCACTCACACAGACAAGCACTCGAATAACACACAGTAATGGTGTGTGGCACTAGCACCTCATTTCACAACTCACTTAAACATGCCCTGATTACAGATATAAATAGGCAAACCAATGACTCAACATGGTGCCTATAAGTCCCCTTGCATGTAGAGCAGTGCTTTTCGTGTCACTAGCTACCTCACACATGCATGATGTTAGCTGGATGCGCGCCTCCATGACCAGGGCTCTTAGCTTTACTCTGACTTGGCCACTCTCCGAGACAACATACTACAGCTTCCCTGCATACATACTCACTCCAGATGCAAGACTCATGGATCAGACCGCATCTGCAAAATGCTCGCTACAGACTCCGTGGTTTTACCAACTCTCACACTATTAGGCGCTCCACACAAGCTAATTAACTATGATTCTGACCACTACAGACTCCAATTGAACATGGTGGGAAAAACTCAAACAATATATTAAACTCCTCAACATGGTTTCTTAGCATAAGTCTTGAACTCATCATAGAACCAAGGTTCTTCAGGGCCATCAAATGAATGAGGATTCTGGATGCTGTTTTACACACACCAGTGACTTAACATACCTCAACTGCAAATGATAATAACCTGTAAATTCAATCTGATGTATTGTGCAGACTGATTTACATACCCTTCCTGCAATGTGCAGTCTTGCAAAAATTGGAGGATACATTAGCTGTGGCCTCTCTACAGATAACGAAAATCACGCAAGCAAATTGACAATGCTATTTCATAGTAGCTCGTTTTCCATTTGTCATTCTTTATTTTCTGATCAAATTACTACAAAGAACAATATATGCCAGAATCTGTGAGAAAATGAGCTTGCGGGCGTAAGCATCGCAAGAAAATATATGCCAGAATTGAACATGAAGTTCATACCTCTGGTCTTAACATACACTATTTCAAGTTCAGGGATAGTACCACCACCTTCTAGTAAAAATTGCAGGTCCTTTTCACCATATCTGCAACACTTTGTCTTGGTCATTTTGTCATCGAAATAGAATGGAACAATTCAATATTCCTCTGCTGAATAGCTTGGACAAATAGTCCTGCCCAAAGAAATGCAATTGATGTACACCCCTAATGCATGATTTTTCCCAAAGAAGCTCATGGCGTTTTCACCAGATTGATTAGCATACCAGCAGCATTGCAGTGCAAAAATGAGAACATTAAATGAGGAAAATAAGGTTGCATGAATCAGATAACTGGTGATCCTGGATAAAAGCACAATAATAAAACTGGATCCGTGATAATGTACCGAGAGGAGTGAGGAATATAAACCACCATTGACTAAAAAGCAAAACTAAACACATTACAATAACCGCTGAATTTGATGAACAGGTAGGAGGCTTAATAAGTCAGAAAGATAATTCGTAAGGGAGAAAAATTCTAACACCATTTCTTCATCTTAACACCACAGTTTGATTTTTGAGGTGAATGCAGTTAGTCCTAAGTCACTCGTGCATCTGTCCTCCTTAAGTGAAGGGGAAGCACAGCCACATTGGAAATACACTACACTTCCTGGTATCCAGCCAAATATTCCCATCAGGAGAAAATATAACTTGTACTGAACATGAGAGGCATGAGGCACATGATAAATCTTATCTCCGTAGCCAAATTACACTATCAACATTTATATATTGTCATAGAAAATAAGCAAAGAAATTTGTTACACCAAGTTGACCATAGTAGTAAAAGAAATTTTGGTTGACAAACCAAAAGGACCGATGCAGCTGCTGGCAATTACTACTCATTGAGCAAAGTTGTATTAATTGTGTATTCATTGAGCAATTACAATTCCAAAATACAACAGACATTTATTTCTGATTTGAACCATCCAAAATGGATCATTATCTGGCAAGTACATTACACTGCTAGTAGACATAAAAGCTTTAAACAAGCTTAAATAGGTACACATTTCATATATATGAAAAATTTGGAACAGATCATACTGTAGCTTTTAAATGCTATCATAATTCAACTAAATGTTAGATCTTTAGTGCATAAACTTTTTAGTCTTTAGTAACAATACAAAGCATGCGGGTATACCAAAATAGATAATAGAAATACTAACAGCAACAACTTTGGCAGGATATTACCCACGATGCGCCGGGATACTTCAGCTGGCGTGATCGCGCATCCGATACTCCATGCGATACGGATACGCTTTCATGGATACTGCTCGTTTGGATAGTCGCATTCCGTGCCGCACTAAGAAGATTGGATACTGGCCGCGACCGGATACCAGTATCCGATACGCTGCGTGCCAATTCTGGACACTGCCCATGAAGCTAAATGACCCAAATTCCACTCTTCTTCACTCGACGCATCGCCTTCCTCTCTGCCGAGGCCCACGGCCGCACGCATATTATATGTGCGCCGGGCCTCAGATTCTCTGCTCCGCCGCAGCACTTCCTTCCATTAGACTCGCGGATCGGCAACGACGGCAAGGCGTGTGGCGTGGCGATCACGGCGACGGCTGGCGCAGCGCAAAATGCAAGGCCGCAGCAGGTGCATGCAGTCCTCTTTCTCGCCCCCTCGTGTGATCTCCTAGACCTAGCTTTAGTCCCAGCGAATCAACGACGGTAGTTATAGTTCTGTCAGTCCTGCTCACCATGTAGATGTGCGTGCGTGTGATGTGATCGTGCTCACTTCGAAAGCTGATGACCAACAAAAAGTTAAGCAGAATAGTGTCCGTCAGAACTCCGTGCGTCGCGTGATCTATGGATGACTTTAAGCGATATTTTAATTTGTGAACTACGCTTATATTAAATCATGTTGGTTATTAAATATTATTTATCTTAGGCAGCACTCCCCATGTCAACAAGCTTTCGTGAGAATAGTGTGTATCCGCGTGATCGAATACATGTATTGGTATCCGACATATCACGTATCCGTATCCGTAGATCCGTAACGCAGGATATTACTACATCAGAGATGGTGCATCGGTGAAGTATATGCCCCAAGCAGTCCAGGCCTCCTTGGAAATACAAAGTAAACATGAGCATATGTCGTAGACCATGCGTGTATACTACACCTTTTGTAAGTTCACAGGAAAACTGTAGAGACCCCTATGTGCACTTGCCTTCACCAAGTAAGCAGACTACTCCATCAAGCTAAAGCCCAGCTTGCTGATCAAGCATTCCGTCCAAAAGAAATCACACTAACTCACTCCTAGTCCAATTATAAGACTTTTCTGACTTTTCTTGCATATATTCTCGCTTTTTACTATCTATCTAGTGGCATAGTGTATATCTGCTCAGTTCATACCAAAAGCTATATGTATCTCGGAAAGCTCCAAAAGCATCTAAGCCAATTCTAGAATAGGAGGGAGCCTTACATAATTGAAAATGAATGTGAAAGCATTTGGAATTAATAGTTCTCCATCAAGGATATAATGGGCAAACGAAACTAGTACGGTATGATACAGTAGAGTCTTTGAGGATAAGAACCACACATAAAAGCTACTAGTATCTAACAGCCGAATTGGCTGTAGCTGCAAAGCTTTATGCACCATGCCAGTAATCCACCCATTGCTGCCATGAACAAAAATCTTATGTCCACACAATGGGATATATGGATTGGCTCCATATAAGTCAACAAGAAACACCATTGGCCTTTCGTAGCAGCTCCTTGATAACTCGCGAGCCTTTTTGTTAGGTACTCAAAACCATCAGTTTCCATGACTGCAGTCAGAACATGCAGGTGTGCTGAGGAAGTCAAAGCATGCTTTCTTTAGGCTACAGCAGTTGTGCTGTTCCGCTAATGCCACAGATTGTTGCTGCAGAGGCAGTATTAATGTGCCGTGGCATAGTTTATCTTCACACATCAGCTTCAATCTCTCCAGATTATACTTGTCTCGCAGCGACAAGCAAATGCTGAGCTTCATTGCAGATCTGTCTCTCTCCTTCCCCATACCAGGCAATTCATCAGTGTATTACAAAAGTAAGAAGAGCCCCAAACACATCTGCCTCCATGTCATCAGTGGGTGCGACATTAGTGGTGGTGCTCCTCTTCATTGGGCCAAAGAGTGCCTGCTTCGAAGACTATCGGCGATCGTGCCAGCAAAGAACCGTGATCTTGTAGCGCAGTGAATGTCTTCCCTGCGGACTCGGGACTCTGACATCTGCGCCCTCTTTGCTTCGACAGGAGGTCGCAAAATGGCGATGCATGTCTGATGGAGGCACCACAACGATTGCGTATCCTGGGTGTGCCGGTCCTTTCATGACGTCAGGTCCAACCCTGACGGTGAAAAGAATCGTCTTTGGAGATGCTCTGATTCCTCCTTGTAGAACTTTCCTCGTGATAAAACTTTCCATATCTCCCGTAGTTCCTGTTCTCGGAAGAAGGCTGTTAAGTCTGGTGGTAAAGCTGTAGGATGCGCACCGGCTTACACGCATGGTCGAGTAAGCTGAACTCCTGGCAAATGGCCTTCACGTGGGCCTTCGACTTCATCATCTAGATAAAGATACAACGATATGAAATCAGACTCGTCCCTGGCGCTCCCATTAGGTTGGTAGTGCAAATGCGCGCCACTTTCTGTGGCGCGCGCAACCAGGAACGGACGCGCGACTCGATGCCCTCCTCGCCGTTGGGGGATGTGCTTTGGTGCGGAGTAGCCGCTCAATCTTGAGAACGTGGTAGCCGCTCAGCAGCGCCTGCGACGATGGCGGAAGCGGAGCGCCAGAGGGTGCGCTCGCCGGCGCCGGCGGGAGAAGGCTTGCACGTATTGACAATGAGGAACGGATAATATAGGGCGCGGATCGCTCTTGTGTGGACTTGGTGCGGTGGCGGCGGAGGCAGGCGGCGGCCGGAATGCACCCTGTGACTTGTGAGGACTTGGTGGGTGCGGCGGCGGCCGACTGGGAAAGCAAAGAGGGTTTCTGCGGCGGATGTGAGTCGTGCGTGCCGGGCCGTGAAGGAAGTAAAAGGTTGGTCGGCAGCCGCAATTGTTTTATTTGACGGACAGCTAATTACCAAACAAACTTTACTCGCTCCTAATGTACTCGCCCATCCTATCTTGGCGCGACTGCGAAGCCGATCGGGGATCGGGGGAAGCTGTCGCTTAGTGCCGGGTCCGCAGCTGAGGATGAGGGGACCCGACTTGTCGCTGGCATCGCTTGCAAAATCGTAGTGTCCCTCTACCTGCCGAAGGAGAAGTCGAGGTGCAGGCTGTCAAAATAGATGCCCGAACTTATAGCTACGGGGGCCGCATCAAAGGGCCGATCCATCCACTCGAGCGCCTCATGATCGAGGCAATCGAGGATGTCACACAGCCTCCAGCTGTCGCGGCGTGCAGCCATGGGGGTGCTAGAAGTAGCAGGTGCACGACACGTGTACCTGCTGCGTGGATGTGCCTGGCAGAACACATGTCGACCAGAGACGACTCAGAGACTCGACGTGAGGCTAAGGAGGAGGCAACCGCAGAGTGAGGTCGCCGGGCCGCCTTTGATGGGCGGCTCGAAGGCGGGCGCGTCGCTGGCCGACGCACGATACATTGTCGGCGTGCAGAGGAACTCTTTGGCCGTTGTCGCCGAAGCAGGGAGCAGCACCGCGGACGCCGCCGAGCTTGACGCTCGGGCGCACCCATGAGGAGTAGAAGCACGCCGCCGGGAAGCCCTCGCTTCCCGCGGGACGAAGCTCGAGGTGGAAGCCCACTACAACGCCATGCAGTAGGGACGCCACCTCGAGGAGAAGGTTCCTCGGAGGAGCTCCGGCCGCAGTGGACGAGTAGCGGTGCAAGTACCTCACAATGTCGCTAGGTAGAGGTTTCACTCCGGGTGCGCCGCCCTCGGCTCGATGGCGCTATGCGCTGATGCCGAAGCCCCGGGCGTCTGGCCGAGGTGCCCAGTGTAGCTCGGTGAGGAGGTCGCCCGATGCTCGCCGCCGATCGCTCCATGGCAGCAGCCTAAGCGTTGCCTGCCTCGGGCGCGCAGCTACGGCTGCGAGGCCGCGCCGATGACAATAGGCCGGGCGTCATGCAAGACGTTGTCGGCTATGGTGGTCACCGACGTTTCGCGAAAGCTAGCGCCGTAGCTCGCTGGCTGTAGCGGCAGATGCAAGGTCGATGGCCCTCCATCGTAGCGCGTGGCTCGAACCACTCGAGCACCATACTCGGGCATGTCGCGTGTTTAAAGCCACCGACTTTTAAGAGGCAGGTCGACGCTGGTGAAGCCGGGCTCGAGGTCCACATGCGAGTGGCATAGCCCTCAAAAGCGCCGATGTAGTCGCGCCACCGCCTCCCGAAAGCAGAGGCACAAACTCTCCTAAGTGGTGCCTGGGTGAAGGATTATGGATTTGATTTCCATCATGTGCCTTTGTATTGTGACAATGAGAGTGCATGCAAGATGACACAAACCCGGGTTCAGACATACAAGAACCAAGCACATTGACATAAGGCATCACTTCATTAGAGATCATCAACAAAAAGGGTGATATTGCTATCCAACCTATTGGCAATCGAAGATCAATCCAGCGCGACATCTTTTACAAAAGCCACTAGATGAGAAGAGGTTTTGCAAAGCTAAGAAATGAGTTGAACATCCTGACTTCTCCAACATGAAGTTGATTGCACCTCATTATCATGCGACATGCCCCTACATCAAGCAAAAGCTGAAGGTAAAATTGTTTGACATGGCATCCATGATATCTAAGGACTTGTTAGAACATATAGACATACAACTTGTGCCTTAGGAAGCATTCATGGAAAATAAAAGGATTTTCCAATGTATGTATGCCATCACTATTGCTATTTATGCTTGATTGATCTAGTGATGACATATGACATGTTTATGGGCTTGCACATCTCAAGTGTTGAATTTGGCTATCTTTTTCACACATATGCTTCAACATAGGAAAGATAACCCTTGTCATGAGGTGTGAAGAAGCTTGTCTTTGGTTTCAAACCGAAATATATGTTTGACAAGTGATCCAAATTTGACCAAATTTGGAGACACTATTCTCTCTCCATAACACAACATGGTCAGTACCTTTTGTGGAAATTGTCGACAAAGGGGGAGAGATTAGTGCATGAAAAGGTTTTGGAAAATTAAAATTTCACATGTTTTTGAAAACCTCTCATGTGGTTCATGAGTTTAGCAAGTGTTCACATCAAAGTAGGGGGAGCAAGCCTCATAGACAATTTGTTGCATTTGATTGTGCACTAACATATGACTTGCTCATTGCACATGTATTTAAATTCCTATATACATGCTTGTGTGGTGTATGCTAGTTTTCACAAGTTGTTTTTACAAAGTGGTTGATAACCAGCATGCATAGGGAGCTAGCTAGATTTTCTAAATTCTGCTCTTAATTCAAGTACCTTGCTTATAATGTGATCTCACGTGGTACTTTGAGTTTTGATGAAAATCTAGTTACCTTAATGCTTGTATGGTGAAAATGGCGCAACTCCGATTGGTATCACGCTTCAAAGGTCCATTTCTTTCACCTTAAGCATCATTTTTGCTATATATAGCTCACCCTCAATTTCCATATATTCATACATGTATGCAATGCTTCGCTCCAAACTCGTGGCATTACATGTAGGGGAGCTCATGCTACCAAAACCGAACTATGATGATTGTCTAATCCTATGATTGTAAGCAAAAATGTTTGGACAAACTCGTTGTATGTTCAAAAAAACATTAATCATAAAACCTTTTATGCGGGTTGTCACCAATTACCAAAAAGGGGAGATTGAAGATCTCTAGTTTTGTTTTGGCTAATTAGTGACACCTAGGACTAATCTCGATACTAAGTGTTTGACTAGATTGAGATTGGTCGCTGTCGAGTTGGTGCATGGTGATCATGGAGGATGGATCGAGGTGATCCAAATGATGATCAAGCATGCAACTCGGTGTGAGTTTCGGGAGATCAATTGTCCCCAAGGCAAAGGTATACAACCATAGGGCTTTTTGATTTCACATCCCAAGACACCATAGAGGGTGTGGATGATTATAGGATCGATAAGCCGTACTATAAAGAGGGGAAAACTTTCGTACATATACGATCCTCACGCTGCCTTTAGGTTCAAGTCTCATATGCATGCATTCTAACCTAAAGAGCTAACTCCGCACTTGTCGAAAATGGCTTCTCGAAAATGCTAACACATGGTGTCGAGGTGTTCTTCGACGTGTCGCTGCAACAAGTATCAAGTGGGCACGGAAGTCAGGTTTGGAGCAAAGGCGAAGGAACTGACGGACTGAAACGACGAAGATTTCACGCAGCCTGCAGACCCGAAGCGACCTGACCCAAGCATCGCAAGGGCTAATCCCGACGGGCACTACCGTGGCAGCGAGTCCTGGCCGAATTCACAGTGTGTAAACCGGTTCGGCCCGTCGACCGGACGCGATACCGACGGATGCTTCTCGGTGGCCGACCGAAGCATGACGACGCGAGCCGACCCGGCCGAGACAGGGCAAATCCACTCGCTCGGGTTAGTCGGAGTTGTACGGACCTCACCGCATCGGACTCCGCCGTGAGCCGCCCGCGTCCGGCGCGCTGCGTAAAACCGTGGTTTCCCCAACGCCACATTTCGTGGTGAGGGGTATTTATGACCCCCTTGGCTGCCTCTGCCTCTCTCTCTTGGTCATTTGAATCACTCCTAACATCTTTGAGCAAGAAGCAAGCCTCCCTCCTCTCTCATTCTTGTTTTGAGCTTCATTCTTGAGAGAAGAGTTGATCCTAGTGCATTGCATCGAAGTTCTTGCATCTCAGAGGCACTTGGGGATCGCCAGGAGACGTGAATTTCGCTTTTTCGAGACACCGCCTCCTAGCCGGCTTGGTGACGTGGAGTTGTTGGCAAGAAGAGGTGATTGTTTTCTTGGCCACCTCAGGTTGATTTTGTGAGAGGATTACGCACTCCTCGTCGGAAGGTAAAAGGTGCAAAGAATACATTGCTTCTGTCTTGGGTGTACCACACTTGTTGAGGTGGTGTGTTTGAGGCTAGCAGAACGGCAGCCCCTCTGGCTCAAAACACCTCTCCTTGTGTTGGTCGGCACAACCGAGAGTAACTGTCGGCACAAAGCGAACTCGGGTGAACAAATCGACTTGTTCATTTGTCTCGGTGTGTGGATCATCATCTTCGCAGGATTGATAGCTTTTTTCTTCTTCCCGCAATTGATTAGTTTGACCCACTCTACGTCGGTATAACAAGCTTCTCACTCTTGCATTACTTTGCTAGATTACTTTGAGTAGTGAGCTAGCACTTGCTTGTGTAGGTTGTTCTTGCTAGCATAAGGACCATATTAGGATTGCTCACTAGTTAGAGTAGTGACATAGACTTTGATGTGACATAGAGATCATAGAATATATTTAGATTTGTCGACAGAGAGGCTTGCAAGACAATAGAGCTAGTGCAAACCGCTTTACGCCGTGTTTTATACTAATCGGTTTGTTTAGTTGAGCTTGTAGAAAATTTTTTATAGGCTATTCACCCCCTTAGCCATCTAGGACCTTACAACCCTCGAACAACGCCGCTGTCCCTTCTAGCTAGAGGATGACGGGTCGAGAGTCGCCGCCGATGGCGTCGTCAGGGGAGGTGGGTGCCTGTCAAAGGCGGCAGCTGCGCCGGGCTGTCCTCCGAAGGCGGTCGTCGCTTTGTGGAGTGGAGAGGAGGTAGCTGAATCTTCGCGTGGTGTGAGGTACTCGGTAGCGCGAAGATGCATCTCGATGTCGCCGGCGGCGACGATCTCGCGCTAGCTTGTTGTCGAGGAGCTCTCTTCGGCGCTTTAGTGAATTGGCCATGCATCTCGGAAGCCATCTGCGGTGAAAATCGCTCGACCGATACCAGCTTGCTACTGCATCTGATCATTCCCAGCTGCCTGGTGACACGAATCCATGGCGAAGAAGAGGGAGAAGGCGAAGTGTGGTGGTGCTAGAGGGCTGTTGGGAAGGAGGAAGGAAGGGAGGAGGAGCGGAGGGCTAAGATGCTCTACCGCCAAGCGGTGTCATACGGGCGGGCGGTGGTGGAAAGGGTAGGGAGCAGAACCTCGGATTATTTCTTTATTGCTTGTCTCTAAGAGACATGCACTCTTTACTTATATACTCTCATACTGAACAATGTACTTAGTTTCATAAATTTATCCTCAATTACACCCCACTCCACATTGCTTAGTTTTCCATGCGCACGAACTAGGAAGTAAATTACCCGTGCACGGTGTAGTAAGTAACTTATTCGTGCGCATGAAACTAACCATGTGATACATATGGAAGGCCAGAAACCCGTCGGTTCCAAAGAAAACTTGGAATCCATTGCAGGTGCACCACGCGGTGGCTTGGCTATGCTAACACCTGCGGCTCAGGCAAATTCAGAAGACGAAGTTCAGCAAGATACACGACACCACCAAGGTATGACACCCACTAATGTAACAGACCCAACAGCACAGATTGCAGGACGAACCCGACCACTACATCATGTGACGCCTCACCGACAACCAGCGGATCTACAAACGCAGGCACAAACTCACCCTTTGTACAGGATCAACATGCCGGTGATGCTGGGAGGAACCTGCTTTGCTACACTGATGCTGCCCCTGCTCCTGCCGGGACACGGTGACAATCCTCCCAATTGTAGCAGGGCCTGACAGTCTTCATCCGCCCCGTTCGTTTGGACTACCGGCGCTTGTCGGCCAGCCATTCAACGTATTTCTCTTCACGACCTACGATGCGCGGATACTTCAAAGGGGTGCGTGTCGGCGTATCCGACTACTGCGCCGGATACTGATATTACATGGATACGCCATGGATACGTATCCAGAGCCGCATCTAAGAAGATTGGATACGTGCCGCACTGGATACTCGTATCCCGATCACGGCGTGGGCGATTTGGATACGACCCATGAGAGCTAAATGGCCCAAATTCCACTCTTCCACACGACGCATCGCCTTCCCCAAGCTGAGGCGGCGGCGCTGCGGCTCGTATTATATGGCGCTGCGCGCTGTCAGACACCCGGTCTCGCCTCGCACTTCCTTCCAGATCGACTCACGGCGGCGGCGGCGGCATGGGCGATCGGCCAACGCGGCGGCGAGCCAGCGATCGCGATCGGGGCGGCCAGGGCTGTGCAAGGCCGCAGCGGATGCAGGCCCCTCTCCCTCGCCTCGGGTGATCTCCTCTAGCCCTAGCTTTAGTCCCAGCAATCAACGATCCTTATAGTTATAGTTTTTGTACTCACGTTCACCATGTAGATGGCGCCGTGTGATGATCGTGCTCCAATTGAAGTTGATGACCAGCAAAAAGAAGAATAGTGTCCTGCGGAACCGTGGGATGACTTTAATATATTAAATATGTTATTATTAATACTATTAAAAAAAAATCTTAGGCGCATCCAAATCGTTTTTCGAGAATAGTGTATCCACGTATTGGATGCGTATTGTATTCGATACGCGTATCGCATCCATTATAGCGTAGCTCACAGCATCAACCGATCACCAGTACCTCACCATTCAACATTATTTTCTCTCACAAAGATCAACCGGTCGGCGGTACCTTTCTCCGAACAAATCAGCACCAACCAACCGGGATCAGCCCAGCGAACAGCGCTATCAACCGCATCATCTCCAACTCGTCACTGCCTACGCTACAGCCACCATGCATACCAGCTCTTCGGTCCTCATGGCTCCAAGCAGCTGCGCTTTTTCGGCTGCTATCACATTTTGCTAGATTGCAGGTACACAAAGGCACATATCTGTCTCTAACCAACAACTTTGTGACCTACCTCAACACAGAAAGCACTACCCAGCGTGGAACATCAAGCATATCACTCAGCGTTTCATCAACATCAACAGGGACAACAGTAGGATTTATAAGATAGATACACATATATCTGAACACCACAGCTCATACTCTAGCTCAGCAGGGTCTCCTTTCTACTACTATGGATGTATCTCTCTTGTTCTAATCTGGCGCTGCCCTGAATCATGCCCACTTAGGTTCTTCTCTATTCTCGCAGCATCTTGTTGCTAATAAAAAGATTGTTACTTGTCAACAAAAAAAGCAACTCATGCTCAGGGGTAGCTTAGCAATATATGTCTCCATCTCAGATCCATTTTGAGTGGTTTTGAACCAATAAAAAGGAAAGATGGGAAAATGGCCTCTTATCAAATTCCCTAGTACCCAATGATGTACTCCATACACCGTACCACAAAGGAACATGTTCCATTCACTCTACTAAATAATTGGTCTTATGTTACCCAAAAAAAAACCCTAAATAGTGGTCTTGTTGCCACTACCGATGGTAACCAGCATCATTTGCTCATTTTACCATGTCATTTTTATAATAATACAGAGAACAACTAGCTTAGCAGTTTAGCCTACTGAGTAAAGCCATTTAGTGTGTTCCAGCTGTATCTTCTTAAACTGTTGAACTGTTAAGCACGTTTGCATATTGGACACAAAATATACAAACACAAAATCAATATATAATAATGAGATGAATCTTGTAGTACTGAAAATCAAAAGCAGCACCAGTCAAGTGAATAGATGCTAAAAATAGCATCATTTCAACTAAAAAGAGTTTTATCCAAACTGCTAATGATATCAAGTTTAAAATTTCACGACAACTTATAACCATGTCTAAATTATATCAATCGGTTAAAGAATGGATTTTCTCAATAATATCCCTCCAAGAATTATATCACCAACATCCATTCCAAGTAGATACTTTAAGCTGAAGTTATACTATACAATTATACATTTGTTTTGCAATATAATTAGGTAGAATAACTTTCAATATGCATCTTATGACAAAATGTTCTTATGACTTGCTAAAATGGAAGACATAGTAAGATTAAATGTAAACAGGATGGATATTTAATTGGGCTTGTCAGCATGTCTACCAACTGGAACAACAGCATACCCAAGCTGTCCATATATAGGTCAATGTAGCAAAACAAATGGTTTCGGGACATCACAACCCCACGGAAAATCCAAACTCATTATACACAATTATGATCTGGAAGAAATGATAAACTGATAACACATCTGAGGCAGCAACAAGGGTTAGGATTGTGTTGAGGAATTCCTAAATGAGAAGTCCAAACTCCAGTTAAATCACTTCTAAATGCTGCCACCATAATTTCTAACATATTTTAGGTACAAATATATATGAAATAGCCCATCGCATGTAAAGTTTGTCAAAATAGTAGTAGCTACAATCATGCCATACTTGATAGTTAAAGAAACACCAGTGGCTCATCCTGAATTAAAAGGCATCTAGAAAATAGGTCAAATATAACAACAAACAAGCAATAACTGTGGAGGTTGAACTTTCCAATTCAAATATGAAAGAAGGCAACTTTTGCATTTTGATTTGGAGGTTCATAATTAATTAAACTCTCACTAGCCATCACGATATTTCTTAATTCTTTTTCCTTGTGTAGGTAGCATGGTTTGGCAGTTAATATCTATGAGAGATGCAATGACCAAACAAAATGAAGATAGAGTGCATTGCGTCCTTTTAAGGATATACAAGGCTATACAAACTACTAGCACTCGTAATAGTACAAACATTGCAATACCTGTGGGGGTACATATGAAAGAAGACAACTTCCATTTTGACGTTGAGGTTTACGCTTAAACTGGAGTTTCATCACACTAGCTGGCACAATTGCTCCTAATCTTACTTAGTAAGTAGCATGGTTTTACAGTAGTTGTAATAGTAAATATGCCATGAGGGATGCAATGACCGAACCAAAATAAAAGATATAGGTGCATTGCCTGCTAGCACTAGTGCTGGTATACTTAATTAGCTAACTTGGCATCCTGATAGACACATCCCACAACCTGAAACATGATGTCCCCTCATCCTGTTTTGTCAACATCACTGGGAAAATGAGCAGCAATATTGGACAGAAGCTCTTTCAAAATAGACGGACAGCTTCTACTTTAGGTCATCAAAGCCTTCAGTTGCCATTACAGCATTCAGAGTCGACGGGGTGCTCAGGAATCTCAAGCAGGCTTTCTTAAGCCCCACGGCAATGGTGCTGCTCAGCCAACGCCAAGATGGTTGCAGCAGAGGCTGTATCAATGTGACCACGCAATCTATCTTCACAAAATCAGCTTCAGCCTCTCCAAAAAAAAAAGGTTATACCTGTCAGCAGCGACAAGCAAAGTGCTGAGCCAATGCAGCCTCTTGTTTCTTCATACCATGTTCAAAATCTGGCGGTACGTCGGTATACACAAAATCGAGCAAAGCTTTGAACACCTGTGCATCCATGTCATCTACGCGTATGACTGCCCCTCTTTGCTCTCTTTCATCCTGCGAAGACCTCTGCCTTGAGAAGACGGGCGACGGGTAAGAAGGCTACACCTGTGTGCGCGAACGATATGCACCAGCAGCAAGAAACGTGACATCTGCACCTCGTTGGACGCCAACAGGTCACCAAAATTCAGGTGCAGATTGGACGGCGGCACCACAACCAACGGAGACCGCAGGCACCGCACGGAGCTCCTCATTAACAATGACATCACACTTTATAGTCAAACGGTTACCTCCTTGAGATGTTCAGAATCACTCTAGCCATGCCCTCTTGATGAAATTACCATAGCGAGAAACTAGGGGGAGGCGGCGCAGAAAAAGGTACCTTTGTAATATGGCTATCGCGAAGGCACGGTTCCCCAGCCTGATCGAGCAGACTGAACCTGGCTCGCGCGCTTTGGACGGGCTGGTCGGCCGGTCTGATCGAGGTAGAGATAGATGGATATGAACTCCTTGGTTTTGATTCATCACCATTGGGCATGTACTTGATGTGCCAGGGAGACCCCTGCGCTGAGGGCAAGACTTGATGCCCTTGCAGCTGGGAGCTCCTCTTTGGAAAGTAGCGGTCGATGTGGAGCAGGTGGCGTCCCACACAGCTTCCTCGGATTGCTGATGCGGAGAGGTGCCCGCCAATGTCACGAGAGGCGGCGGCATTGGGGAGCTGGAGTGGGCGGCCGGGTGGAGTTTACGCTTTGCCGCCCGTTGTGCATTGGAATTCCGCCGGTCGGGGAAAAGCACGACAAAGGAGCCGGGATTTGGGGGCGAGGCGGCCGGGCCGGGCCCTTCCTTCTCGTGCGCATTACCCTAAGCGACGGCGAGCCGGCCCACATCACATGAGAGGCGATCGGAGGGACGCAGCAAATTAGAAATTTGCATGGTTTTGTCACGAGGGGACGGGTCGCTCCTGCCCGATGAACCGATCTAAAAATATTAATCAAATGGGCCCCTAATAGGGCAACGTGATACGAACCACCCAAAACCAATGGATCGCATGGACAGGCCCTTTTCTGTCTAACGCATCATCGATCACTCCTTTGCGCCATTAGGCATGCGGTTGAGCTCGCCAATCTTCGCCGCACCACTTTGGCTCCAATCCATGGCGCGAACGGCGTTACCCATGCCTGGAGATGGGCAAAACACTTCAACGCCGCCCGGTGGTGCCGGACAGCGCAAGCCCACGGGAACACCTCCATGCGGCGAGGAAGACGATGAGTATGAGGACGAAGTGCGGCGAGCAGGATGCCACGCAGCGTGGGCACGACGAGCTTCCATCTTCCTCGCGGGGCGGCGGGCGTGAACGGCCGTGCGGCACGTCGCGCGCGAACTGCCGAAGTAAGAGAGAATACATCATGGGTTGACCCATAATACCCATTGGAGCTTATCAGATAAACCGGTGCCCCTAAAAGGTCTTGAATGGATCGATGGTTCGGGTATGGTTCGATCCATGGAGCAACCACGCCATGAATGGTTTTGTACCGAGAGGTTGGTTTTGCACCGATATGTTGCGCAACATATCTAGTGCAAACCATGCAAACTTTTAAATGCGGACTATAGGATGTAAATCAAAGGGACATGAGGTGACAACCACGGGGGGAGGTGGGAGGGGTAGATTTGCAAAAGTGTGATTAGGGGTGGGGGCTTAAGTGAAAAGTTATTTACTCCCTCGTGTCCCTTGGATCAACATCTTATGGTCTAGATTAGAAGTTTGCATGGTTTGCACGGAGGAGTTGGTTTTGCACCGACACGTTGCCATCACACGTTAGGGTTAGGTCTTTCCATGCCAGCGGGGCATGGATTCGTCTTCCTGGATGGTGTCTCGAACCAACGGCGGCGTGGGCGTGAGAAGGACAGTCTCCTACGCTGACGAGGGCTTCCCGGCGGTGGTGGCGACTACATCTACGATGAGTGCGAACTCGTGGGATCTAAGAAATTCTATTCCTCCCTCGGATCTGATGATCAACTCCTCCTTTTGTCCCTCCTTTATCTTCTCCGAGCCGAACTCTTTCTAGTGCTAAGCCAGCCCCCACACAAGGTCAGAGGCCCCAAGTCCCCCAACCCTATCACCTCTGGCTCCCTCCCGACGGCTCTCTCCCCCCCACGCTCGCGTCGGTCCTCCATGGCGCCGCCCTTGCGGCTCTCCTTCCTGGCCGCCATGCAGTTCTCCCCGGCCACCATGCAGCAGCAGCAGCACAAAGGCCGGCATGGCGGCGGCTGCGGGTGGCGGCCACCATGAGCTGGGCAGCCGAGAGCAGCAAATGCGGCAGCGGGGGTTGTTCGACCCTAGGCGGCGCTCTTCTCGGACCCGAGCAACAGCTAGCGGCGGCGCGGAGAGGCTCGTGCCCAGGCAGCGGTGCGGCAGCAGCGGCGTGTCGTGCTCGTCGTGCCGCCCGGCAGCATGCTGTGTTCCACGGGCCAGCCCGCCGGTCCAGCAGGCCGTGCCTGGGCTGGAGGCCAGGCACGAGCACGGCGGCACGGCGAGCACCGGCATGGCACGATGCGACATGCCACGGGACATGCCAGCACAGGTCGTTGGCCATGTATACTCAAGATCAACAATATGTACTCCGATGGATGCCGGCCAAAAATGGAATATCTACAAGTTCCTGCCATCCCAACATATTATTAGTCTACCTCTTCACGGGTCTAAAGCATTCTCTCGCACACTAACCAAATTTTGCAGAGGGCGTGGAAATCAAAGGAGCTATCACCACTCATCAAAGCCTTCGCTTGGAGGCTCATCAGCAGGAGGGCCCTGCAACAGGAGAGAGAGAGCAGCCAGGCAGGGACGAAGCCAAAAACAAAAAATGACCATTAAATCATCATGCAAATCAACATCTCCATTGTTTGCCCTCCCTAAAATTATTTCTGGCCGTTTACTGCAGCCAGGTACTCCTCCACATCGATCCTCACTGTCTGTGCGTGGCCAAGTGGATGACGATGCTCACCTCTTCTTCCACTGTCAATTGCCACGGGCTGTTTGGTTCTCGTCTAACCTATCACTTAGAACTACTGATCTCCCACATGAGGAAGATGGCGTCCAACTTCTCCAAACTGTTATCCCTCCAACTTGTCTGATAATTTATTTATTATCAAAACTTTAATCACCATGTGGTACATATGGAAGGCAAGAATTGACCATCGGTTCCAAAAAAAAACTTCGAATCCATTGCAGGTGCACCACGCGGTGGCAGCTAATGCTAACACCTGCGGCTCAGGCAAATTCAGAAGACGAAGTTCAGCAAGATACACGACACCACCAAGGTATGGCACCCACTAACGTAACAGACCCAACAGCACAGATTTGCAGGACGAACCCGACCACTACTCCATCATGTGACGCCTCACCGACAACCAGCGGATCTACAAACGCAGGCACAAACTCACCCTTTGTACAGGATCAACATGCCGGTGATGCTAGGAGGAACTCGCTGCTACACTGATGCTGCCATTGCCCCGGACACGAGTGACAATCCTCCTAGTGCAGCAGGCCTGGGAGTCTTCATCATCTCCAACTCCATCACTGCCTACATTACAGCCATCATGCATACCAGCTCTTCGGTCCTCATGCTGAAGCAGCTGCGCTTTACTGGCTGCTATCACATTTGCTAGATTGCAGGTACACAAAGGCACATATCTGTCTGATAACCAACAACTTTGACCTACCTCAACACCGATGACAGGCACAGCCGCCGGTGTGGAACATAAAGCATATCACTCAGCGTTTCATCAACATCAACAGGGACAACAACAGTAGGATTTATAAGATAGATAGACATCTGAACACCACAGCTCATACTCTAGCTCAGCAGGGTCTCCTTTCTACTACTATGGATGTATCTTTCTCTTGTTCTAATCTGGCGCACTCTGAATCATGCCCACTTGGAGTTCTCCATTCTCGCAGCATCTTGCTGCTAATAAAGTTGTTACTTGTCAACAAAAAAACAACTCATGCTCAGGGATAGCGTAGCAATATATGCCTCTATCTCAGATCCATTTGAGTGGTTTTGAAACCAATAAAGGAAGATGGGAAAATGGCCTCTTATCAAATTCCCAGTACCCAATGATGTACTCCATACACCGTACCACAAAGCAACATGTTCCATTCACTCTACTAAATAGTGGTCTTATGTTACCCAAAAAAAAAAAAAACTAAATAGTGGTCTTGTTGCCACTACTGAGTAGTAATCAGCATCATTTGCTCATTTTACCATGTCATTTTATAATAATATACAGAAGAACAACTGGCTTAGCAGTTTAGCCTACTGAGTAGAGCCATTTTGTGTGTTCAGCTGTATCTTCTTAAACTGTTGAACTGTTAAGCACGTTTGCATATTGGACACAAAATATACAAACAAAAAACAATATATAATAATGAGATGAATCTTGTAAGTACTGAAAATTCAAAAGCAGCACCAGTCAAGTGAATAGATGCTAAAAAATAGCATCATTTCACAAAAGTTTTATCAAACTGCTAATGATATCAAGTTTAAAATTTCACAACAACTTATAACCATGTCTAAATTATTATCAATCGGTTAAAGAATGGATTTTTTCTCAATAATATCCCTCAGAATTATATCACCAACATCCATTCAAGTAGATACTTTAAGCTGCAGTTATACTATACAATTGTTCATTTGTTTTGCAATATAGTCGTAGAATAACTTTCAATATGCATCTTATGACAAAAATGTTCTTATGACTTGCTAAAATGGAAGACATAGTAAGATTAAATGTAAACAGGATGGATATTTAATTGGGCTTGTCAACATGTCCTACCAACTGGAACAACAACATACCCAAGTTGTCCATATATAGGTCAATGTAGCAAAAAAATGGTTTCGGGACATCAAAACCCACGGAAAATCCAAACTTCGTATACACAATTATGATCTGGAAGAAATGATAAACTGATAACACATCTGGGCAGCAACAAGGGTTAGGATTGTGTTGAGGAATTCCCTAAATGAGAAGTCCAAACTCCAGTTAAATCACTTCTAAATGCAGCCACCATAATTTCTAACATATTTTAGGTACAAATATATATGAAATATGCCATCATGTAAAGTTTGTCAAAAAAAAGTAGTAGCTACAATCATGTCATACTTGATAGTTAAAGAAACACCAGTGGCTCATCCAGAATTAAAGAAGGCATGTACACATAGGTCAAATATAACAACAAACAAGCAATACCTGCGGGTTTTGAACTTCCAGTTCAAATATGAAAGAAGGCAACTTTGCATGATTGGAGGTTCATAATTAATTAAACTCATTAGCCACCACGATATTTCCTAATTCTTTCTCAGTAGGTAGCATGGTTTTAGCAGTTAATATCCATAGAGATACAATGACCAAACAAAATGAAGATAGAGTGCAGTGCGTCCTTTTTAATGATATATAAGGCTATGCAAACTACTAGCACTCGTAATAGTACAAACATTGCAATACCTGTGGGGTACATATGAAAGAAAGACAACTTCCATGTTGACATTGAAGTTTACGCTTAAACTGGAGTTTCATCACACTAGCTGGCACAATTTTCAAAAGAATGAAGTTTTCCTTCACATCTCTTTAAAATTATTATAGTGCCCGTGTTAATGCCTGACTTTACTTAGTAAGTAGCATGGTTTTACAGTTGTAATAGTAAAAATATACCATGAGGATGCAATGACCGAACCAAAATAAAGATATAGGTGCATTGCCTGCTAGCACTAGTGCTAGTATACTTAATTAACTAACTTGGCATCCTGATAGACACATCCCACAACCTGAAACATGATGTCCCCTCATCCTGTTTTATCAACATCAATGGGCAAACGAGCAGCAATATTGGACAGAAGCTTTTTCAAAATAGACGGACAGCTTCTACTTAGGTCATCAAAGCCTTCAGTTGCCATTACAGCATTCAGAGTCGACAGGGTGCTCAGGAATATCAAGCAGGCTTCCTTAAGCCCACGGCAATGGTGCTGCTCAGCCATTACAGCATTGCCTGCTAGCACTAATGCTAGTATACTTAATTAGTTAACTTGGCATCCTGATTGCACATCCCACAACCTGAAACATGATGTCCTCTCATCCTGCTTTGTCAACATCAACGGGCAGACGAGCAGCGATATTGGACAGGAGGTCTTTCAAAATAGACGGGCAGCTTTTAGTTAGATAATCAAAGCCTTCAGTTGCCATTACAGCATTCAGAGTCGATGGGGTGCTCAGGAATCTGAAGCACGCTTCCTTAAGCCCACGGCAATGGTGCTGCTCAGCCAACGCCAAGATGGTTGCCGCAGAGGCTGTATCAATGTGACCACACAATCTATCTTCACAAATCAGCTTCAGCCTCTCAACATTATACCTGTCAGCAGCGACAAGCAAGTGCTGGGCCAATGCAGCCTCTTCTTGTTTCTTCATACCATGTTCAAAATCTGGCAGTGCGTCGGTGTACACAAAATCGAGCAGAGCTTTGAACACCTGTGCATCCATGTCATCTACGCGTATGACTGCCCCTCTTGTGCTCTCTTTCATCCTGCGAAGACCTCTGCCTTGAAGACGGGCGACCGGGCTGCAAGAACGCACCTGTGTGCCTTGAACGTCTCACCAGCAACAAGAAACGTGACATCTGAACCCTCGTTGGATGCCAGCAGGTCACCAAAATTCAGGTGCAGATTGGAAGGCGGCACCACAACCAAAAGACGCAGGCACCGCACGGAGCTCCTCATTAACAATGACATCACACCTTATAGTGAAACGGTTATCCTTGAGATGTTCAGACTCCTCTAACTGAGCTCTCTTGATGAAATCCCTTATAGCCGAAAGAAGGGTCGGCGGTGTAGAAACCCTGTACCTTTGTAATACGGCTGTGCGAAGGCACCGGTTCCCCAGCCTGATCGAGCAGACTGAACCTGGCTCGCGCCTTGACGGGCTGGTCGACGGTCTGATTGAGGTAGAGATAGATGGATATGAACTCCTTGGTGCTTGATTCACCACCATTGGGCATGTACTTGATGCGCCAGGAGACCCCTGCGCTGAAAGGGCAAGACTTGATGCCCTTGCCGCTGGGGAGCTCCTCTTTGGTGCGCGTAGCGGTCGATGTGGAGCAGGTGGTGTTCTGTCACAGTTCCACCGGCGATTGCTGATGCGGAGAGGGTCCGCCAATGTCACCGGGCGGCATTGGGGAGGTGGAGTGGGCGGTGACCGGGTAGGGTTGGGGAGGTGGAGTGGGGCGGCGGCGGGTAGGGTTTTGCTTGCCGCCGTTGTGCTGGGAATTCCGCGGTCGGGGGGAAAAGCGATTCGAAAGGAAGCGAGGATTTGGGGCGGCGAGGGGGTGACATTGCCAATGGCTGGGCCGGGCCCTTCCTTCTGTGCAGATTACACTACTGCAGAATTGTCCATCGCTGTCGGGCTCAACCCCCTTCACTTGCCCGAAAACTAAACGAGGCAGAACCATAGCGGTAGTGATGTGGGGTTTGAAACACTACGGGTCAAAACACCGCGGTGATGCGAAGGCCCCGGTTTGATATCGAACCAGCGGCGCCTTGTCACGAACACTGTCGGGTGTTCCACGACCGGCAGCATTTTGATCAAGCAATGCGAGGTTCGGAGTCGGCCGGCGAGTTGATATTGGGAACAACGTCGGGCTTTAGCGAACCAACAGAACTGTGAGGATAACACTATCGGGTTAGGACTGAGCCGACAGTGTATCGAAGAGCTAACAATGGCGACACTTTGAACCCGTCGGTGAACTTTACGTGAACAACTTTGTCGGCTGATTTCAACCGACGGCGTTATTAGAGTGAAGACTATCGGTTGGTTAGTGCGGCCCGGCGGTGATGTTTTTACTGTCATCGATAGCGGTTTTGTAATTCAAACCGATAGTGTTTAGTGTAGTTACACTATCGGTTTGTATGTCGTCACTATCGGGCCCATGCCACCCGGCGTTTTTTTTGTTTAAAATTTTATAATTTATGAATTTTTCCTGAAAATCAGCTATTTTTAAACCCATAAAAAGCATCATAGATACATTACATGGTTCAAGGTTACATACAACTAACTCCACCTAATGTTCTCTGAAATTGAGCCTAGGACATCAACTTCCAAATAAGGGAAAACAATGACAATAGCCATGGCGAGAAATCAAAACATCTTTCATAGGCCAAGTCGCCAATTCTCTAATCTTCATATCGTGGAGAGAGGCTTCTCATCGATCTCGAGGGCTGGTTGATAGTGAAAGTTTTCACCATAGTAGGCCTGAAAGCCGGCCGGTCTTGTATTTTTTGTAACAATTACGGGGTAGCGGGGACTTGGCGCGAGCAATCTTCGAGGTTCGATAGATCCACGGCACTTGACCAACATGCACTACATACCATGCCATGGTTTGCCTATACATGCAGCCAAAATAGGATGTTAATGCTATGTCATTGAAATGTTGTACGGCAAGATTTTGAACACCCGCGAAACTCATGAATTTCAACATCTATCTCATTTCAATCACAATTCGAGCATTAGAATGTCTTCAATCATTCTTGTAAATGACCACAATGTTTTAAATCTAATTTATTCACCATAGACCAATTAAAATACTTTTGGCACTATATTAGGATCTGAAGCTGTTTTGAAAGCAAAATCTAAATACAAAAAAGGAAATAACAGGTTGGATTTATCAACCGCGGGCATTTCAGCGAACAACTCAAAGCGTGGCCCGGCGCACTCACGAGCTTCGTGCGGTCAGCGCGCTCTGTCTTGTCTCGGCGGTGCGAGAGCCTTTGAGGCATCTAGAAGGAAGCGAGAGGGGCGCGGATGGGGCGTTCTTCCGTGAATCGAGCTCGAGGTCGCGGCATGTGCGGTGTCGGCGTAAAGCGAGGGGGCGGCGGGGAGGCTGCGAGGCGGCGGTCGCGGTTAGCGGCGGTCCCCGTCGGCGTGGGCGAAAGAACAAGCGGGAGGCGGGCGAGAACCCGGCGGTGATCTCTCTTTCTCATAGGCAAAATCTCGAGGAACTAAATGGCTAATTAGTTCTCACGTGGAAAAGCGGCGGGAGGGCGCCGGCCTTGGCGTTGGGGGCGTCGGAGAAAGAAGAATGGAATGGGGCGCTGTAGGGGCGGCGGACGGCAATGGCGTGTGTGGTGGTGGTGCTCCGTCGGCGGTGGTGGGGAAGCGATTGGGCGTGGGGTTGAAATGACCTAGGAAAATGTCCTTTCGCGGCGCCATTTATTATATATAAATGGAGCGAATAGGCGCGGGGTTCAAATGACTCGTGAAATTTTCACCTCGCGCGCCCATTTCTATAGTTAATCACTTCGATTTAACTTAGCCCGGCGGTGTTAAATTATAGGTTCAACTTGGGGTATAGCGTGGTGACCCGGCGGTGATCACTGCTTGTTGCCACCTGCCACGCGGTACCACCGCTCACGGTGATAAGATCACCTTGTTGCCACCTACCACGCTCTCACGGTGATAAGATCCCTACTTGTTGCCACCTACCACCGCTCATTCCACCTACCACCGCCTATAAAAACAGCCCACGCGCAGAAGAGCCATGTATGGCGAACCGTGCGCCCGGTGACCTCTTTGTTATTTGCCAATTCTCCTATCCACATATATGGCCTCTATTTGGGAGAAAACCCTCCACATAAACATTTTATCATGGGTAGGCGGTGTATCTGGCCGAGGTACTAGAAGGGTGTTTTTGAAGATTAAGCCTAGCGTTGCTTCTGAGAAGCTGGGTGTGATGCTTTCGTTACCGCTCCATTTGTTGCATGGGCTCTGGGAAGAGCGGGCGAGGAGCCAAGTAGCGTGCATTCTTGTGCCGTCGCGGAGGAGATGAGCCCGTCTCTGTCGGGCCTTTGGCACGCGGAGAGACATTGGTTCTTCACAGAGGTCCCATCCGCCTTACTTAGATCGATAAGCATAACGTGTAGCATTGTAACCACCTCGGGCATAGGTGCTAGAAGGGTGTTTTGAGGTGGTCATTTCTTAATGTGTTTGTACACTTTGATTATTGTACGTGTCAATTGTAATCAATTAATTGTAATGCTTTTGTGAAGTATGTATAATCAGTTCAACCTGTAATTACTCGGGGTCGTCGGCGTAGAAATTCAATTTAATTGAAAAAAGTACCAAACCTTGTCGAAAAATCTCAAACATCGTGCTTCCTTCACACGTGGCATGTGCGTCTAAGAAAAAAGTTTGAGGCCGAGACCACAGGGGCGAAGATGACCCGGCATAGCTTATGGATATAATTGTCGGTCATGCTTCGATAAAAGGGGTCATGTACCTTTGTGAAGCATGTGTACTCCCACAATGTAGAAATGTCTTAAATTTTTTTACAACCTTGTACACCCAAATTATGCCCCCACAAGATCTTAGGTCTTTTCGATCCATATTTTTATTATTAGATTTTCCTCGTGATAAACACGATAGAAGGAGGTTAATTAAAGCGTGAAAACTTATGAATTTTGCACCAACCTACACCTTGAATTGCCTCCTAGGACACATGAGACCATGTGGGAAATTTTGGCACCACTCACGGCTCTGTTAGTGGGTAACCCAGTTCAACTTTGTAATTACTCGGGGTCGTCGCGTAGAAATTCAATTTAATTGAAAAAATACCAAACCTTGTCGAAAATCTCAAACATCGTGCTTCCTTCACCGTGGCATGTGCGTCTAAGAAAAAGTTTGAGGCGAGACCACTAGGGAGCGAAGATAACCCGGCATAGCTTATGGATGTAATTGTCGGTCATGCTTCGATGAAAGGGGTCATGTACCTTTGTGAAGCATGTCTACTCCCACAATGTAGAAATGTCTTGAATTTTTTTACAACCTTGTACACCCAAATTATGCCCCCACACAAGATCTTAGGTCTTTACGATACATATTTTTATTATTAGATTTTCCTCGTGATAAGCGATAGAAGGAGGTTAATTAAAGCTTGAAAACTTATAAATTTTGCACCAACCTACACACTTGAATTGCCTCCTAGGACACATGAGACCATGTGGGAAATTTTGGCACCACTACGGCTCTGTTGGTGGGTAACAGAGTTCAACCTGTAATTACTCGGGAGTGCGTCGCGTAGAAATTCAATTTAATTGAAAAAAATACCAAACCTTGTCGAAAAATCTCAAACATCGTGCTTCCTTCACCGTGGCATGTGCGTCTAAGAAAAAAGTTTGAGGCGAGACCACAGGAGCGAAGATGACCCGGCATAGCTTATGGATGTAATTGTCGGTCATGCTTAGATGAAAGGGGTCATGTACCTTTGTGAAGCATGTGTACTCCCACAATGTAGAAATGTCTTGAATTTTTTTACAACCTTGTACACCCAAATTATGCCCCCCACACAAGATCTTAGGTCTTTCGATCCATATTTTTATTATTAGATTTTCCTCGTGATAAACCACGATAGAAGGAGGTTAATTAAAGCGTGAAAACTTATGAATTTTGCACCAACCTACACGGAATTGCCTCCTAGGACACATGAGACCATGTGGGAAATTTTGGCACCACTCTGGCTCTGTTAGTGGGTAACCCCAGTTCAACTTGTAATTACCGGAATTCGTCGTAGAAATTCAATTTAATTGAAAAAAAAATACCAAACCTTGTCAGAAAAATCTCAAACATCGTGCTTCCTTCACCGTGGCATGTGCACGTCTAAGAAAAAGTTTGAGGTAGAGACCACCACGAGCGAAGATGACCCGGCATAGCTTATGGATGTAATTGTCGGTCATGCTTGGATGAAAGGGGTCATGTACCTTTGTGAAGCATGTCTACTCCCACAATGTAGAAATGTCTTGAATTTTTTTTTACAACCTTGTACACCTAAATTATGCCCCCACATAAGATCTTAGGTCTTTCTGATCCATATTTTTATTATTAGATTTTCCTACGTGATAGCGATAGAAGGAGGTTAATTAAAAGCTTGAAAACTTATGAATTTTGCACCAACCTACACCTTGAATTGCCTCCTAGGACACATGAGACCATGTGGGGAAATTTTTGCACCACTCGGCTGCTGTTGGTGGGTAACCCAGTTCAACTTTGTAATTACTCGGGGTCGTCGGCGTAGAAATTCAATTTAATTGAAAAAATACCAAACCTTGTCAGAAAAATCTCAAACATCGTGCTTCCTTCACCGTGGCATGTGCACGTCTAAGAAAAAGTTTGAGACCGAGACCACACTTAGGAGCGAAAATGACCCAACATAGCTTATGGATGTAATTTCGGAGTCATGCTTCGATGAAAGGGGTCATGTACCTTTGTGAAAACATGTGTACTCCCACAATGTAGAAATGTCTTGAATTTTTTTTACAACCATGTACACCCAAATTATGCCCCACACAAGATCTTAGGTCTTTATGATCCATATTTTTTATTATTAGATTTTCCTACGTGATAAGCGATAGAAGGAGGTTAATTAATGCTTGAAAACTTATGAATTTTGCACCAACCTACACCTTTGAATTGCCTCTAGGACACATGAGACCATGTGGGAAATTTTGGCACCACTCTAGCTCTACGTTAGTGGGTAACCCGAGTTCAACTTGTAATTACTCGGGGTAAATTGGCGTAGAAATTCAATTTAATTGAAAAAATACCAAACCTTGTCAGAAAAATCTCAAACATCGTGCTTCCTTCACCGCGTGGCATGTGCGTCTAAGAAAAAGTTTGAGGCCGAGACCACACGGAGCGAAGATGACCCGGCATAGCTTATGGATGTAATTGTCGGTCATGCTTCGATGAAAGGGGTCATGTACCTTTGTGAAGCATGTCTACTCCCACAATGTAGAAATGTCTTGAATTTTTTTTTACAACCTTGTACACCCAAATTATGCCCCCACACAAGATCTTAGGTCTTTTCGATCCATATTTTTATTATTAGATTTTCCTCGTGATAAGCGATAGAAGGAGGTTAATTAAAGCTTGAAAACTTATGAATTTTGCACCAACCTACACCTTTGAATTGCCTCCTAGGACACATGAGACCATGTGGGAAATTTTGCACCACTACGGCTCTGTTAGTGGGTAACCAGTTCAACTTTGTAATTACTCGGGGGTGCGTCGCGTAGAAATTCAATTTAATTGAAAAAATACCAAACCTTGTCAGAAAAATCTCAAACATCGTGCTTCCTTCACCGCGTGGCATGTGCGTCGTCTAAGAAAAAGTTTGAGACCGAGACCACACGAACGAAGATGACCCGGCATAGCTTATGGATGTAATTGTCGGTCATGCTTAGATGAAAGGGGTCATGTACCTTTGTGAAGCATGTGTACTCCCACAATGTAGAAATGTCTTAAATTTTTTTTACAACCATGTACACCCAAATTATGCCCCCACACAAGATCTTAGGTCTTTATGATCCATATTTTTATTATTAGATTTTCCTCACGTGATAAAGCGATAGAAGGAGGTTAATTAATGCTTGAAAACTTATGAATTTTTGCACCAACCTACACTTTGATTGCCTCCTAGGACACATGAGACCATGTGGGAAATTTTGGCACCACTCGGCTCTGTTAGTAGGTAACCCCAGTTCAACCTGTAATTACTCGGGGTCATCGGCGTAGAAATTCAATTTAATTGAAAAAATACCAAACCTTGTCAGAAAAATCTCAAACATCGTGCTTCCTTCACATTGGCATGTGTGCGTCTAAGAAAAAGTTTGAGGCCAAGACCACACGAACGAAGATGACGACATAGCTTATGGATGTAATTGTCGGTCATGCTTAGATGAAAAGGGTCATGTACCTTTGTGAAGCATGTCTACTCCCACAATGTAGAAATGTCTTGAATTTTTTATAACCTTGTACACCCAAATTATGCCCCCCACACAAGATCTTAGGTCTTTTCGATCCATATTTTTATTATTAGATTTTCCCTCGTGATAAACACGATAGAATTTTGATCACTATCGGTTTTCGTATTTGCAAACCCGGTAGTGTTGTCTCTTTTCTTTGCCGGGGCTCTTTTAAAAACGGCATTGATATATTTCAAACCGGCAGGTTATCTTTTACTGCCGTGAGATTACTTGGACCTTTTCTTTTTTTTCGAGTTGTGCGTTTCAATGATGTTTACCAACTTTTAGGTTAGTACATAGAGCATTTATATATTTATGTTCGTCCATGAAAGATAAGAAGAGCGTCGAAAAAAATAAAAACTGCGTCCGTATTATGATATATAAATGCAAACATCCATTGGAAAGGAACACCGATTATATATATATATATATAGAGAGCAAACCGGATTATAATATCCGATTACATATATGATAAAAGACCTTGAAAAAAAGTTACATATATGATAACAAAAGACCTTTCCACGAATAGATCAATGTTCTCATCAAAGTGTACAAACACATTTAAAATAAAAAAACGCCCGAAGGTAATGTGATTCTTGCCGATGAAATTCCGATGGGATTTTGAAAGCCCATCGGTGCCGTTGAAGGTCCCATCGATTGCTCTGTGAGGTTTCTTGTGCTCGATCTTACAAGGAGGGCACAACTTCTGGATTTACATTGAATCCCGGCAAGGATGCCTTCTGGATAATTATCTTTGCAATGGCCAAGGCGTGGTTGCGTCAATGACGGCATGCATAGGCATTCGCAGAAGATCATGTTAATTTATGAAAATCTGCTTTGATCACCAAAGGAGATTTTCATTGAAACTTCCGAATTTTCATAAATCGATATGATCTTATCAGGAGAATGCCATGTCTCTCATATGGACATGTAAATCCGGTGTCCAGGCCTCTCAAGCACCTGAGAACGGATGGCTCAGTGAATCTCCGCAGTTGTTCTAACCTTGGTATTTGCTCAATCTTGATAAGACTCTTGTAGCACCTCTTGTGTGTGAACCATTTTGGTGGCCTAAGATGCATAAGAGCGATATACATGCGTGGAGGGCTTTCTCCCATAGAGGCCATAGATATGTATGTGGATAGTAGCAAAGAAGATGAGGAAGAAGAGCGGGCAAGCTGAATCAAGAGTATCAAGAAAAGAGGGCGAAAAAGAAGCTGAATTGCAAACCTAAGGGCCGCACTAGGTTTTTATAGGCGGATCGTGGTACCGGTGATGCTTGCCGGTTTCAACCTAAACCCCGGCGGTGATATGGAAGTTCAACTTCTTAGGATAATTGGCACCGGCATAAACCAAAGCCGTGGCGTTAGTACGGAGAGCGAGCAAGTGCTCCTTCTACAATAGTGCGGGGGTCGGGCCGTCGAGGCGTCTTTGTTCGCCCGTTGACAATGCAAAATCTTGTCGGTTCTTAGTTTTAACCCGGTGATACTCCACTTCTTGCCTTGCGTAGTGGTACCGGTAGTGATATGTGATCCTTTGCGGTCTTTGAAATTACCGGCGGTGTTATTCTTACGACATTGATATAACCCGTCGGCGCGGCGGCGGCGGGGTGCTCGGCCTTTTCTCATGGGAAGCCGAGAACTTTGTCGGTTTAATTAAAAGCGGAGGAACGGTAGTGAAGACTAGAGCAACACGCGATTCTCAAGGCTACAACGTGATGTATCACAGGCCATGACCTACTCGGCGGCCTATATACGTACTACTAAAATGAAAATTTATAATCACGAATTATGCGTGGCGGCGAAGCGGGGTTAATTGAAATCTCAATGCATTATGGCGAGATAAAATTAATAATTTTAATAAATCAATTTTTACTGAGATATAACTATTTGTTTTCACCGATTTGTTAATCCTTTGCGGTTCATGTGTGGGCCGATAGTGATCAATGAAGGTGGAGACTCTGTTGATGTAAATCAGCGGCGCCATTAAGCATGGCCCGGGGAATTGGAACGCATAAAAGCAAATGCGGTAGCGGAAGCGGCTCGGCCAGCGGAGAGATCGTGCGAATTCAAGCGGCGATGTGGGAATTCCAAGCGGTTGCTTTGGCGCGCGTTGATGCGTGGAGAAGTGGGCGGCGGCTAACTCTCTATTTAAGCACACCCTCGATCATGGCGTTCATCCATTCCGGTTCTCGATCATCCGCCACATTCTCTTTGCATTCTTCAGCGCCATGGCTGCCTCGGGCTCCGGGGATTCACTATGTCCGTCCAATGGCGGGACCGGCTAACTTATACGGCCACCGCCCGTCGTGAGCAGGAGGTGTCGAGAGGATTTCACCTCGTCGCTAATAGGGCGGCCAGTCTTCACTATGTAAAAGGCTAATTGTGACATCGCTAATGGCGTGTTGTGACATTCTTGGCCAGCGGGCGGCGTCGTAATAACGGGCGTCGGATGGTCCCACAAGACCAATCTGGCGTCGATAATAGGAGGTCATTCTGAGACACGTGTTCATGCAGCGTCTGTTTTCTTAATCGGCGCGTTTTCGTTGGTTCAGGCGCGGAGCCGCAGCGGCTGGCGGGCGCTTTTGAAACCAGGTGTCTGCGAATTCGCCGTATCTCCGGACCACGCGTTTCATCCGGGCACATTTCGAGAGGCCGTCATTTGTGAATGTAACCCCTAATTGAGCAGCGTTTTTGCTTAAAGACACCTTTTCGGCGCCGCCCGTGCATACCCAGACGAGTATTACGGACGCGCGTGGATTCCGGACTTCGCGTGGTCGATAACGTAAGGTGTTGCTTGACAGATGCAGGCGTCGTGTGCATGCGTCTGCGGCGGCTTGGAACATACAAAGTGCGTAGCGCCAAAATAAATTAAAGTCGCGCGTTTATTTTTCAGGCGAGTTGTGTTAGGAGGGTAATACGTACATGTCGCATAACCCACTACCGGCGTGCGTTTATTTTCGGACGAGTTGTGTTAGCGGGTGTACGTAAATGTCGCACTCCTCTGCAGCGCGCGTTTAGTTTCAGCGAGTTGTGTTATCGGTGTACGTACATGTCTCGCCCACTACCGGCGTATAGTTTCGAGGCGAGATGTGTTAGCGGTGTACGTACATGTCGCAAGCGCGCGCTACCGAGCGAGGTCATTCGAGGAGCGTGTGTTGTCGCCCGATATAGTTTGAGCTGTTTCTTTGGTATTGCGGACCACGTATCGGTGAAGCTCGAGCGCCCGCGATCTTGCGCGTGCTATGCTTGTCGCATATTACGATCGTGCGTTCTTTGCCGTAGTCCATAGGTATGCGTGGTGTGCGAAAGCGTTGCGAGACACATGTCGATGATGCGAGCCTTCGGCAGTGCATGCGCTTTGTATGTCTCGAGTCTTCTGATCGCCCGAATCACGCTAGGAGGCGATGGATGTTGACACGGCGTCTATGCGGGCCCGAATTAAATTTGGGCACGCATCCGGTTTTGAGCGGGCCTCGCTTAAGCTCGGCGAAGCCGGCCTTCCTTTGGGCTTTGAATTTGGACCTGCATGTTAGGCCCGTTCTCTTGTGGTACAAGCAATTTGGCCGTTTTCCCTTTGTGTGGGTATATAACTGCGGACATATTATTATTTATATTATATATATATATAATGCGTTGCCACACACTTCAACACCGTCTCTCTCTCACGGTGGTGGCGGCTGTAGGGGTGAGGTGGGGGGGCAGCGGAGGCGCGCGACACCGGGGGGCGGCAGCTATATCTTTGTTGATGATTGATTTGCTACGCTCGCTGCTATATATTGTATTTGGATCGCCTCCTTGGTGTCCGTGTGTACTGCCGGAACCTGCGGCGGCGGACGCCGACGAGGCTCCAAGTTGGAAGTTGTTCCTCTGTTGGATCTGTATTTGGAGGATCTTACGCGCCGAGCAGGTCCTCCGGCAAGGCTGCAACAGAAGCTTTGCGTCGTCACGGCATGCACGGAGGCGGCATAGTTTCTCGGTTGAATGGAGGCTAGGGTTTTTCCTTACCCCATACATGCTTCCCAAGAAGCAATCTCAACCGTTGAATCCAACCGAGATCAATGGTGCACAAGCAATCGGGCTTGTCGCTAGTTTGGGCTGCTTTATTGGGCTCCAAATTCATCCTCCATGTGGAAGGATAGCCCAACAAAATCTGTTCCTAATCATACACAAACTCACAAAAAGACGAGGCTTTACGCCTTGCTTCATTTCATTGTAATCCAATCCACAAGCACCGCAAATTCAGCATAGGTAGCCTCCGGTTTTTGCGGTGCTTGTCCTCGAGTGTGGGAAAACAAAAAAAACCTTCGAATGACCCTTCCATTCAGTCTTGCTTCTTTGCCATGAAAAAGCTCAATCCGGACATGCGAGAATGCATTGACAACACTAGCCTTCACACAACCAAAGTAATCACTACGGATGTGTACACAAAGAAATCGGGTTCCAAACCACAAGCAATCATCTTGAAAGCAAAGTTTCAATAAACCATAAAAGCGCACTATCAATAGTGGTGCGGAGAGTGCCTGAGAGTAAACAAACAAGTTACGTCATTAGTCTTATGAAGTCGGCATCTCAATTTTTAAAATATGACAAAAAAAAAGATGACAAGCTAGACGTTCATGAGTAGAAGTTCCATCCATTGTAAACTACGGACAATGTACAAAAATACGACACAAAGAGTTTTTACAAGCCATGTGGGTCGTAATGCTCGGTCACACACAACGCATGCTCATAAAGATCAACAATACTCCTATCATGCATATCCCCGATGTGCACAAAGTCAAGGAAGAGACCGCACAAGGCAAAAAATGTTACTTTTATGTCCTTGGAAGCGCTAAACATTAGTTTCAGTTTCACTAGTTTGTCCATCCACATATTCACAATCGCATTTGGCACGCCCTATCCGAAATTCTATTTTCTCCAGAACTTTGGCATTTTCAATAAAGAAGTTGACAAATTCCACATCTCATTCCTGCCCTTGCAATCTAACAATACCGGTTTCTTAAGGTGGCTTTGAAGACAATCAAGATGATCAAGGGCATAATGGTACTTCACCCCTTTTGACCTGGCCTTCAAAGAGACCTGCGCAAATGAAACAAACAAAAAAAATGCGAGCTGAACACCTGCAAAATGTAGTGACAACGATTGCACAATTTGACTAAATGAACTTTTTATTCAGACATAATTCGGATTACACATAAACAAATTCAATTCATAAATATCAAGAAATATCAGCTACATTTGAGCGTGTAAAAAATCTCATCAAGCAATATAAGCTAGAAACTAAATGTGGAATGTAAGGTACATATAAATTTTTATCCAAATGTTAGTTACCTTCACATAGAGCTTTTGTAAATGTGGGAAACAATTCAAAAGACTAACAATATCATTAATGTTAGGAGATGGCATGCACACAACCAAAACTTTAATAGTCCCCATCAGACATGGAGGTATAGACATCTGCAAAACAAAACTTTGGTTATACGTATCTTGACATAATGTATAAATAACAAAGTAAATCAAGTAACAGCATGGTGAACTTACAAACTACACACCTTACAAATACCAAACTCGAATGTCGTAGGGCGGTCGAGGGGCCCCAAGAACTGAAGCTTTGGAGCCATTTGGATGCGAACGTTCAGCCGAGACTTGGGCACAATATTAGAATGGGGGGCAGAGTAATGGTGGCGTTCAATGAATAGCTTTTCTAAAAGAGGAGCATCCTCAATCACCACTTCTTTCAGAATTTGCTCAGACTCAGATAAATCTTCGTCGGAAAGACCAAACGACCTAAGTGTACAATTAGTTATGCGGATGCAAGAAAGTCCGACATTTACGGACGGTACCAAACTACGTAGTATAGGGCATTTGGAGAGAAGCGTATGGAGCATTTGTCCCCGATAGCCATGCATTTGGATGGTAAGCTCTTTCATATTGGCGAAATGTAAACTATCTAAATCAGCAGGGAAACTTGGCGAACTCATGGTGTAGTCTAGGTCCAGTCTATCGTCCTTGATGGTGAGAGCGCAAAGGGAGGAGGATAATGAGATATGTGAATGCGTTCCAAAGCTCGAGATGCTCAAGGCTATCGATTTAGGGGATTGAAGCCGGACACTGTAGATCCGGATAGATGTCGTCTATTCTTTGCCAACCAAGGGACAACCGCGGAAAGGACCCGAATGATCGGAGATGATCCGAGATATGATCCGCGACGACGTCAAATATAATTTTGGCGCTGGCGCCTGCGCTTGATGAGCTTGATGTCGCCGTCGCGAGAGGTTGAGCCGGAGAGTTCCGCCATAGGGGGGCCGCCAGGGTAGATAATACTTGCGTCCTGGCGCCGCTATCGATTGGTAGGAGGGAGATGATGGTGGTGAGAATGGCGTGCGGGAGGTTCTTTGATAAGATCGGAGCTAGCGGGCGGGGTTTGAAGCTGGTTTTGATGGATCCGCCGGATGACTCACCATTTACGGCGAACCCTAGGTTTCTTCATCTTTGGATCTATCTATTTGCGGAAAGCGTTGCGCATTTCTTTCTTGGATGACTAAAGTAGTACGAAGACTTGGTTTCTGCGGTAGAGAAGCCGGCGGTGGCGGCGATATTTTTTGCAACATCGGCGAACCGTGGCCGTCGATTTGATCGGACCGCTAAGGTCGTCTCGATTCTTAAGCGCGGAGCCTCCTGGCTAAGAATTCCTGAGCCCAAGTTGGCCCGTGCACTGAATTGTTCACAACAGGCCGTTGGTATTGTTCGTCCCTCCCCACAGAGCGGAGTGGAGTTGGGATGCGAACGTGAGACAAGAAGGTCCCACGGGCAATAAGTTCAATATAATAATATATACGTATTTTCTGATGCTTTGTATCTAGCACGGGTGCGAAGCATATGTATGTGTGGTCAACAATTTATGCGAACAAGCTACTAGCATCATATATTTTATCAAATTGAGCAAGCGGTTATCGAAGTTTGCATCGATCATCACATAGTTTTAATACTAGCTTAGCTAGATAGTACATCATCACCAAAAAGTAAGTCAAGACGGCATAAGATCGATCACCAAAAAAAAAAACTTACGAATGACCCTTCCATTCAGTCTTGCTTCATTGCCATGATAAAGCTCAATCCGGGACACCAAAATGCATTGGCGGCACTAGCCTTCACACAACCAAAGTAATCACTATGGATGTGTACACAAAGATCGGTTCGAAACCACAAGCGAGACATCTTGACACAAAGTTTCAATAAACCATAAAAGCTGCACTATCAACCGTGCGGCAAAAAGTGCCACTGATAAACAAACAAGTTTACGTCATTAGTCTTATGGAGTCGAGCATCTCAATTTTTTAAATATGACAAAAGAAAAATATGACAAGCTAGATGTTCACACAATCAAATTTGACACATGAGTAGAAGTTCCATCCATTGTAAACTCTCCACAATGTACGGTATATGACACGAGTTTACAAGCAACATAGGTCGTAATATGCTTGGTCACACACAATGGATGCTCATAAAGATCAACAATACCCATATCATGGGATGCATATCCCTAATGTGCACGTCAAGGTAGAGGCGCTACTATTCACTTGGAGCGCACCACACCTTGGGCCTAGAACATAAGATTTATTATCTTCAAATTACTCGGCCGGCGTAGATGAGTAGGAGGGCGCGGCTAAGGCCCGGCATGAAGCTAACATTGCGCATCAAAAGCGGGCAATTGCGGCGGCCAAGGCTCAACATGAGGACGAAGTTGTGCAACTCAAGCAAGTAGCCCCGCTAAATGATGAGCCAAAAAAGGAAAAACAGTGCCGAGGCGGTAGAGGAGGCTGCGGATGGCAAAAGCGGAGGTGGTTGCAAATATCAAAAAGGAGCGCGCCGTTGTAGGTTGCCAATCTCGAGCAGAGCACAAGGCAACCGGGATGTGCTTTTTCACGCCTCCCATCCTTTTATAATCTCCCGCGTGGGTCTTTGGGTTTGTACCTAGGATCAATCGAGAAAAAAGTAATTAAGACAACAAAATTATTGAGCAATCTTTGTACAAGCTATAGCATGGGACACCACAGATATGCAAGACAAAACAAAACCTTTTTAGAGCCATTCAAAACCTTGAAAAAAAAAGGAAGGATAATGCACTTTACAATCTAGATTTCGGTGCTCACCCAAGAAGATAGTACATAGTTGTTTACATGCATGAAGAAGTGCACCATTGAGTAGATATCAACGTCTTGCATACCTTCAATGTTTGTACAACATTGAGATATTGCTTTGTTTGTCATCTTTGTTTGAGAAAGGCAATCTAGATCTTGCCTCCTCCCCATCCTTTTATAATCTCCAGCGTAGGTCTTTGTGTTTGTACCTAGGTGTCCTAGGATGAATCGGGAAAAGGTATAAGGCAACAAAATTATTGAGCAATGTTGTACAAGCTTATAGATAGCACGAGTCACCAACAGATATGCGAGGACAAAACAAAACCTTTTTAGAGCCATTCAAAAAAACCTTCAAAAAAAGGAAGGATAATGTACTTTACAATCTAGATTTCGGTGCTTACCCAAGAAGATGTGCTTCCGCGACGGACCCCCGGATCTGCAACCATCAAAAAGAAAAGAAGATGTGCTTCCGCGACGGATGGACTGCAACCACCAAAAAAAAAAAAAAAAACTTACGTATTTCTTTGTTTCTAGAACCACATGAAAAAAACATATCCATTTTGCATGGATGTGATAAAGAGGTGCACCCGCCCGGGATGGAGATGCGAGGCGCCGAGGGCCAGGCGATCCTGCATATCTTCGAGAAAAATATGATACACCCGCATATCCGGTGCCCAGAATCTATGATACACCCGCATCACACCAAGTGTTAAATCTTTGAAAAAATATCCGCATTACTAAGCTTCGGAGTAGGATTTCTAACTTCAATAAGCTGCATTATTTGGACCTGCATGGCTGTTCAAATCTTAGAGAGCTCCCTGACTCCATTGGCGAACTCAAAAGAGTTTGTTACACTGGACCTATCAAAATGTGCTAGCCTACGAGAATTGCCCATGTCACTTGGAGATTTGCAAAAGCTTTTGTCCCCGAACTGTCATTTTGTTGCCAACTTAAGACGAAGTACGAAACTTTCAGTCCAACTTACAAACTTGGAGGAGCTAAATATCGCTGCAGCTTTAACCAACTACTACCTACTAGGCTATTCAAGAAGATGGTAAATCTTATTTTTACGGACCTATCTAATTGTATTGAGCTTGCGAGCTCCCCTGGATCTTCCCGAGGGACTTCGTAAGCTCCAAAGTATTTGAATCTATCGGATTGCTCTAAACTTCAAAACATTCTTGGCCCACCGGCGACCTCCAAACACTGAGCCAAACTTTAAAATAGAAATTACAAGTACTATCTTCGCCTCCTCCCCATCCTTTTATAATCTCCAGCGTAGGTCTTTGTGTTTGTACCTAGGATGAATCGGGAAAAGGTATAAGACAACAAAATAATTGAGCAATGTTGTACAAGCTAGTAGATAGCATGAGTCACATGGATATGTAAGATAAACACTAAAACTTTTAGATCCATTCAGAAATCACTTCAAGAAAGGAAGGATAATGCACTATACAATCTAGATTTCGGTGCTTACCCAAGAAGATGTGCTTCAGCTGACGGACCCCAGATCTGCAACCACAAAAAAAAAAAAGAAAAGAAGATGTGCTTCCGACGGACGGACCTCTCTGGTTGAGATGAGTTTGGAAAGTCGGGGACGGAGAAGAGGTGAGAAGAGTACTACTAGTACAAAGTATGAGAAGAGGTGTAGTATGGGACAAGGAAGTGACGAGAGGCTGCGAGAGAAAAGCGCCCATAGTAGCACTATAAAGGAATCTGAGGTGGCAAGCGTAGAGTGTTCGATGCGAGACACCATGGTCCCACGGTTAATGTAAAAGGGATCGTAACTTGTGTGCTATTTGAAATTTCAAACATTGTTTATGGGAGAATTAGAATTTGGCCCCGAAAAAAAGTTTGTCCTCTACTCTATCCCAACTACCATCGTGTGGGCCCACTTGTAATTTTATCTAAATACGTGCACGTATATCCATGTGATATCTTATTTTGAAGAATTAATTGAAACAAATTTAATTGTGTAGCAATCGAATTTAATTTAGATTTTTGGTCTCTCGGTTGGTGTAAAACATTTTTAGGTATTTCAAATTGTGGGGCTCGCCCGGTGGCCATTTTTCTCTCTCGCCTATAATTAATCCGACGCTTTCGCGACAAGGAACGAAGCATTCACGTTGCCACTACCATCTCCCCGTCTCCGTCTCGACTCTGCCGGCCGCGCGAGTCCCCGTAGTACTACTATAAAAACTTGTCGTTCCATCCATCCTCGCGGTGTCATCTTCACCATCCTACTCTGACTCGTTTTTTTCAAACACGGGTGCGTAGAATCGTAATCATGAATGATGACATGCCTGTTCGATCGAGAGAGAGAGAGAGAGAAGGAGGTGAGTGTTCGACGCCAAATTTGTTTCAACACAAGGCCAAAATTTGCCTCTTCTGAAACAAATCAAAAATTTGAATTCGTTTGTTGAGCCACAATGCACAAACTAGCAATACAGGTTCGATATCTGATTCTTAGAGAGCCGAGCATTCCAAATTTGAACATTTTTTTGATAATATAACAACATTAGATAACAGGTTGTTTTGCTAGCGCCTAATTTTGGCTGATTTAATAGTATTCCGTGAGACATAACAAAATTTGAAACAAGATGAAGCAAGAGCAAGCGAATATTGTCAAATAGAAGGAAGCAAGACCTAAGCTACAAAGACATATATGGACGTCCCTCGGGTCGGACTTCAGTAGGGGCGACAACACCCTCCAGAGCTTGTGGCGGGATTATAATCTCCAAGCGAGGTCTTAAAAGCTAGCCATGGCCATGACTAGGGCTCGAGACCTACACGGAGATTATAGTCCTACGCCGTGAGCCCCACTCGTCAAAAGTCCACTCAAAGGGTCTCTCTGCAAGTTCTAGAGAAACAAGCAAAACTTGAGTTTTGAGTTTTTAGGGCTCTCAAACACTTGGGTCGGGGATAAACACCAATCTGAAACGTCTAATAATCTATCTACGCCACGGAGCGTGGTGTCGATCGAGGAGGAGAACAAGATGAAGCTTGCTCACATTGGTTTTTGCACATTGCTCCTCCTTCATCCTTTAATAATCTTCCGCGTAGATCTACGTGGTTGTAGAAGGTAGCATGAGTCACACAAATATGTAAGACAAACACAAAAACTTTTTAGATCCATTCGAAATCACTTCAAGAAAGGAAGGATAATGCACTATAAAATCTAGATTTCGGTGCTTACCCAAGAAGACGTGCTTCGCCGACGGACCCCAGATCTGCAACCACCAAAAAAGAAAAGAAGATGTGCTTCCGCCGTGGACCCCAGATCTGCAACCTCAAAAAAAAAAAGAAAAGAAGATGTGCTTCCGCTGACGGACCCCGGATCTGCAACCACCAAAAAAAAAAAAAACTTTTGTATTTGCCGCTTCAAAAACCACACGAAAAACCATATCTAGCTGCATGGATGTGATAAAGAGCACCACCTGCCCATGATGGAGACGAAGGCGAAGGCGAGGCGGAGTCCCAATGTCGGACGGCTCGTACTCGAGGTTTGGTTGAGATGAGTTTGGAAAGTCGGGATGGAGAAGAGGTGAGAAGAGTACTAACTAGTACAAGTATGGGAAGAGGTGTATGTTGACGGTCACCAACGACATATTTTTCCCCGTCAACTTACTACCATAAAGGAGTAAAACTATACCCTTTTATACTCATATGCATTTATCACTAATAAAATTCCACTTGTAGTGTCTATTATTTTATTTTGCAGATTTATAATAAAAGCAAGTGGAAAATCGACCAAAAGTACGCCATCAGGAAAGCGCATTATTGCAAAACACAAGCCTAGGAGCAAATCGACCCAAAACATCAAAACTGGGCCGAGCCAAGCCCGGCCCACAACTTTTCAAGACAAGGGAAGACACCCCACCGAGGCCCGGGCCAAAGCCGAGCCCGGGGTGCTGTTTTGACCAATTGGTGCGGCCAAATTCCCCGAGGGCGGTTTTCGCCCGGCCTCGGGAGGCGGTTCGTGCACTGCCAAATGGGGATTCCCGCCGATTGGATGGTCGGTTTGCTCGGAATAGGAAGGTTTACAGGTCGGTTTTGGTGTAATTTAGCACTTAGGCCCCTCCTCCAAGTGTATAAGTAGGCCCCTCTCTCCCTCTCAACACACACCACTTGGAGTCCAAAGCAAACCAGCAATCTTCCTCTCTCTACCACCTCTACCTCTCTCTCTTCTACTACTTCTTCTTTCTTCTTCTTCTTAGTTCTTGGTTAGCACTTGGAGTAGAAGAGCTACACAAGGAGGGCTTGTCTCCTAGAAGAAAGTGCCTTGGTAATATATCTTCTCAATGGAGCATTCTTCTATTTGCAAGTCTTATATCTATGTTCTTGGCCTAACTTATGAACTAGAGTATAGTCTTGTTCATGTTCTAGTGTTGGTATATGAACTAGCATATAGTTTACATATCATAATCTTGACATGTTCATCTCAGTTCTTCATCGATCATCATATGCCTAACTTGATTAGAGGTGGGATATCGGTTTGTTGTTCCTTCCGGGTTTGCTCTTGTTCTAGTCCGTCCATTCGACGAGTGGGGATCCCGGGGGGACAAGAGTAGTGCTCGATATGCGGGCATGGTGCCGGTATTATTACGACACCTGCGGATATGAGTGCATGCCACGGTTGAGGGGGTAGGCGGCTTGGTCGTGACAAGCCTTGACCGCCCCTTGAAATCCCCCCATGTTCGTGTGTGCTGTAGGAGTTCGTAAATGCTTCCCATCGGGCCGTATGGTATCCGGGGAGTCTCCCCGTATCCTAGACCTAACCATGCTTAGATCGATTTTGCATATGATCCTAACTATTCATTTGTATGGCCATGACTAGATACATTAGAATTACTCCATTAGATTATTCATTTATTCTTTATCTATTTTCTTTATCCTTTTTCTTTGGTGGATTCTTAAGTGTGTGTCACACTATCCATAAACCATTATTGCTTACCCCTGTTATGAACAATTTGGTCTAAGCAAACACATGTTCCTCTATTCAGATGCCATGCTAGCTTATTAATCACATGCCTTCCTTTGGGAAAATATAAATAACGATACCCTGAATACTTAGGGTGAAATGCTACAATGATAGATCCGCGGCGCTTGCGGATGAAATATCTAAGATGGCAAGATCTATCCCGTTGACAATCCCTTTCGGATCACCGACATGGTGGTTTTACTTGGGAATGTCGTGGCGCATTTCTGGCGCTGTTATTGGGGATGGGTTTTATACCTGTTTCCTTTGATTGCGCTAAGAAATGTCAACAAGCATTTCTGGCGCCGTTGCCGGGGAAGGCATTGTGAAAAAAAAATAATAAATAGCTGGCTATGAATATGAAGCGTGTGCGTGGCTACCAGTTTGCTCATACAGGCTAATCTTTATGTTTTCTCCTGTTGTGGATGAAAACAGGATAGTGTATGTCGGGTTTCCCCTTTGCCGGAAAACTTCATCTCCGATCGAGAGGCACTCCTAAGGAAGAATAGGTCTCGTGCCGCTTCTTCTTCGGCCGGAACCCCCGGCGGTCGAGACCAACATCCCTGCACCAACCGCAACTCAAGCCATGGCCCGAAGTCGATTGCGCGATTTCTCTACTCCATTTGTCACCAACGTGCCCACCGGGCCGGTGGTGAATGTGGCGGACAAAAACTTTGAGTCTGCGACTTGGGTTGATCACCATGGTGCGGGCCAGTCCATTCGTGGACTGCCTAGCGAGGGACGCCAACACTCATCTCCAACACTTCCTTGAGCTGTGTGACACCATCGTCATCAGGACGCCGAACCCGGCGTTATCGGGCTCCTTTGTTTCCTTTCTCCCTCGTGGGGAAGGCGAAAACGGTGGTTCTACAAGGACAAGGAAGTCGTCAAACACGTGGGCCAAGTGCTCCGCGGCGTTCCTGGCTAAGTTCTTCCCCATGGGCAAAACCAATGCCCCGAGGGGAAGGATCGCCCCGCCAAAGCCGGACATCAATGGAACCCATTCCGGAGGCGTGGGAGAGGCTGCAGGAATACATTCTAGCATGCCCGCACCACGGGATGGAGAATTGGCTGGTGCTCCAGAACTTCTACAATGGTCTCACGGCCATATCAAAGGGGCACCTTGACGCCGCTGCTGGTGGCGCATTTCTATCGCTCACCATCGATCGAGGCAAGCCCCACGATTGATAAAATGGTGGCAAACCAAAGCTGGGGCGAAGACAGAGCCCTAGCCAAAACACAAAAAGGCATGCATACCGTGAAGGAGGCGGATATGCTTGCCGCAAAAATGGATCTCCTGCTAAAGAAGCTGGAGGAGCGCAAAGACGCATTCCACTACACAAAGCGGCGAAAGTTTACGCCCACAATGCACGCTCACATGACCCTGTGAGGCGTGTGGTGAAGTTGGCCACTCGGGGATAAGCGCCTCGAGACCCGTGAAGAAGCTGCCTTCATCAACAACAAAGAACGGATATCGCCAACCTCAGCGGGGGCTAGAATAACCAGTCCAGTCACCATTCCAAGGTAACCGGGGGTACAACTCCAATTACAAACCCCGGTCACCGTCATTGAAGGACAGGCACTGGGCCAAGCCAAAATTAACGAAAATCTCACCAAAAGATGAGCCATCAAGACAAGATCCTTGAAGGAGTGAATAATAAGCTCGAGGGGTTGACATCACCGTGAAGAATCAGCTAAGCTTCAACAAAATGATAGAAACACGGTGGCCCGTTCTTTGCTCAAGTACCTAGGTTAACGACTTCGGGCGGGATCCCGGGGCAACTTGAGGCCCCGCGACGAAGTCGGGTTAACATGATATCTCCGAGGCTTAGTCAACCCGGTGAGCTAAAGAAGATCCCCGTGAGCTCGCCATTCATTGCTAAGAAGGGCGACCACGGGACGCCCACTTATCACCGCTTTATTTGGCCCCCACACCTTCGTCAATGCATTCTATGACCGGGGCGAGATCAATGTGATGTCCAAGGCCACCTTCAACAAAATCCATGGAGGAACACTTACTCCCGCCAACCGTCCTCAAATGGCGAGATCAATCAACAAGGCGGCTAGAGGGAATACTCGAAGACGTGCTAGTCAAAATACGTGACGGAGTACATCCCCGTAGATTTTGTGATCCCGGATATGGGCCCATCGTGAGGATACGTCTCTCCTCCCGGGGAGGGCCGTTTCTCTATACGGCCAAGGCCGATATCTGCATAGGGAAAGGCTTCATAGTCTTCCACGCCGAGAGTAAGGCGGTAAAGTGCCCATTCATCGGGTACAAACAACAACACACCAGGATATCATCATCATCGGGCTTTTGTGGAGTGTTGAAGGATCGACTCGAGACCCCCGGGGGCGTGTGCTTGCACGCCCGATAAGCGAGGAGAGTCGAACCGGTGACTATAAATAACCTGCTCCTCAAAAAAAAAAAAAAAAAAATGGGGTATATTTTAAAAAAAATTGTATTTTATTATCAATAAAAATACTTATTACATAAAATCTATAAGAAAATTCTTTTAAAAACTAAAATAAAAAGTCTTTATAAATAAAATGAATTCTTTTCATGAAAAATACAGAAAAAAATATTTCCTACATAAAAAGTATATATAAAAATATTTTTAAAATAATTTTTCTATTTAAAAATAAGTTTATATTTGAAAATTTTGGAGAAATTCAAAAAGGGGAGAAAAACGGTCGAACCGTAGCAAGGAGCAAACAACGGCCCTGAACTTTTTTTTGGACCGTTGAGCACGCTGCCGACAAAAGCACGGCAAAAAGAGGCCTCGGGCGGTGTCTTGTAGCGCAAGGTGCGCCAAGCACCCTTTGGCGCTTCCCTTTCGGGTCCTAGCCGCCCAACGGCTCCTAGCCGTTGTGTGGACCGACCCTCGGCCGTTGGCTCGGCTATAAATAGCCCGAGCACCCGTGTGAGAGCACCCACCTCTTATTTTCACTCTCTCTCACTTCTCCTTGCTAGCATGGACAAGGTCCAATAGAATACGAGAGACAGGAGAAGAGACCATGAGATCGGTTCATAAAGCAGCGGGCAGGCCCGGTCCCAAGCTGCGACACTAGACCCGCGCGTCGGCCGCTAGGTAAATGCTACGTGCAACCACGAGAACGCATCGCACGGAGGGCGGTTTAAAACTACATTTTCCAAGATCTGAAAATTTCGAGAAAATTAATAAACAAACTATGTACACCCAATACCCTACAAATACAATTACACCCTCCTATTCTCTTTTTTTCACCTTTTTTCATTATTTTTTTACTTTACTCTATACCAACTACCATCGGTGGACCCACCTATAATTTATCGAAAAATATAACCATATGACTTCTAGTTTTGAAAGATTTATTGAAAGGAATTCAATGGTGTAATCGGAATTTAAATTGGTTTTTGGTTTGTGAGTTATAACATTTTTAGTTAGTTCAAACAAGTGGGGCCTGCCACAAGATCTCATAGAATCCGAGGTGGCAAATGTAGAGTGTTCGATGTGCACACCATGGTCCCACCGGTTAATGTGTGTTTAGTTGGTGAAATATTTTGGGTTCGCTCTTTGTAGCACTTTTTGTTTGTATTTGGTAATTGTTATCCTATTATAGAGTAACTAGGCTCAAAAGATTCGCCTCGCACTTTTTTTGGGGTGATCAGAAACTTGTGTGCTAGTATTTCAAATTTCAAACATTGTTTGGAGTAGTAATAGGACTATGGCCTATGGGAGAATTAGGAATTTGGCCATGAAAAAGTTTGTCCTACTCTATCCCAACTTCCATCGTGTGGGCCCACTTGTAATTTTATCTAAATATATCCATGTGATATCTTGTTTTGAAGAATTAATTGAAACAAATTTAATGGTGTAATCGAATTTAATTTAGATTTTTGGTTTGTCGGTTAAAACATTTTTAGGTATTTTAAATTGTGGGGGCCGCGCCGGTATTTTTTTTCTCTCTCTCGCCCATCCTCAAGTGTCATCCGCACCAAAGAAATGGTCCGTAGAATCGTAATCATGATGACATGCCCGAGGTGTACTTGTCCATCGTGGGTCACGTATGGAGTCATTTCACATTCCACGCTCGATCGATCGAGAGAAAGAATGAGGTAGAGTGTTCGATGCCAAATTTGTTTCAACACAAGGCCAAAATTTGCCTCTTTACGGACCAAATCAAAATCGCATGAATTCGTTTATTGAGCCACAATGCACAAACTAGCAATACAAGGTTCGATCTGCATTCGAGAGTAGGGAGCATCTGTTTAGAAGGCAACCTCCTCCCCGTCGGACTTCAGTAGAGATAACCGCACCGGCGAGACGGTTACGGCCCTTGGCAGGATTATAATCTCGGGGTAGGTCTTTAGCTCTAGCCATGCGCATGATTAAGGAAAGACCTATCTAACTCCCTACACTTCTATTCGGGCAACCACAATGTGCATGCAACAATTGACCATTTTGGGATCTTTTTTTTTGGGCAATATAATACCAAAGCCACAATGGTGGGAGCGACAAGCATGGGCCCATGTATGATTTCTTGTTTTGAGAAGATGTGTGAGAAAAAAAAGAAGAGAAGATGTGAGAGAAATCATTGTTTATTTGCTTGTGGTGCACCATAATTTTGAGGTAATTTTTTGGATGGACAATAGCTATGGTCTAACTCCACAATGGTTATGACCCATTCTTGTGTATATATTAAATGCTTAAGACCACCTTTTTGATACATTGTGGATGCCCTTCATGCAGCGCTTGGCATAGTGAGAAGTGCCCGGAGGGAGACATCCATTTTAAAAAAAGGACACTTTTTCTCAAGGAGGCATTGGGAAAACTACACAAAGAAAATGTGTTTTTCTTGCCACATTTTTTGTTGACCTCCCCCCATCCTTTTATAATCTCCCACGTAGGTCTTTGTGGCTAGCATGAATCACACAAATATAAAGACAAAACAAAACCTTTTAGAGCCACTAAAAAAACTTCAAAAAAGGAAATGCATTTTAGAGATCTATAAGAGGTGTTTACCCAAGAACTTAAATTTTGTTTTCGACATTTTTTTGGCCTCCTTCCCAACCCAACACTAGCTAAAACACTAGAGATCGAGAGGGCGGGACTTGTCAGAGACCACATGAAGTCGAGATCTGAATAGGACTCGATCCAAAGTGAAGCAAGCAACCACCAAAAAAAGAAAAACTTTTTGTATTTCTTTGCTCGACGTCTCAAAAACCACATGAAAAACCATATCTAGCTGCATGGATGTGATAAAGAGCACCACCTATTGAGGATGGAGAGGTAGGCGAAGGCAAGGCAGCTAATTGTCACAATTTAGTACTCGAGGTTTGGTTGAGATGAGTTTGGAAAGTTTGAGACTGCGGGGAGGTGAGATTGTATGCTTGTATGAGAAGAGGTGTAGTATGGGAGTTGGGAGAATTTTGACGAGAGGCTGAGAGAATGCCCATAGTAGCACTATAAAGGAATGCGAGGTGGCTACTTGTAGAGTGTTCATAGTTGAAACCATGGTCCCACGGTTAATGTAAAAGGGTTAATCGTGAACTTGTGTGCTATATTTCGAAATTTCAAACATTATTTGGAGTAGTAATAGGACTATGGGAGAATTAGGAATTTGTCCCCGAAAAAAGTTTGTCCTACTCTATCCCAACTTCTATCGTGTGGGCCCACTTGTAATTTTATCTAAATATATCCATGTGATATCTTGTTTTGAAGAATTAATTGAAACAAATTTAATGGTGTAATCGGAATCTAATTTAGATTTTTGGTTTCTCGGTTAAAACATTTTTTTAGGTATTTTAAATTATGGGGCGGCCGGTGGCCATTTTTCTCTCTCGTCTATAATTAATCCGACGCTCGCGACAAGGAAATCACCGTCGCTGCTCTCTTCCCCCTGCTTTTGCTTCGCTCTTCACTTTTCTCTCTCCCTTTCTTTTCTCTCTAGCTACACTACACGGCGGGACGGGCGTGGACCATGACGGTTGAAGGCATCCAAGGCTTCGTCTTTGTGATTTTATGGCAAATGGAAAGACGCCATATTTCCCCAAGGGCCCTCCTGTCATTGAAACCTCTCACTTCTCCTTGCTAGCATGGACATGGTGAAAGAATACAGAGACAGGAGAAGAGACCATGAGATCGGTTCATAGCACAGTGGAGGCCGGTCCCAACTATAGCACTAGATTAGCGCGTCGGTCGATAGGTAAATGCTACTGGATTGCTTGGTAGTATCATAAACGGAGGAAAAAAAACTACATTTTTCAAGATTGAATAAAATTCCCGAAAATTAATAAACAAACTCCCTACACATACACCCTCCTATTCTCTTTTTTTTTATTTTCCCCTTTTTTCGTTCTTTTGTATTTTTACTTTACTCATATATAATACCAACTACCAATTGGACCCACCTATAATTTATCGAAATATAACCATATGATTTCTTGTTTTGAAAGATTTATTGAAAGGAATTCAATGGTGCAATCGGAATTTGAATTGGTATTTCGGTTTGTGAGTTATAACATTTTTTAGTTAATTCAAACATTTGGGGCCTACCTTTGGCAAATATTTTGCCATCTACTATAAACGAGGCGGTCTACTAGTGCAGCTCTAGTCCGCCTCGATTCTAATGATGCTTGGTGAGGAGCAGGCCATAGAAAGAAGTGTAGAAGAGAAGGACTCTTCCTTTTTTAAAAAATTATTTCTTTTTGGAAGGAGAAAATAAAAGGAAAATGATTTCGAATGGAATAGCTAGAGATGCCTATTTTTATTTGTTGATTGTCCTAATTATAGTATATATCACAACTAAGAACACAAATGTCCCAAATCAAAAAAGTTGTAAACTACAAAGTTTCATGGATATTTGAGAACTACAATCACTATATTGGTAGTTTTTGTGTATATAAGAGGTCAATTAAAACACTTAAATTTCAATTTTCATTTTTAATTTGAGGCCTAGTTTTCCTTTACAAGATAATTTCAAAAAAAAGTTTTGAAATTTTTGGGCTCCACATGTCATAGAGTAGAAAAATGTGGCAAGATTCCTATTAAAGCAAAAAAAAGTTAAGCAAGATTCTTGGTGTGTTTAAATGGTCGAATTTGGCTCGACGTCTCAAAATTCCAATCACATCAAATCATTAAATGTACCAAAAACTTGCATGCATTGAGTATGAAACGTAGGTAATAAACAAAATAGCTATAAAAACAATTTAGATGAGTACATTGCCCGAGAGACTAATCTTTTGAGCAAAGTTACCAAATGCGATGGTAGGATAATATTTACCACAAACAAACGAAAAGTACTACGATGCTTTTCAGTTCGGACGCCGACGGGGCGGAACCGGCGGTGGACACAAAGCGGCGTCCAAGGCGGCGACGTCAACGGCACGTGCATAACCGGGCAAGCCGACGAAGTCTCGAGGTGCCGTGGTAAGAGAGAAGGGAGAGAGTTTAGCCTGAGGCGCCACGCCCGAGGTGCTCGCGGACGGCCATGGCGGCTGCGTGGTCGCCGAGGGTGAGAATCGCAAATAAATTTTACACCTCACAAACATGAATATACCAATCGCAAATAAATTTTACACCTCACAAACATGGATATACCATTGTCATCACTCTAGTCACTCATCATTTCAAATGCAATCAAACATCCATGCAAAGACATGATTTGGAGAAATACAACACATTGATATTTAATCACAAACACCATCGCCCCATAAACACCAACAAAACAAAATAACACATGGACTACAACGAATTAAAATGTCTAACCAGTGTTCATCACTGCATGGTACTCAAACTCAGAGGACGGATCTATCGAACATCAACCAATGCTTGCAAGCACACAACCAAAAGGTAGCAAAAGCTGTTCGATCTAGATTATCTAGCTTAGAGCTAAGCTAGCAAAATGTACAACACACACATATAGAGTATATAGTGCCCGAGAGCATCATCGTAGACCGGCCTCGCTTATTCCAACGCTACAAAGAAGGAAGAACATACTACACCGCCATAGATCCTACACTCGCCGCTGCGTAACACCCACCGTAGCGGCCATACTAATCCCCGCCCCCATTTGGCCGTGGTGCCGCAATTGTCTCCACCGCACGGCGCGGCCCCGGGCGAGGCACCGGTTGGGCAGAGCAGGACGATGCCGCCACACCGATACGGCAGTAAAGAAATCATCATGCAACACTTCCGGCTCGCATGAAGTGCTAGCGGCTGTTCACGCGTTCGTCAGCGTCGCAGGCGGCGCCGCCGCCGAAGTCGCGCTCGATCTCCCGCAACACCTCTCGCACCGCCATCGGGCGTCATCGGCGGCGCGTTCCGCTCAGAGCGTAAGAGCGTGAACGCACCGGGCGGCGATGCCCCGAGTCGGGCGGCTTGTTTCACTTGTCGAGGCGGCGAGACGGTGTCGTGGCCTTCCACGAACACGTAGACATGCTCGCTTCCGAAGCACGCCGCCCGGGTTGTCGACCTTTGGCAAGCTTGGTGATGAGACTCGCGATACCGCACGAGTAGTACTGTGACCCCCTGACCGTAGACCCGCCGAGACAGCACCCGGTCTGGTCGGATGCTCCGTCCCACCGGGGGTCGCGGCACGCCGCTTTCATCTGCGAATAGGTGGCCCGTAGATTGAAGAGGTCCCTCCATAGGATGCTCGTGTGCATGGCGGACGCGCGCATCGCAAGCTCCACAAGCAAGTGCTCCGGAAGGTTCTCCATGGCGCGGCGGCGGCGCGCGGTGGGGGCTTTTTTGTTGGAAGCTCTGAGCGCGGCGGGAGGTGGGAGGTGAATAGCAACTGTGTGGCGCTCAGTTGCAGAGTAGCAATAATACGGGTGGCCGGGTGCGTTCCCCATGCAGTGGGACATGGGATTTTCCCTTTTTTTAGGAGCGGACAGATGTTTATACGATGACATGACCAGCGCCAATTACCGACGACATTTGATAGAGCGCGTCCCAGACACCTTGCGTGCGTGTCTCCTCTGCGTATCTAGGCCTGTCTCGGTTGAGATCTGCCCGTCGGGCGGGCACCGATTGGGCCGGACGAGGACCCGTACTGGGACGTATATACTTACGTTACCCCGAATACTTGCGAGAAGTGAACTAGAAGGGATCAAGCACGCCCAAGAGATAAGATAGATAAATATTTTGTAGGTAGAGAGGGGTTCTCTAAGGTTTTCTCAAGATTACTAAATACCAAGGTTCAGCTTACTAGACCCCTACTTACTTGAGAGTAAAATGACCTTCCGATTCGAAAAAAGATCGGGAAATCAGAATCGGGAAGGCCAGCCAAAAGCTCTATTTAAAAACACCAATATGTACGTGGTGGACTACAAAGGCCTGGTCGGAGCTGCCACCCCCGGGGCCACCACAACTATTCCGTAGCATTGGGCGCAATCTCGGGCAAACTCTAGCCCAGCACCATGTCTACGCTTAGCGAAAGTACGAAACTAGTTTCACGCGGAAAACTAGAGCCTTCTGGCCGAACGGAGATCCAAAGAAGTAAAATAAAGTAAGGACTGAATTTAGACAAATAATAATCAAGAAATTACCATAAGATAACCTGGATATTACTCACAAAGAAGTCGGCCCAGAGGATGGGTACAAAGTCGAGAAGGATCCGACAAACCCTGCTCCTTCTCTTCTCTTCCCTCTCTCTTCCTCTTTTCTAATCTATACAACTAGGTGAAGAACACCTACAGGATACCACTACATGGTGAAGAATGTGGAAATTGAAGCACAAGTATCAAGTGTAGTGTGTTGTTTACATTGGGAGATGGTGTCTCTTTATATAGGAGAGAGGAGGGGGGTAATTGTTAATTGGACACATGCAACCGCCTTCAGTCGATGGTGGCCCTTGAGTCACGGTAAAATTTGTCCTCCAACCGACCTGCGGCTTAAAACCGAAGAAAAACCGCACGGAAGGCCTTGAACCGAGCCAAAATGCATGAACAGGGCTGATTCTCGTTTCTAGGGAGAAAACCGGGTCAACCGGGTCCAAAACCGCTCGAACCGGCGGTCCAACCGCCAAACGCAGCCACCGCCCCGCGCCGCCCCCTCATACCGACACGCGGTCCAGCCGCCCAAAAAAACCCGAAAGTGGTGCCGTTGGTATTTTTTAACGCACACGATAAATCCGCAAGCGCACGGAAAGTACCGCTTTTGTAGCTTTCAACCCGAGTATTCGTGGTATCAATTTCCACGGGAACCAGAAGTGAACTAGGAAGAATTAAGGTCGCCCAAGATGTGGTAGGAATAATATTTTTGGTAGGAAGAAAGGGGTTCTCTAGGGTTTTCCCAAAATTACTAAATTACTAATGTTCAAAGCTTACTAAATTCCACTTGCTTCGAGAGCAAATGCGACCTTCCGATTCTCGAAAAGACTGGAAACGGTAATCGGGGAAGGTCACCAAAAGCTCTACGAAAACACCAACACGCACGTGGTGGACTACAAAGGCCCGGGTCGGAGTCAAGCCACCCCCCGGCTACCACAACTATTCCAGAGTGTTGGGCGCAATCTCGTGTAAACTCTAGCCTAGACACCACGCCTACGCTTAGCGGATACGAAACTAGTCTCGCTTAAGACTAGAACCTTCTACGAACGGAGATCCGCAAGTAAAATAAAATAAATACCGAATTTAGTAAAATAATAATATTAGAATTGCCATAAGATAACCCGGACGCTACTCGAATCGAAGTCGGCTCCCAGAGGTACAAAAGTTGAGGCGTAACCGACAAACCCGCTCTTCCTTCTTCTCTTCTCCTCTCACTCTCTTCCCTTTTCTTAATTGTACAACTAGGTGGAGAACACCTAGAGGGACACTACTACAAAATATATGTGGGGAAGATGAAGCTCAAGTGTAGAATGTGTGTGTACAAGAGAGGAGTGCCCCTCTTTATATAGTGGAGAGGAGGAGGGAATGGAGGGTGCTCCTTGCTTCGAGGGCAATTGGCGGAACGAAAAGTTTGCACCGCATGCAACCGCCGCGTGAAGATCGCTTCCAAACCGCCAGAGAAAGGGCGGGAACAGAGGATAAAATTTGCGCCGGCCGCCGCAAGCCGCCGCCGCCCCGGGGGGCCTCCCCGCCCCGGCCTTCCCCCTCGCTGCGCCGCTTGGGCCCTCATATGTTGGGCCTATGCCGGTGCATGGGCTGAATTCCGTATGAGTTTGGTCCTCTTGTTTGATCCTTTCCTTGGCGCTTTTTTATTCAATGCGCTTCCTCGAACTTATTTGGCGACTTTGTACCCTTTTCCACTTTTATACCCGCAAAACATACTTTCTACTTAATACAAGTGGAACTAGGTTAGAAGTACAGGTATATGTAACATAAGTTTGCCCTTTTCTCATGAATTGATAAAGGTTGGCGGTATAATATACTCGATAATGACCGCCAACAAGTCCCCTGCTTAACCTTTGCTCGCCCCGAGCAAGTAGCTAAGTGTTTGGTTGTTGATCGTGAGTTGCTACAATGCCGATATATTTCAAAATGTACCATGCTCATAATAAAGTATTCTTCCGTTGTTTAAATAAATTGGCATTTTTATCTACCCTTGTTTACTTAAATCATATGGGGCTTATAACATTCTCCAAACTCTTGGGTAATTGCAAGATAGAACGGTTTTCATAGAAACACTAGTCATTCATTCTTTGATTGATCATTCATGCGAGATTTTTGTAATGATTCCTTAAATCATCTCGTGTGTGCAAACCATAAGGAGAAACAAGTCATAAGCCTTGATCAAGATGTGCAAGTGAAATTTTATTTCTTTTTGATAAGGTATGGGCTAGCTCTTATTTCTTTTTAGAGAAGTGGGCTCTATTTCGCCTCGGACACTTGTCCATTATTCTTCTCTCTCTTTTTTTTTTTTTTTTTTTAGAGGCGGGTATCGGTACCCATTGTTTTATGTCTTTGGACACACGCCCATTTTTTCTAGCTTAGCCCATAACCTATTTTTGGCAATGTGAATGTGAATCTTGATCAAAAGCGCATGATGTGTGTCTCACATAGGCTATCATGAGAATTTTGATCATTAAGGAATTTTGGAAATTATTCTTCTAATGATGAATCTCTCTTAGAACAAAATCATAGTAGATTCTATTTTTACCATATCATATCCCAATAGCTTAGAGAAGAATCATGTGTTTGCATACCCACAAATCATTAAGTTTTAGGACAAGACAAGTTGAGCCAATAAACTTAAACATTGGGGAATACAATGTTATCAACTAGGTGCAAATTGAACTATAGACAGAGCAACTATTCATCATTTCAACTTCGAGAAATTAAGCATCCTTATACTACATATTGGAGTGGAATCATATTTTTGTTCTTTTTTCATTTTTTTAAAAAAAGAGGAAATGAAAATGAAAAACTAAGAGATAAAATAAAATGATAGGGGAGGTAGGTACTTACCTCCGTGGGGTCCTCCCCAAGCTAGCCGATGGCCCATGTGGGCCGTAACGCCAACCGTGCCCGTGCTCCCGCCGCTCTCCGTTCCGCCTCCCTCGCTTGAGTATGTTCCATCACCCATGAGCATCAAAGTTTGTTGTTGATGTAGCCTCATGTCCTCAAGCATTGTATGCTTCTTCGCTCTTCTTTGTCTCCACTGAATGGTTAGCAAAGAAGAATACCCTCAAGGTGTATACTAGCTTGATAACATGTTCTTGCTTTTATTAATAGGAAAAGTGTTTTTTTATAACAAGAAATAGAGATTAAGGCAGAGGTAAAAAAGAAATGAGTTTTTTTTTTTTTTGAAAAGAACAAATTTGTTGAAGGTAAATCACATAAGGGCGGGTTATCTCCCCGGAAGTGCTTTGTTTAAAGATGAAAGCTCGCCCTTGGGAAACCTTTTTAAATTTGAAACCAATGTTGGTGAAGTGGTTTCCCCTCCAACACCAACCTTTGAGTGTCGTCCCCCCAGAACTCATGCCGAGATACCATGAAATTTGCAAAATTTATGGTAGACAAAAGCATCTACAATAACCCTTTCAAAATTTTTATGAACAGAGAGCGAGAAAGGGTTGTAGATCATGGTGAAGATGGCTCGAAGTTATGGATCGACCGGGAGATTTTTCATATGAGTATGGAATGGATGGGACATTTAGAATGTAACTTCCATGTTCATTGATGAAATATCCTATTTGTGGGGAGCACTTTCTTTTTTTCATGACGCATCAAGTTATCCGCAAAATATGGATCGAAATTATTATTATGAGACTGCCTCACGCTCTCCCCATTGATGATCGTGAATGAATTTCGATGAGACATCGTGGTGTGGGCATAGGGGAGAAGGTGTAAAAATGTCTTCTATATGAATTGGTTCACCCTCTATGTGTTGTGAGTGTTCTTGATGTCTCATATAGGAATTCGAGGTATATGATGATTCTCGACCGGGAATTTCTAAAGCATTCCAAAAATCATCATCATGGAAATGGTCATCCTCGAATTCAAAGGGACATGCATAAGGATGGGATTCATCATCCCAAGAAGTGTGATTGCATGTTCCCTTAACGGGAGGTTCCTCGACAACCAAATTATGAGAAGAATTTGAAGGAACTTCAAATTCGGTTGTAAGTGCCTCCTTTTGTTGGTCGGGCTTGACTCTATTGGATCTTCTAGAAACTCGTCATATATACTAGTGTATGGGGTGTTTTCTAAGATCTTCTAGAATGGCTTTCCCTCACTAATGGATTTATGCACAAACGAGCCTCTAGAAGAGAGGTCAAGTTGGAGAGCATCCTCCTTGCTAAGACCAAGATAGAAGTGGCAAAGAATGACTTGGTCCGCAAAGAAAGGTCCGGGCCTCGTATTTATAAGACTTAGTAACCCGCCCGTGATGCTCCTAGAGTCTCCTTCTTTTTGTTTAAATCTGAGAATTTCTATTCGAAGGGCAAGCGATTCAGGAATCGGGAAGAAAGCAAGACAAAATTTGTCTCGAAGTTCAACCCAGCTCGCGGAACACCTCCTACGGTATGAGCATACCATTGTTTCGCTTCTTCCCAAAAGGGAGAATGGAAACAGCTTCCATTTAATGGTCTCCCCGCGGTCATGCCGTATAAAAAATGAGGCAAGAACATAGGTGCTCGAATTCCTCGAAGGTTATATGGATTTTCATTATCGTGCCCAGAGAAGGGTTGGTCTCAACCATGGCTATGAAAGCGGGCGAATTTCAAAGCCATTTGTAAGAATCGGATGGGATGATGGTGGAGGCTCCAAACGAATCGCCCTTTGGAGCCGAATGTTTATAGATAGGCGCTAAGTCCATGTGGTTGTGGTGATGGAGGTGGTAAGGTGCATAAAAATGGTGGTAAAAATAAAAAAGATACACGGACGAATTTGGTTCGATCCTAGAACAGCCTAATGCCACGCAAACGCGCCGTAAAAGCTTGTTGGTATTTTTTTAACGCATCACGATAAATCCGCAAGCGCATCGAAAGTACCGTTGTAGCTTTCACCCGAGTATTCGTGGTATCGATTTCCACGGGAACAGAAGTGAACTAGGAAGAATTAAGGTCGCCCAAGACAGGTGGTAGGAATAATATTTTTTGGTAGGAAGAAAGGGGTTCTCTAGGGTTTTCCCAAAATTACTAAATTACTAATGTTCAAAGCTTACTAAATTCCACTTGCTTCGAAAGTTTGACCTTCCGATTCTCGAAAAGACTGGAAACGGTAATCGGGAAGGTCACCAAAAGCTCTACTAAAAAACACCAACACGCACGTGGTGGACTACAAAGGCCCTGGTCTGAGTCAAGCCACCCCCTGGGGCTACCACAACTATTCCGTAGTGTTGGGCGCAATCTCGGGTAAACTCTAGCCTAGACACCACGCCACGCTTAGCGGATATTTAAACTAGTCTCAAGGCTTAAGACTAGAACCTTCTGGCCGAAACGGAGATCCGCAAGTAAAATAAAATAAATACTGAATTTAGTAAAATAATAATATTAGAATTGCCATAAGATAACCTCGGACGTTACTCGAATCGAGTCGGCCTCCGTAGAGGTATTAAAAGTTGAGGCGTAAACCCACAAACCCGGGCTCTTCCTCTCTCTCTTCTCCTCTCACTCTCTTCCTCTTTTCTTAATTGTACAACTAGGTGGAGAACACCTAGAGGGACACTACTACAAAATATATGTGGGGAAGATGAAGCTCAAGTGTAGAATGTGTGTGTGTACAAGAGAGGAGTGCCCTCTTTATATAGTGGAGAGGAGGAGGGAATGGAGGGTGCTCCTTGCTTCGAGGGCAATTGGCGGAACTAAAGTTTGCACCGCATGCAACCGCCAAGCGTGAAGATCGCTTCCAAACCGCCAGAGAAAGGGCGGGAACAGAGGATTTAAAATTTGCGCCGCCGCGGCAAGTAGCGCCGCCCCCCCGGGCTAGGCCTCCCCGCCCCGCCTTCTCCCCGCTGGCGCCGCTTGGGCCCTCATATGTTGGGCCTATGCTGGTGCATGGGCTGAATTCGCGGCGGAGTTTGGTCCTCTTGTTTGATCCTTTCCTTGGCGCCTTTTATTCAATGCGCTTCCTGAACTTATTTGGCGACTTTGTACTGCTTTCCACTTTTATACCTGCAAAACATACTTTCTACTAATACAAGTGGAACTAGGTTAGAAGTACAGGTATATGTAACATAAGTTTGCCCTTTTCTCATGAATTGATAAAGGTTGGCGGTATAATATACTTTCGATAATGACCGCCAACAGGGTTCCGCGCTACCAAGCATGGCGCCGTTCCCTAGCTGCCACGTGTCGGCCCGACACAAAGAAATTCGACCCGACCAAGGCGGCCATGTGCGCCCGCTGTAGGAAGGCCCCGAGCAGCCACGTAGGCTGCTGGTTCACAGGCATGGCATCGCGTTTTACGCAGTTGTAGTTCATCATTTCATGTGGATTCTTCTCCGCACAATATCTTTTTGATCTCAGTAGTCCAAATATAGCAAGTAGTATATCCGTTTTGATCAGCGACGAGACCTTCGCAATGGTGTACTCCGCTTCATCATTTTTGATAGTTTTTATCTGCGAAAAATTAGAAATTCCTGCAAAACAACGAGCACCAAAACTCGTGGAACTCGTTAGATAAATAATATTTGGTTATGATTTAATATATGATGATATTGTATTTTTAGTTCACTTTGGTGGTCATAAAACATGTATTAATTAAGTGTCAACAAGTTCCCCACCCTTGGCTCTTTGCTCGCCCCGAGTAAAGGTTAATGATAAAGTAAGTATAAACATAACAATTCAAGTTATGAACCCCGACATAAAGATTATCCCAAGACATACCTCATTACCGTGGGATATGTGGAGTGTCTAACATATATTCTTGGGTGGTTGAGAAATGGAACGGCTCTGAAAACAAAAGTCATCCTATTTTCACATCTTAGTAACTTGGAGTTTTTTTTTTTTTTTGAATAAAGCATAGTTCACATATACTCCTCAAATGGTACTCTCACCACCAATGGTGTATGTTTTCCTCACCAAGGCAATTCAGAGCATTGCCTTCTTTTTTTTCTTCCTACTTCTAAAAGACTTATGTGGAGCTCAGGTGTAGGAAAAATTTTGTGGGCATACTTGCATTGCATATTTTCTTCGGATCAAACAATGGATTCATGGAAAAAATGTCATACAATCAAATCAAGATGTGCAAGTGTGTGGATATATAGTGGCTATCCTAATTCTACTATGCTCCTTGGAATATCTCTCTCCCTCTTTATTAAGACTTTGGAGAAAGTAATTGTGAGAGCATAGGCTATCTTTTATTCTTCTTTTTTTTTTTTTTTTTTAATAGAGAGGCGGGCATCTAAGTACCCATTGTTTTAATATTGGACACTTGTCTCTTTTTTTTTTTCTCTTTTTTTTTTATCTTCAACTTTTTTTTTTTTTTCATTTGACGATAGCCTCATGTCTCTTTTTCACAAACTTTTGAGAGGGAGATATGAACAAGTTTTTGGAGCATTCATTTTGAAAGAAACCTAACCAATATTTTTTGTTCTCTCCCATAGTAGGAGTAGAATATTTTTGGATGGATCTAAGTGGAAGGCATGTTTTGCGCCTACTCCCAAGTGTAGGAGTAGTGCATATATTAGGTGGCGGTAATGTGATCTTGATTTAAGAGCATGATAAATTTCTCAACATGGGTCAACAAAGTTTGACAAAGCTCAATACAAAAACAAGTAGGATATGTAGAAGGTTTTCAAATTGTACCATGATATATTTGGCCTTGGTAGGAATTTCTCACCATTGAGGAGTATGTGAAACTAAGGTTTTAGCATTTTGATAAAACAGAAATTCTCCAAGTACTTTGAATAGAAAAGGTTGGATTTCCATGCCAAAGCTATATCTCACTTCACAACAACTTAGGCAATATGTTTTTCCTATGTGATATTTTTCCCACAAGCACTAAGGGTATGTAAGGAATAAAATTTATGCAGGCCAAACTCAAAGAGCTATATTCACATTTACTTTCAAATTTTAAATCTAAGTGTGGAATCTGGTTCATTTGAATTTTGCAGATTTAAACAAGAATAGAACCAGAGCATGCATATGAACAGGTGGGAAGGAAGTGATCAAACCTAAATTTTGTGTATTCTTCTCCACCAAGCCTCATGATGTGGTTCGGTGCTTTCTGTTCTTCAATGGAGTGTTGCACTCCCCACACTTCTTTGGAGCTATATCTGGTTTTATTCAAAGACACATGAAAATAACATGGACTCTTCTGGTGGAAAAACACCAGAGAGCCAAAGATTTATTTGATTAAAAAAAGTATTCTAAATCTATATATATAATTTTATTTATTTATTTATTAGTATTCATATTTTTTAGACAAGATTGAACATTAGATTGAATCATTAAATTGTAAAGAAACCAATCATGTCAATTTTATTTTATGGTTCAAGAAAAAACTTTTAATGATGGCCATTTACCTTGAGTACATTACCTTCATCGCCTTGGAGTGTGATGGCACCATGTGACGAAGGCTCGACATCGTGATTGGCCCCTTCCGAAGTTACTCCTCAAGTTTTTTCTTGACAAAGAGTTTCACCCCCCGAAGTTAAACATTGGGATCTTATCTCTAGGTGCAAGCTCTTTGTGTCACCTCTTCGTTCCTGTAAATGTTAGTGATAGAGAATACCCAAAGGGTGGCACCATGTTTTTATTTATTTATTATTGAAATATGTTCATCCAACCTTTCATTTGAACTCGTGCAAGACCAAGGTAATGTTTGTAATGTAAACATAGTCTTGATTTATCTCCAAAGATTGATTACTTCTCATTGTTCATGAAAATAATTACTCTAAGTTCATTAATCAAGATTCAACACCATGTCAAATTTGATTAAAGAAGGTCATTTTAACCTAAGCACCATGCTTAATTTTAAAAAGACCTATAGATGTATCGCGGCACCCATTGCATCCAAACTAGAGCATATGACATAAACATGGGAAACATTTTTTTCACGGAGGTAAGTATGAGTCAATGAGTCGGTGAACATTACCTTTGCATTACCCGAAAGTGTACCTTACCGCCAGTATGTGGATGGAGTTTTGAAGTTGCCGCAATGGTTGATTTGTTGTACACAATCCAGCTCAGGCAATCATCAAGGCTTTGACTCACATACGCTATGGTGTGAATGGATCACAAGCTTTGATTATAGCAAAGGTTTAGAAGAGAAGAGGCCTCCTTCTCTATATATTTTTTGTGTATGTGTGATCAAGGTTCATTCAAAGTTCACTGGATGAATATTGATTTCTCCCATTATGAATCCATCTCAAGGTCTTACCTACATGGATTTTGATATGATAAACATGAGATTGATTCAAACGGATGTGCAAGCATTGAATGATGAATCAGAGAACCATTTTGTTTTTATATGCAAAGCAAAGGCTATGGGGTGGATGAATGAATTTAAAACAAACATGCTATGGTTTTGAAAGAACAGGTTAAATGGGCGATGTGCATGCAATCTAGGCTTTAGCTTTTTTGCTCGTAGCATTGACCATCAAGTTTAAATCATCATACAGATTGGCGAAGCCGGCATACGATGTCGAGATGGTACCTTTAACATCCCGACTACTACGGCTAGACTAGGAGCACCGAACAGGCGAGACAACAATAAAATTGTCATCTACCTAGACTAGGCATGGCGCCCGAATACAGCTCAAAGACAAGGAGCCACCCAAAGAAAGCACTAGATAAATGACAATTCAAGCAAATGCAGGGGTGAAAATAAATTTGGAACGTAGAATAAATATTTTTTTGGGTTGGTTCTTTTACCTTGATCGACTTACCTCTCACAATTTATGATTGAATTGTGAGTGATGCAATGTAGTCGTTCCGTCACATATCATGGTCTTGTTTTCTTCTCGACGGTGACCTCTCTCTCCATCCGCATAGAGTTAGTGTGCATATATATATTCCTATCTTCGCGATGGCGGGGTGATGGTTTGATTATGCAAGAATGATTGAGCACCCTAGGCTCGTAATGGTATTTTTATCCTTTTTCTCTTTCTCTTTTTTTATAATATTTTTTGTGACTTTAGAAATAATGAGCAAGACATAAGTGTGAACAAGGTAGAGAAACCAAAGCAAAGATGAATGAAGTATGTTATGAGATGTTTAGAGTTGTTCACCCCCACACTTGAATTTTGCATGATACAAATTCAAGTTTGGGTGGTAACACTCTCGTCGAATGTGCTTCATTGTTGAATGATGTTTGATTGGTTTTACCTTGTGCTTTCACTCTTCATTCTTTTTGTTCAAACCTGAAAGGTTAGTGACAAAAATACCCGAAGGAGCATATGCATGAATATGTTCTTAAGCTCATTTTTGAAAGTCATATTATTAGAGAAATTATTTATGAAAGTAAAAGAATGATTCTTTTTTAACAATATGTTTTTCTAGAGGAAATTATAAAACATCGGGTTATCTCAGGAAGTGCTTTGTTTAAAGATGAAAGCTCATCCTTGGAAAACCTTTTGAAATTGAAACCAATGTTGGTGATGTGGTTTCCCCTCCAACACCAACAACCTTTGTTGTTGATTTATAGAACTCATGCCAAGACACCAATGAAATTTACCAAATTTGTGATAGACAATAGCATCTACAACACCTCTTTCAAAATTTTAATGAATTAAGAGAATGAAGGGGGGTTGTAGATCATGCTAGTGATGCCCCGAGTTATAAATCAATTCGGGAGATTTTTCATATGAGCATGTAATGGATGTGACATTTAAGAAATAACTTTCATGCTCATCGCTGAAATCTTTGTTTCAGGCGGAGCACTTTTTTTTCATGATAATGAGACTCCTCCACAAAACATGGATATTTCATTTTTATTATGGAGATTGTTTCAAATTCTCCCCTGAGATCCGGAATGGGTTTTTGATGAGACAGTGAGTGTGGCCATAGAGGGTATAGAAATGTTTTCTAAATGAATTGATTCACCCTCTATGTGTTGTTAGTGTTTTTTCTCATCAAGGAATTCGAGGCATATGATGATGTTGAATTGGGAAGCTCTAAGGATTTTCTAAAATCATCATCAACAAAAAGGTCATCCTCGACCAAAGGGGCATGCAAAAGACAGATTCCTCATCCCACGAAGTGTGATAGCATTTTCCCTTAATAGGAGGGTCCTCAACAACCAAATTATGGGAAGGATTTGAAAGAATTTCAAATTCGGGTTGTAGGTGCCTCCTCTCATTGTTCGGGCTTGACTCTATTGTTTCTACGGAAAACTCGTTTAGGATATTGGTGTGAGGGGTGTTTTCAAGGATTTTTTCTAAAATGGTTTTCCCCTCACTACGAATTTATGCACGAACGAGCCTCCCAAAGATAGGTCAAGTTGGAGAGCGGCTTCTTTGCTAAGACCAAAATGGAAGTGATTAACTAGGATGTGGTCAAGCAAAGAAAGTTTTGGGCTGGTATGTATAGGATTTGTGAACCTAGCCCAGGCCGCTCATAGAGTCTCCTATATTTTTTTTGAATTTAAGATTTTTTTTTTTTTTTCGAAAGGTTGCTCCCGAACCATGGCTATAAAAGCGTGGCTAAGCTCATAGCCATTTATACATATGTGATGTGAATGGTGGTGGAGGCTCCAACAAATCACCCTTTGGAGCCGAAGATTTAAAAAATTGAGTGGAATTCATGTGGTTGGGATGGTAATGGTGGTGAAGTGTATAAAATAAAAATAAAAATAAAAAAAGGGATACACGGACGACTTGGGTTCGATTCTAGAACAGCTACCGTTCCCTAAGAACGGTGCGTAAAGGCTTGTTGGTATTTTTAACGCGACACGTAGAAAAATCCGCAAGCGCATGGAAAGTACCGCTAGTAGCTTTCACCCTGAGTATTCGTGGTATCGATTTCCACAGGGAACGAGAAGTGAACTAGAAGGGATCAAGCACGCCCAAGAGATAAGATAGATAAATATTTTTGTAGGTAGAGAGGGGTTCTCTAAGGTTTTCTCAAGATTACTAAATACCAAGGTTGAGGCTTACTAGACCCTACTTTACTTCGGAGCGGCGACCTTTCCGATTCTCGAAAAGACGGGAAACGATAATCGAGGAAGGCCAGCCAAAAGCTCTACTTAAAACACCAATACGCACGTGGTGGACTACAAAGTCCTGGTCGGAGTCGCCACCCCGGGGCTACCACAACTATTCCGTAGCATTGGGCGCAATCTCAGCAAAACTCTAGCCCGCACACTGCCTACGCTAGCGAGTACGAAACTAGTTTCACGTGAAAACTAGAGCCTTCTTGGCCGAACGGAGATCCAAAGAAGTAAAAATAAAGTAAGGACTGAATTTAGACAAATAATAATCAAGAAATTACCATAAGATAACCCGGATATTACTCACAAAGAAGTCGGTCCGTAGAGGTACAAAGTCGAGAAGGATCCAACAAACCCTGTTCCTTCTCTTCTCTCTTCCCTCTCCTCTCTTCCTCTTTTCTAATCTATACAACTAGGTGAAGAACACCTACAGGGGACACCACTACATGTTGAAGAATGTGGAAATTGAAGCACAAGTATCAAGTGTAGTGTGTTGTTTACATTGGGAGATGGTGTCTCTTTATATAGGAGAGAGGAGGGAGGTAATTGTTAATTGACACATGCAACCGTCTTCGTGTTGATGGTGGCCCTTGAGTCACTTAAAATTTGTCCTCCAACCGACTTGTGGCTTAAAAACGGAAGAAAAACCGCGACGGAAGGCCTTGAACCGAGCCAAAATGCATGAACCGGGCCGATTCTCGTTTTCGGGAGAAAACCGGTCAAACCGTCCAAAATCGCCCGAACCGGCGGTCCAATCGCGCTTAAACGCATCGCCATCGCCAAGGCCTTCCCCGCGCCGACATCACGTCCAGCCGCCCGAAAAACTCCGAAGCGGTGCGTTCGCCGGGCCGATGCGGGCGGCGCCGTTCCCGGCCGCCACGTGTCGTGGCCCGATTACGCCACCAAATTCGACCACGACCTAAGGGCCGTTGCGCTACGCCGCGCGCGGTGGCCCCGGAGTGGCCACGCAGGAAGGCCGTTCGTGCATGGCATGGCATCAAGGTCATATCCAATTTATAGAACAAATTGAACAATAGATTATATGTGCACCCTAGGATCAATCGCACACATATAATGACAAAATTAAAGGAAATAGTATCTTCCGAGTGCCTTATTACATCACGAATCAGTATCTCAAAACATAAATATATCATAAAAGTCATAACAATAATATAGAAACTAGCTAAGCTTCAGTGGAAGATCGACCGGTTGACACTCAAGCCTAGTAGTCATCTTCGTAGGGCTGATAAACATGGCCATCTGTACCCATCCGGGATTTTCCCAAAAATGAAATATAAAGCAAGCGTGAGTACACAACGCGACTCAACAAGTATAACATGGGTGTAAATGAGGCTCAAAAGTCGACACCGGGTTATACCGCGTAAGCTTTAGTAAGTCAAAGTTTTATTCATTCTAATCATTCTAAGTTCGCTTAGCACCATTTATTCCCCAACGGTTAATTAAGATCACCATTGTTCACGTATCACCATAATTCACCATTATCATCATGTTACATTTATTCCGTGAGTTTTCCGGCCGCTCATAACCGCGGAGCACGGCTGTTATAACAGCTTTTACTCACAAGCAGGTGTACACTTTCACCGTGAGTTATGACTTTCAAATGTAAAGGCTCATGACTTCCATTACACCGAAAATCATACATAGCCTTTCGAAAGATTATCTAACAAGTCAGAGCCGCTATAGGTTTCGTGGTTTAAACGATATAGGACCAACCTTCCCCGATGGCACAATGACACGCAGCCTATCTATACACAAGGAGACAGGGGACCGCACTATACCCAACCGACAACCCCTTTTGCGCCACAAGGGTAACCCCCAACAAGTTAGACACGAGCTTTCTAATCAACTACGGTCGAGCCACATGACCCTCCGGGGTTATGCGGTTTTTCCCAGCTTTTGCCGACGGATCAGTCCTTATGGAGGGCCAAGAGCATCAAAAGAGCTCTTCGCCCGTTGTTTCATTATCATGTTCACCATCACCAACATCTCATAAATAAGTAACATCATTGGGTTCATTTATCTTAAGTTGAGCGCTAGCAAACTACCCAATGCATATATCCCAAGGTAACAAGGAACAGAATAACAAAACTAGGACAATCCTTAAAGCAAATTAATTAAACTCATGCACATGAAATAATGGTTAAAGGTGAATAGGTCAACAAGGTAAAGCCCAAGCTATACTTGCCTTCAGCAGGTGGTTGTTGCTGATCTTCCCGGTCCTCGTAATACTCACGGTCACCGGAAATCGATCACCAAAGAACCGATCACCTTCTACTCAAACACCACGCAACAACACGCAATCCGAATCATTCATGCAAAGCAAACAAGCCTATCATTAGAACATTGCACCAACAGTACAGAAATAAATTGAAAAGTTTCATAAATCAATCTACGATTTACTACGATCACACAGATATAAAGATCACACGAATCGGAGCTAAATCGCGAAGTTACGAATAAAACAAGGCTAATTAAAGCGAGGTAATTAATTAAATCTAACTACGAAAATTAACAGTTCTAAACTGAACTAACAGTGGCATAAACATCTAGGAAATTTAACTACGATCCTAACTTAACTTGAACGGATCGATTTGGAGTTAAAACGTGAAAGTTATAATCAAATGAAAATAATGGCAGTTCTGTAAATACTGAAAACGAAATGCGAACTCGAACCGATGGAAATACGCTTTACGATGACAATGCGTAATTCTAGAAATACATAATGGACGCGCTGCATTCATTAAAAACCCGGGGGCTTTTTGCGCAAAACGCCCACCCGAAAGGGTATAGACGAATCGGGCCGTTCGGTCAAGAACCGAGGGCCCAGATTAGATCGCGGGCGGTGGTGTTCGCCAAGACCGGCCGGAGGGAGTCCGACGGCGGCGCGGCCGTGCCGACGGCGGCGAGATCGCCGGAGTTCGCGATTTCCGAGGTGCGGATCGCGTTAGGGCAGGGAGCGGCACGAAGAAGAACGCGACGCGAGTGCGACCTCGTCAAAAAGCGATCCAGGCGGGCGCGAACGGAGCAGCGGCAAGGTGGCGCCATGACGACGGCGACAATGTCGCCGGCGAGATAGACTCGGCCCTAGCGGCCCTAATCCGATAAATTGATGGCTCGGAAGATGCATAGGATCAAGGCGGCTCACGACGCGCCGAATCGGACTGAAAGCGATGGACGACGGCTAACGGCGAAAGGTTGGCGGGCTGACGGCGGAGCTCGCGAAAACCGACGCCGCGGCGTGAGCAATCCGTGATCAAAACGAAGAAGAAAAGGGGCCACCCGGCCGCAACGGCGACGCGAACCTCGACGATGTTGCCGACGCGGAGAACGACGACGTAGGCGGTCCTCCGAGCTCGGCGTACGGACGGCAAGGTGGCGGCGAGCTCGCGGGTCGTGTGAATGCCTTGCAGATGGGGAAACGCGCGCATCTGGCTGCTCGCTTTTAAAGAGGAGCACCGCACCTAGAAGGCAAGGCGCGCGGCAAAGGAAAGGACCCGGCATCGATTTTGGGTGCGCGCCCGGAAGGAAATAGAGCCGAAGCGCCGTTTCGGCCCCGATGGAGGGGCGACGCCGTAGCCATGCCGGGGCCGTCGCTGGCACTGGTCAAGGAAGGAGGCCAACAAAGATCGGGCAAATGCTGCCTTGGCAAAGCGGGCGGCGCCTGTGGAATTCCGTGCTCCGGGCTCGGTCCGGGAGAAAACAAGGAAGAGAGGGAGTAGGCGGTTGGGCACTCTTTGAAAAGAGAAAACAATGAAGGAGGGAAAAGAAATCCTTTTCTTTTATTTGAATCCATTTCACAATACATTTGCAAACGGTTTTGAAATCCTTTTCAATTGCTCTCAAGACCAGACATCACATAGATAAATATGCAAAGAAGATGAGTGCATCAACCATGTGTCTAGCCTTATGATTGATTTTATTTTCATAAAAATTATTTATTCCCTATATTCAACGCATCACAAAATAGCATAAATAAATCCATTTAACTATTTTAAATGCATGAAAAATTTAGGCGTTACAATTCTACCCCCTTAAGAGAATCTCGTCCCGAGATTAGATAAAGCTTACTCGAACAACTTCGGATAAGTCTCCCTCAATTCATCCTCTCTTTCCCATGTGGCATCATCCTCGAATACCGATTCCACTAAACCTTGCACATCTTTATAACCCGGCTTCTTGTGACTCTGTCTGCCCACTCTATGATCTTTACTGGATACTCTTCATAGGTGAGATCATCCTTAACTGTGAGTTCCTCCAATGGTATTTGCTCTTCTGGTACCCGCAGACACCTTTTCAACTGAGAAACATGGAACACATTATGGACACCTGCCAATCTAGCTGGTAACTCTAGCTAGTAAGCAACCTCTCCACGTCTCTCTGAGATTCTAAAAGGTCCGATGTACCTTGGTGCTAATTTCCCCTTGACATTGAACCTCTTAACACCCCTCATAGGTGACACCTTCAAATACACATAATCACCCACGTTGAAAACTCAGATCCTTCCTCGGGATATCAGCATAACTCTTCGTAGGTGTTTGTGCTACCCTCAAATTTTCCCCGATCTTCCTCACCAGCTCCCCAAAAGCATTCTTTATAACATCAGGTCCAAACACTTGGGTTTCTCCCATTTGATTCCGCAACGTAGGAGTTCTACACTTACGTCCATACAAAGCCTCAAAAGGTGCCATCTTGAGACTCTGCTGATAACTGTTATTGTAGGAGAACTCTGCATAAGGCAAACTCTTATCCCAACTATCCCCATACTGCAATGCACAAGCTCTCAACATATCCTCTAGTATCTGGTTAATTCTCTCAGTCTGCCCATCAGTTTGAGGATGAAAAGCGATCTTGAAGTTCAATTTGGTTCCCAAAGAGCGATGTACCTTCGCGCTTAACCGTGAAGTGAACCGAAAGTACCTCGATCGCACACAATCTTCGTCGGAACTCCATGCAAACACACTATCCTTTCCATATACAGCTCTGCTAACCTTGCCCTGGGTAGTCCGTCTTTACGGGTAGAAAGTGAGCTACCTTAGTAAGACGATCCACAATTACCCATATCGAATCAAAGCCTCTCCGAGTGCGAGGTAAACCCACAATGAAATCCATACCGACTTCTTCCCATTTCCACTCAGGTATCTTCATCGGTTGTAGCAGACGCAGGGGCCTCGATGCTGCCTTAACTCTCGGCGGGTGTCACACGAGCCACATACTCAGCCACATCTCTCTTTAGTCCATACCACCAATATCTCTCTTTCAAGTCTAGGTACATCTTTGTACTCCCTGGGTGTATGGAGTAAGCTGACTCGTGTGCCTCCTGTAGGATTGTATCTCGTATTGACTTGATTTCAGGTACACAAATCCGCTTACCAAACCATAGAGTGCCACTCTCGTCCACCCTAAACCCTGGTGCCTTGCCAAAGGGTACATTAGCTACTATCTCTCGAATCTTCTCATCCTCTAGCTGCCCTTTGTACATTTCTTGTTCCAAGGTGGGGGTTATCTCTAATTCCACCACACTGACAGCCATACCAAGGTTTAATGCCTCAAATTCTGCACACAACTCCTTGGGCATGGTTATTGCTTGGACCTCATTAACATAGACCTTCCTACTAAGGGCATCGGCCACCACATTAGCCTTCCCAGGATGGTAGTGCACTTCCAAATCATAGTCCTTGATGAGCTCTAACCATCTTCTTTGCCTCAGGTTCAGATCAGACTGGGTGAAGATGTACTTCAAACTCTTATGATCTGTGTAGATATCACACTTATGACCAACAAGATAATGTCACCATATCTTCAGAGCATGCACCACTGCTGCCAACTCCAAGTCATGAGTGGGATAATTCAGCTCATGCTTCCTCAGCTGCCTTGAAGCATATGCCACAACTCTCCCCTCTTGCATAAGCACACAACCAAGACCTTGTCGAGATGCATCACAATATATGGAGAAGCTCTTACTCAAATCAGGCAAGGTCAACACAGGAGCAGTAGTCAACCTCTTCTTTAGTTCTTCAAAGCTAGATTGGCACTTCTCAGACCACACAAACTTGGCACTCTTCTCAAGCAAAGCTGTCATTGGTTTAGCCAACTTGGAGAACCCTTCAATAAATCTTCTGTAATATCCAGCCAATCCCAGAAAGCTGCGAATCTCACTAACATTGATTGGTGGTTGCCAATTCAACACATCGGAGACTTTACTAGGATCAACTGCTATCCCACCATTTGAGACCACATGGCCTAAGAATTCCACTTCCTTCAACCAAAACTCACACTTGCTCCTCTTAGCATACAGCTGGTGTTCTCTGAGCTTCTGCAAAACTAACCTCAAATGTTCTTCATGTTCTTCTGCATTCTTGGAGAATACCAGTATGTCATCAATGAACACCACCACAAACTTGTCCAGATAAGGCATGAATACATTGTTCATCAAGTACATGAAGTAGGCAGGTGCATTAGTCAATCCAAATGACATGACTGTATACTCATACAAGCCATACCTCATAGTAAAAGCAGTCTTGGGTATATCAGATGCACGAATCTTCAACTGATGGTACCCAGAGCGAAGATCAATCTTTGAGAACACACAAGCACCTCTCAGCTGGTCAAACAGATCATCAATGCGGGGTAGCGGGTACTTGTTCTTAATGGTTACCTCATTCAAAGACCTATAATCCACACACATACGGCGCGGTACCATCCTTCTTATCCACAAAGATAACTGGTGCACCCCAAGGAGATGAACTGGGGCGAATAAAACCTTTTTCCTGCAACTCCTTCAATTGTTTCTTAAGTTCTGCTAACTCATCTACCCCCATTCTATATGGACGTTTAGCTATGGGTGCAGTACCGGGTAATAAGTCAATAATAAACTCAATATCACGGTCGGTGGCATACCCGCAATTCATCGGGAACACATCCGGGAACTCATCAACAACATTGCTCGAGGTTCATCAACATCAATCACTTGGTTCACAATAGCTTTTGGTGGTGGTTGCACCGTGATCGAACACCGATTCGTCCCCTTTGGTGTGGTCACCATGACTACCCTCTCTTCACACTCAATATGTGCCTTGTGCCTTTGCATCCATCCATGCCCAAGTATCAAATCAATACCGCAGTCTTCAACGAGAATGGGTGAAACCACAAAGTCTACCCCCTTAAAGAGAGAGACTAATAGAGGGGCATTGGTGTGAAGTTTGCATGCAACCCCATTTGAGTTTACTATCATGTTTTGTTTCATAACTAGTATTGGTATGTTGTGCTCTCTAACAAAGGATTCGATATAAAGGAATGTGAAGCACCGTAATCAAATAGTACACTAGCGAGAGATGGAGTTGATCTTTGAACGCATTTCAAGCATAACTTTGAGGTGTCCACTACTACAAAAAACGTTGTTTTGTCCGGGATGTGTTTTACACTACAGGGCGAGCTTCTCATTTTGAATGGGATTAAAGTTCTTATTAGTCCCGGTTGTAACTATACTTAGGAGTAAAGCTCTTGGAGAAACAATGTACGAGGCGGTTTCCATCCGGGAGGAAACCTTTAGTCCCAGTTCTAACCAACAACCGGGACTAAAATAAGACATTTAGTCCCGGTTTGAATTCTCAAGTTTTTAATCCTCGGTTTGAGAGTAGGACTGGGATGAAAGGTTTTGGATTGAGTCCGGCCCAAGCCTAAACCGGCGACTTTAGTCCGGTTGGAATATCCAACCGGGATTAAATCTTTTTTTTTGAGGCAACATCACTTTTGTACAAAAGGGCACCGAGATTTTATTATATTACGACCAACATCCTTAGCGCAATATAGAATTACGTTTCAGTAACTTGAATTCGTAGTTTTGGTTTTCTGTTATTCAAAATACATTTTCGTTTTATTAATACATTTGCGTATTCCATGATATTTCGGTGTGGTTTTGACCTCAAACTTTTTCCCACGCTTTCACATTCCCGTGTGCAAGAACCGTCAAGTTTGATAATTTTTTGAATTGGTTTGGTATTTTTTCCAGTTTAATCGATTTCCGCTGAAGTTCTCGCAGAATTATAAGTCGAACCGAGTCCACCACCAAAAAGATCTGAAATTGTGCCAAACTTTGTGGCCAGGTCTCTTGTGTCCTAGGAGACGAAGTTTTGGGGAGGTGGGTGCAAAATCCTGTTTTTTTCATACCTAAACTCGCCATGGTTTGTCGACGCCGGACGCAGAAAAATGCAAGAATTCAAATAATCATGAAAAAACCTAAGATTTTGCGTGGGATCATATTTTTGGTGTATATGAGCACACAAAAAAATTCAAAAATTTTAACACGGTAGACCCAACATCACGCAGGTATACTCAACCTTTCACCAACCATGTTTCGTACTTAGCTTCTCCATGATTCTCGAGGTCCACGATATTCAAAGGTGGTTTTGTCCTTAAACTTTTTTCCCACGCTTTCACATGCCCCTGTTTTGTAGGAACCGCCAAGTTTGAGAATTTTTTGAATTGGTTTGGTGTTTTTCCGGATTTTAATCAAATTTTCATGCGAGTTCTCCGGTAATTATAAGTTAAACCGAGTCCACCCCAAAAATATCCAAAATGGTGCCAAACTTTGTGACAAGATCTCTTGTGCCCTAGGAGACTAAGTTTTGAGGAGGTGGGTGCAAAATCATGTTGTTTTCCATACTGAAACTCGCCATGGTTTGTCGCTTTTCGCACGAAGAAAAATGCAAATAATTCAAATAATCATGAAAAAACATAAGATTTTGTGTGGGATCATATTTTGGGTGTATATGAGCACAAAAAAAAAATTCAAGCAATTTTAACACCGGTAGACCCAACATCCTTCACGGTGGTATACGCAACCTTTCACTAATCATGTCTCGCACTTAGGTTCTCCATGATTTCGAGGTCCACGCCGTATTCCGGTGTGGTTTTGGTCTCAAACTTTTTCCCGTGTCTTGCACATGCCCCGTGTGTAGGACCCGCCGAGTTTGAGATTTTTTGAATTGGTTTGGTGTTTTTCCAGTTTAATTAAATTTCCGCTACGAGTTCTCATTTGTAATTATAAGTTGAACCGAGTCCACCAAAAAAGATCTAGAATTGTGCCAAATTTAGTTTGCATATTTGTTCATGTGCGCTGTAAAGAAAAAAAAAGTAAATATAACCTATTTTTTTTAAAAAGTAGTGCCTGATATATAATTTACTAGGCAATTAACAAGGCTTTAGCAATAAAACAAATATATATCTATATATATAAAAACCACCCTGTTTGAAAGTGGCGGGAAGTGAAAATTTTTCAGACTTTAATCCCGGTAGTAATATGGACCGGGACTAAAGCTTAAAATTTTTCAGATCCGCGCTAAAAAAAAATAACATTAGTCCCGGTGGTAATAGGACCCGGGATTAAATCTCCAAACTTTTGTCCCCCGTCGTTGCTACGAGGTGGGACTAAAGTCACTTTAGTCCGGGGCTCTACCACCACCCGGGACTAAAGCTCCCTACCATAAAAGCCGCAGCTGCTTCTCTCCCTCCTCTGCATCTCACCGTCCATCTCCACCTGGGAACTCCGACTCCTTCGCTGTACTCCGTCGCCGTCGTCGCCGCGCCACCGCCCCAGCCACGTGCTCCGGGCAGCGCCGCCGCCCCGCCGGTCACCACGGGGTTGTAGGCGCATGGCTGTGATGTTCCAGGCACTTGCGCACCTTGGGGTCTCCCAGGGCCGCAACTCCAAGCGCCCTTCGTGCGCCAAGCAGGCCGCGGCCGCCTGGCTACAGACTGCGCGCCGGCGGGCCGCCTCGGCCCCCGCGTGGGACCCAGGCGCCGGGCGCACCACCGTCTGACGTGCCGCTGGCCAACCCGGCCTTCCCGAGGGCTCTCCCCCCGCACGCCGCAAGCTCCTGTAGCTGCGATGTCCATGGCCCTTTCCGTGGAGCGAGAGGAAGGACACGATCTGCACACCAAGGTTGAAGACCATGGTAATTACAAGATTGCCACCGGATCTTTTATTCTGCGCTGTGTAGTTTATGTTGTTCAAGCTGCATTAGTTTTGTAGCGTATGCAGTAGCGCTAATATTTTCCATGTCACATGTTTTTCTATATAAAGTTCAATATTTAATTGATTAATATATATATGTGCAACTAGTTTCAAATTAAAAAGCAATATATGTTTTTACCTTTGATATTTTTGTACATAAAAGTTAAGTTGATTAATTGTTATCATATATGTGTTTCTATATTATCATATAGGGTTTGGGAGAACATCGTTCAAGAACATAATATGAAACAACTATACATACATACTTATTCTCTGTACATATAATATGAAACAAATACGTGGCATCAAATTTATATACTAATACTTACCATTAATTATTTCATTTCCCCTGCTATGCTTCCTATATATTTACCATTATTATTATTATATATATATTTATATACTAATACCTTTTTTTTTTCTCAAATTGAAGATGAATTGGTTGAAGAGCGTAACTGTAGAGAAATGTCATTTCCAAGCAATGCAAGAGACCATGGCAGGATTTATTAAAGACGAGATCTTAACTGAAGGCGGCGAGTCCTACTATGACCCCAATGAAAAATGGGTTTCAAATTATTAGAGTTCTAGATGAATTGAACTTGTAATCGGTTCCAAATTTGGCATCATGACGATGAACTTGTAATCGGGTCCAAACGTGGCATCATGATGATGAAAAACAATATATACCCGCTTTTGATATCTAATATAAATATATATTAATGTATGTACTTTAGTTTCATACTTTTATTTATGTACATGGATCGAACCGAAACTTCCCTGAACGCGTATCATTTGTAGTGTAGAATCGTATTCGAAAACCAAATTTAAAAGCAAAATAACAAGAAATTAAAAGAAACAGAAAAAGAAAAAGAGAGAGATTTAGTCCCCGGTTGGTAACACCAACGGGACTAAATCTGCTGGTCTGGGCTCCGGGCTTGGGCCCAGGGGCATCCGGTTGGTGTTACGAACCGGGACTAAAGGTTATTATTAATCCCGTTCGTATTCTCACCACTTTCGATTTTTAGTCCCGGATGCGTAATCCCGGTTCAATTTACACTATGGAGAACCGGGACAAAAGAACGTTTGTGTACTAGTGTTCTCCACGACGGTGTCAGCATTCACGTTGTTCACAGTCCCCGGCTTGCTTGCTGGCCCCTGGTGGTTATTCTGCTGGTTTGGCTTGTTCTGCGGGTTGAGCTTATCGGGGCAGTTAAAAGACATGTGGCCATCCTTGCCACAATTATAGCACTTAACAGGCGCCCCATTCCTCATAACAACTTGGTTAGAGTTGTTGGGACTCTGCTGGAATGGTGGACGCTGCTTGTTCTGGCCCTTGTTCTTGTCATTGTACTTCCTCTTCTTGGTGTCAATATCCTTGCGCTTACCATCAATGACGATTGCACGATTCACCATAGCCCTGGAAGTTAGGATAGGTGTTGGACATCATCTGGAGTTGGAGGTCATCATAAAGTCCCTTCAAACAAACGCTGCTTGTCAGCATCAGTAGCCACATCCCTTGGAGCATAGCGTGACACCCTGTGAGAACTTGTCACGGTATTCTCCCACAGTCATATGCCTCTGCTTCAGATTCAGGAACTCCTCCCTCTTCTGTTCCATCAAACCCTCTGGGATATGGTAAGACCTAAACTCCCCTCCCGAATTCTTGATAGGTGATGGGTGGCGATTATTGGGACGCCCAAACCTGTAGGGAGTCCCACCGCCTCAAGGCTGCTCCCTCTAGCCCTGTCGAGGCTTAACAACACCCTTTTCCTCATCATTGCACCGCGCAATGTCCAAATTCTTCTCTATCGTGCGCAGCCAATCATCCGCTTCCAGTGGGTCAGCGGCATGTGAGAAGGTAGGCGGACGTCCCTTCATGAAGTCCGCACGCCTGTCCCTAGGTGGGACATTGTGCTGACCTCCTTGGTTGTTCCTCGATTCGTTGGTTCTGCTGGTTTTGTTGCGGGAGTTGCACAACCTGTTGAATCAACGCCCCCGCATGCCCATCAGTTGCTCGGGCGTCATCACAGGGGCGGTGGTGGTGGGGGTGGTGCGCCTCTGCCCCTACCATGTCCACGGCCACGACCTCCTCCACGAGCAGCCATCTGTCATCCAACATCACATACACAAGTCTTAGAGTTACTCAACAAAAGATCGAATGACAATCTGAAATTTTCTGGATAATGTGCAACAACAGCAGTACAGTAAACGGACAATAACTGGAGTTCCAGAAACCCAAATGACATGTTCTATACACCGTTGGAAAGATAATGAAATTATCTACAACGTTCATGTGTATCAAAAATTCCAGATTCTGACATTAAGGTTACCGAAAACAGAGAACAACAGATTCTGTTCAGAACATCCAGACTGCGCTGTAACATCAATTTCAAACTGCTATATCTCCCAGACCAGAACAGATAAAATTCTCATATAAGACTCGTTGGAAAGATAAATAAGTCTAGTTTCGCCCAGAAAAATTTCAGGTCAAAAGCACGTACGGATTAAGAGATAATTGATAAAGAACGCAGACTGCTCCAGAAAACAGATTCAGCCAAGATAGATAAAACGACCCCAAACTTATATTAATCAAACTTTAAACCTTAATCCAAGACTAAGGAGTTCACGGACAGGCCCATGGAACTCCAGCAATCATTATGAAAGAAGCAAATCACTCATTAAGCATAAGTACAAAGCAACTGGCACACCAAGTTTATCACACACACTCTTGACTCGACATGACTGACGCTACTAACGTTTTACTTACTACAAGAGGGCATCCAACATCTAAGTGCGTCGCACGGGTGGAAGCACGTCGTAGAGTCCGTCTTCTCCCAGCCTCTCCCTCATGTCATCACTTTCAACCGAAGCCTTGTCGAGAATTTCGTAGGCTGACCACCACATCAGCCAGATGCTCATTCTCCTCTTTGAGATAGCGTTCATATCGCACGGTGAGTCGAGTAGTGTGGTTTTCTCCATAGGGCTCATTGACTACAAACCCCATGCCAGGCAGGGAGTAAGGGAGGTAGCGGTCGTTGTCATTCCGCATGTTGTCGAAACGACGGCCGCGAAGGTCCATGTAAGCCATCTGGGCAGCAGCATCAATGCTGTATTCTATGTTGGCCGGACTCCTCTATGTGTGTAGTCAGTCCTCCACAATCCATGACCCCCGGGCTCCCCTCGATCAATATCTCGTGGTAGTCTTCCACATCGTGGGCTCTATGGGATGCTCATGGCTGTAACAAACATACTCCACTCTCACCTCCGGCGTCCTCATAGTGATTATGGAGAACTCCCGCCAGCAGGTTGTGTGGCACGGTGTCGACCTCGTACACTTGGCGCTTTGTCCTTTGTCCAACCCATTCTTTGGAGGCATGCCGCCTCCACCTCCCCGTCGGCGGCGGTGGTGGATCCTCTCCACCGATTGTCTTCCATGGGTTCTTCTTCATCTTCTTCTAGAGCCACCTCCTCGTCTTCATCTTCTGGTCGCATGGGTTCATCTTCATCATCATTCCCATCATCATCATCATGGGAGTCATTGCCGCCGTCGTGAGTCGCCGTAACCATCGTCATCACCATCATCGGGATCGCCCGCCAGCCTTCCCCGATTGCCCAGGGTTCCTCCTCCATAGGCGCATAGCCCTCCATGGGCGCATACGCAGAGCACCTACCGGGCTCGTCCCTCGAAGGCGTGCCAACAGAGAGCTCACGTAACGGCAACAAGTGAACCTCTGCCTCCATTGACGCACCGTCGTGACACGCTGCGTGGGGTCCGCAGTGCGAGCCATCTAAAAATTAAAATGAAATCAAAATTAGAATCAACTCTTTTATAATAGAATTAAGCAATGGAGCATAAAACAAAATTTTCACAAGTAATAATGCTAAGCAATAGCAAGAACAAGTGAGACAAAAACTTTTTAAGACGACCATTCTACCTAGGCATGCGCCCTACGGTCGACACGGCTCACGATACCAACTTTGTCATATCCAATTTATAGAACAAATTGAACAATAGATTATATGTGCACCCTAGGATCAATCGCACACATATAATGACAAAATTAAAGGAAATAGTATCTTCCGAAAGTGCCTTATTACATCACGAACTGTATCTCAAAACATAAATATATCATAAAAGTCTTAACAATAATATAGAAACTAGCTAAGCTTCGTGGCGCCTTCATCTCCACAAGGAAGATCGACTGGTTGACACTCAAGCCTAGTAGTCATCTTCGTAGGGTCGATAACCATGGCCATCTGTACCCATCCGGGATTTTCCCAAAAATGAAATATAAAAGCAAGTGTGAGTACACAACATTACTCAACAAGTATAACATGGGTGTAAATGAGGCTCAAAAGTCGACATCGGGTTATCTTTGCTTGGTAAGCTTTTAGTAAGTCAAAGTTTTATTCATTCTAATCATTCTAAGTTTCGCTTTAGCACCATTTATTCCCCAACAATTAATTAAGATCACCATTGTTCACATTATCACCATAATTCACCATTATCATCATGTTACATTTATTCCGTGAGTTTTAGGCCGCTCATAACCGTGAGCACGGTTTGTTATAACAGATTTTACTACAAGCAGAGGTGTACACTTTCACCGTGAGTTATGACTTTCAAATGTAAAGGCTCATGACTTCCATTACAATCGAAAAATCATACATAGCCTTTCGAAAGATTATCTAACAAGTCGGGCCGCTATAGGTTTGTGGCCGACGGATATAGGACCAACCTTCCCGATGGCACAATGACACGCGGCCTATACACAAGGGGACGGGGACCGCACTATACCCAACCGACAACCCCCTTTTGCGCCACAAGGGTAACCCCCCAACAAGTTAGACACGAGCTTTCTAATCAACTACGTCGAGCCACATGACCCTCCCGGTTATGCGGTTTTCCGGCTTTTGCCGACGGATCGTCCTTATGGAGGGCCAAGAGCATCAAAAGAGCTCTCGCCCCGTTGTTTCATTATCATGTTCACCATCACCAACATCTCATAAATAAGTAACATCATTGGGTTCATTTATCTTTAAGTTGAGCGCTAGCAAACTACCCAATGCATATATCCCAAGGTAACAAGGAACAGATAACAAAACTAGGACAATCCTTAAAGCAAATTAATTAAACTCATGCACATGAAATAATGGTTAAAGGTGAATAGGTCAACAAGGTAAAGCCCAAGCTATACTTGCCTTCTCGCCAGTGGTTGTTGCTGATCTTCCCGGTCCTCGTAATACTCCCGGTCACCGGCACCGATCACCAAAGAACCGATCACCTTCTACTCAAACACCACGCAACAACACGCAATCCGGAATCATTCATGCAAAGCAAACAAGCCTATCATTAGAACATTGCACCAACAGTACAGAAATAAATTGAAAAGTTTCATAAATCAATCTACGATTTACTACGATCACACACAGATATAAAGATCACACGAATCGAGCTAAATCGAGCGAAGTTACTTAATAAAACAAGGCTAATTAAAGCGAGGTAATTAATTAAATCTAACTACGAAAATTAACAGTTCTAAACTGAACTAACAGTGGCATAAACATCTAGGAAATTTAACTACGATCCTAACGCAACTTGAACGGATCGATTTGGAGTTAAAACGTGAAAGTTATAATCAAATGAAAATAATGGCAGTTCTCAGAATATACGAAAACGAAATCGAACTGAACCGATGGAAATACGCTTTTTACAGATGACAATGCGTAATTCTAGAAATACGCAATGGACATTTGCATTCATTAAAAACCTGCGGGGGCTTTTTGCGAAAACGTCCACCCGAAAGGGTATAGACAGATTCCGGGCCGTTCGGTCAAGAACCGAGGGCCCGTGATTAGATCGTGGCGGTGGTGTTCGCCAAAGACCGCCGGAGACAGTCCGGCGGCGGCGGCCGTGCCCGACGACGGCGGCGAGATCGCCGGAGTTCGCGATTTCCGAGGTGCGGATCAGCGTTAGGGCGAGGGGCGGCACCGAGCGACGCAGAGCCGAAGTCGCGACCTCGTCAGTGTGCGATCGTGCGGGCGGAACGCAGCGCGGCAAGGTGGCGCTTCGGCCATGGCCGACCGGCAATGTCGCCGGCCGCAGATAGACTTGGCCCTAGCGGCCCTAATCCGATAAATTGATGGCTCGGGAAGATGCATAGGATCAAGGCGGCTCACCGACGCGTCGAATCGGACGGAGTGCGATGGACGACGGCGAACGGCGAGCAGCGCGAAGGTTGTCGGGCGGGACGGCGGAGCTCTGCAAAACCGACGTCGCGGCGTGAGCAATCCGTGATCAAAACGAGAAAAAAAGGGGGCTACCGGCCGAACGGCGACGCGAACCTCAACGATGTTGTTGACGGCGGAGAACGACGACGACGGCGGTCCTCCGAGCTCGGCGGCCAGCGGACGGCAAGGCGGCGGCGAGCTCGGTGGGCGTGTGAATGCGGCGCGCAGATGGGGAAACGCGAGCGCACGGGCCGCGTTCGGCTTTTAAAGAGGAGCACCGGCACCTAGAAGGCAAGGCGCGCGGCAAAGGAAAGGAGCCGGCATCGGTGGGATTTTGGGTGCGGCGCCGGGAGGAAACAGAGCCGAGCGTTCGATCCCCGGTGGAGGGGGCGACGTTGCGCCGGGGCCCGCCGGGTCGTGGCACCGGGTCAGGAAGGAGGCCAACAGCCCGCCTTTACCTGCCGCCTTGGCAAGGTGGGCCGCCCGGGTGGAATTCCGTGCTCGGGGCTCGGCCCAGTGAGAAAACAAGGAAGAGAGGGAGTAGGCCGGTTGGGCTGAAAGCCGAAAAAGAGAAAACAGCGGTGAAGGAGGGAAAAAGAAATCCTTTTCTTTTATTTGAATCCATTTCACAATACATTTGCAAACGGTTTTGAAATCCTTTTCAATTGCTCTCAAGACCGGACATCACATAGATAAATATGCAAAGAAGATGAGTGCATCAACCATGTGTCTAGCCTTATGATTGATTTTATTTTCGTAAAAATTATTTATTCCCTATATTCAATGCATCACAAAATAGCATAAATAAATCCATTTAACTATTTTAAATGCATGAAAAATTTAGGGCGTTACAACTATTTGCGCAGTGTAGTTCATCATTTCATGTGGATTCTTCTCTGTACAATATCTTTTTGATCCGTAGTCCAAGCGCCCTCCGCTCGTTGATCATAGTCCTCGATTCTCCGTGCATGGCCATAGTGGCAATCTAGCCCGTTAGGACTCTTTCCTTTTGTTTTTTAAAAAATATTTCATTTTTCAATTCAATAGAAAATAAAAAGGAAAACACCATCGAATAGTATATATATCACAACCCACGAAAAAAAAAAATAGCGGCGCTATAGATCACTATAATTTGGCTTCAAATCCCAAAATTCCCGTCACATTGAATGGTTAAAATGTACCAACGCATGCATGGATTATGAAATGTCGGTAAACAAAATAACTAATAATTACACGTTTAGATGTACATTGCGAGACGGATCTTTTGAAATGTCGATCTATACAAGTGCCAATTTTCAGGATTTAAACACAGCCTTAGGCAAAACAAGTTTGGCAACCAATTTGCCCGAACATACATTGCATATGTGAGCATCATCGAGCCCGCTTATGCCCACCCGCGGCAAAGCGCGTAACATATTACACTCGCCGCGGATCCTACGGTCCTCACCGCTGCAAGTACACCCGGCGCGGCGGCAATATCGATCCCTGGTTTACCGCCCGGGCACCGCATGAGTACTGTCTCCCCATCTACACCGATGCCCGCCCCGGCGATGCACCGGTTGGGAAAGAGGAGGACGAAGATGCCGCCTCTCTCCATAGGGGGCACCACCGAAGTCATCGCGGCAAAGACTTTCGGTGTTTCGAGAAGTACTCGTGGCTATTCGCGGTCCTCCTCCGTGGTGCAGCCATCGTCGCCGCCGTGTCGTGCTCAATCTCCCGCAACACCTCTCGGGCAAGGTCGTCATCGGCGGCGGCGGCGTTCGCTGTAGAGCGTAAGGGCATGAACGCATCGGGCCGGCCGCGATGCCCCGAGTCGGCGGCTTGTTTCGGCTTGTCGAGGCGGCGAGACGGTGTCGCGGCCTTCCACGAACACGGCGAGACATGCCTGCTCAAGCACGCCTCGGGTTGCCGAGCCTTGGCAAGCTTGGTGATGAGACTCAAGGCGATACTTACGCGAGTAGTACGGCGCCCCCAGCCATAGACCCGCCGAGACGGCACCGGTCTAGTCGGATGCTCCGTCCCACCGGGGTCGCGGCACGCCGCTTTCATCCGCAACGGTGGCCCGCAGATTGAATAGGTCCTCCATAGGATGCTCTGCGTGCATGGCGACGCCGCATCGCAAGCTCCACAAGCAAGTGCTCGAAGATTTTCCATGGCGACGCGGCGGCGCGGGCGGGGGTGGGGGCTTTTTTGCCGGAAACTCGAGTGCGGCCGGGTTTTTTTGCCGGAAACTCGAGCGGTGGGGTTTTTTGCTCGGAATGGGTAAACAAAGAGCAATGCAATGCGGGTGCGTAGCCGGTGCACGGAGACGTGGGATTTTATGAGCGTTGGCCGGTGCTCGGCGGGGGAGGTCGATCGTCGGACATAAAACCCGAGCGGAACGCGGGCGAAGGAAATGGGCGACGCCCTATCCTAGTGCGGCGTCTGTAAGTCTAGTCTCATTTGAGTTTCATACGAAGTTTTTTAAAAAAAAATTACACGGTGCAACTCGTGACGCCACAATACGCACGCACACTCACCCCTATGAACGCACGCACGCAATCCCTACCCCTATGAGCACCTCCGAAGGATTGGGCAGCCGACACATCCGGAGATTCTCGAAGTCACCATAGGCGCCTCGTTGTCGATGTGAACGCCGCTACCACTTAATGCATAATGTCGGTAAATCCCGAAAATCTCAAGAAAAGGTGCGAGCACTAGATTATTTGAACCCCGGTGGGTAGCAACCCACTAGACCGTCCTACCATTAGACTACAAGGGCATTAATTAGGCTAATGTGGCACCATATTAATATTGAGAGTGATGATATAAGAGTTTAATGGGAGTAGAGAGAGTTTCATCCCCATTAATCTCTCTTCTCAAGACCTTTTCTAAAATCGAATGTGTTGGAAACTGTGACATCAAACCCCGTGCCCATTGAGACCCGACCTAAACATAAATGGTTTCAAACTACACATGTTTTTCCATGACAAGATGGATCTCAAATCAAAAATTTGTAAACTACAAAGTGTCATGGATAATTGAGAACTACAATCATTATCTCGGGTGGTTTGTAACTTTGTATATCCGAGGCCACTTAAAACATTTAAATTTCAGTTTTTCAAGGTTTTTGAATTTGAGACCTAGTTTTTCCCAAAGATAAGACAAAGTCAATAATTAAAGAGTTTTAACTTGAGAGTTTAATAACTTAGCAAGATCTACAATTCTTATTTTGGTTTGATTCCCCATACGACATAGTGCTAGTGACATTATTGTTCACAAATCTTATAAATCTCTTTTGTAGTTTCATAAACTCGAGAGTTGTGTAAGGGCCTGTTTGGCGTGGCTCATGGCTCTCCGGCTCCTCCATCGTAGCACGCAGAGCCTGAGGAGCCCAAAATAAGCTTCTCGGCTCCTATGAACAAGTGGTGGTTGTCAGCGAAGTGAGAGAGGGAGGGAGTGAGAAAACCGCTCATGTGAACAAAGTGTTGCGCTACGGCTTGCGCCTAGCAACCCGGCCGGAGCCACCGCTCCCTGTTGCTAAACGGACTCGAATAATCTTGTGAACAATGTTAGCACGGCAACATCGTCGCGATGAAGAAATGACCAATATAAAAGATGTACATCTTAAGAAGTTATACTACAAGTTTTATGTTCATGACTTGTTGTCTTTCAAAACAAAGTAGATGCTCAAAAATATTGTTATACAAGCTTCATAGACATGATTTATAGAATTTTAGAAAGAAAAACCATCAATTTTATAATTACTATGAGACGCGCTGGTAGCTTGTATGTTTTCCAAACCGACAGGGACGGTCCCACCATGCGCGGCGCTTTCCTTGTTCCCGCCGAAAATTTTACCAAAATTGCGCACCGAGCATTCGCAAGAAACGCAAAACCTCTCATCCCCGAGTTTTCCATGCCGACAGAGTGGTCCCACCACGCGCCTTCTCCCAGGTCAGTTGCGCTGAAGTGGCGCTCTTTCCTTGTGCACGCGAAAAATTTTCGTAAATTTGCGCGCGACGCCGAGCATTCGCAAAAACGCAAAATCCCTCATCCGCCTCCTCACCAAGGCCATTCTAGGGTATACCCCGCCGCCGCCCGCCGACGTTGACAACCACCACCGCCGCAACCAACTACCGCCCTCGCCATTCTAGGTTTTCAAGCGGACAAGCGCATCCGCGCTGCGACCACCGAATCCAACCCATCTCCGATCCATCTCCGACCCGTCTGCCGGCCGCGGGTTGTGCGCACGGCTCACGACGGCTTCATCCTCCACCCGAGTGAGAGCGCGCGCGCCGTCATCTCCGCCACATTCCCGACAAAGCGGTTTGTGTAGTCCTCATAAACTGCCTAAGAATTGAACTCAGTATAGTATTAGGCCCCGCTAATTTTTTCAGCGATCGAAATTTTGAAATCTGTTCAGCGACGAAGGTGGTAGTGCTTTACCGCGCGTAAACGGAAGGTCCCAGGTTCAAGCCCTAGCCTCAGTATATTGCACATGGTGCGGGTAAGGCTTAGCGCTAAAATACCCTACCCTAGATCCCGCCAAGAAGGCGGGAGCCTACGGCACCGGGTACGCCATTTTTCAGAGCGACGAAGGTGCTTCGCTGATTTCCATCCAACAGCAGCCACCATCAATGCATCATCGGGCAGGAAGAGATAGCGAGCACACGGTGTCGCCTAAATTTTTCGATCGCCTCGAGGAAAGGTGATAATTTTGTGCTCGATTGATATATAGAGCTGTAGATACGAACTTGACGCCCGACCGCTACTATAATGTTGTTATCGTGGTGTTTTTGTCATAGGAAGCCGCAACTACTATCGCTTATTTTCTTCACGGACCATCGGGCGAGAAGAGATAGAGAGCACGCAGTTGTCGCCCGATTTTTCACGTCGCAGAATCGAGTGAAGGTGATAACTTTATCCTAAGATGGATATATCGAGTTGTTAGATACTGAACCTGACACCGACTGCTACAATGTAAGTGAGGGAAGGTGGTACCTTTATCCCGATGGATATCTAGAGTTGTAGATACCGAACAATACACCGATCGCTACTATAACTATAATGTTGTTATCAGGTGTTTTTGTCATAGGAAACCGCAACTCTTCTTTGCTTATTTTCTTTATAAAAAAGTTCCTATTAAATGAACTGTTGCTAAACTACAGTTTATATTCCTCTCTATTCCTCAACTACATATTTTTTGCGATCTGTGCCTCTTTGGTTTGTTTAGTCCTCATAGACTGCCTATTACAGAATTGAATCGTATAATTTTATCCTCGGATAGAAATATCGAGTTGTAGGTACCTGAACTTGACACCTGACCGCATCGTAATGTTGTTACCGTGTGTTTTAGTCATAGGAAGCTGTAGCTACTTTGCTGCATATTTTCTTTATAGATGAATATACATGCTCTAGAACAATGATGGCTTTCTGTCATATAGAGTACTACTACTATCTTGGCTTACAAAAATATGCCTATTTAATGGGTAATTACTCTCAAGAAACACAAGTGCTCAGATTACTACTATCTTGGCTTACAAAAATGTACCTATTAAATGGATCATTTACTCAACTACTGAGTTTGTTTATATATTCATGTATTCTGAACTACATTTTTTTGCGATCGTGCCTCCTGGTTTGTTTAGTCCTCATAGCCCGCCTATTACGTAATTGTACTATATAAAGATGGGGTCTTCGACTACTTTAAAATCTTCAAAGTTTTTGGATTGTTAAGATATTAGGCAATTATATTTCTTCCTTGTTTAAAAAATTAATGAAAATGGTCGCCACCGTGGGGTTCTCCCCCCACGTTTTTTGTTGTAAAAAAAGAAAGATATTAGGCAATTTCCCATTAAATCCATAATATAAATCATGGCGAAATCGAACAACTAGATTAAGCAATAAGCATGTGCAAAGCAAACTTGCATGACTCAAAATCATATCACGTAGCATAGCAAGATTCAACAAAGATATAGCATAGCATGATCATAGCAACGGGTGTAAGCACAACTAGCACACCGAGATAGATTGAACATATTGGACATGACTAACACCGAGATTAGATCTCGGGAGTGATACCGCTAGACGTAGATGACAAGGCGTGATGGAGAGGTTCCCAAAAGCGACGCCGAGGTCTTCAGGTTCTTTGTCGCCGCCGCCGTCGATCAACGGCGGCGAGAGCTCGGACGAAGCCGGCGTTGCGAAGACACCAAGATGTAGCGCCTCGGGCCTTGAAGGTAGACGAGCCGTGACGAAGATCGGGGGAGCGGTCAAAGCTTATTCAACAAGAACGCTTCCCAAAAACCTTATTCACCTAGTATAATTTTATCCTCGTGAGGGATATATCGAGTTGTAGATACTAAACTTGACACCGACCGCTACAATGTTTATATTTGTGTGTTTTTGTCGCATCGAAATTGCACTCATCGGCCGCTTTTTTCTTTATAGATGAATATATATGCATGCTCAAGAATCACGAGTGCTTTGTAGAGTACTACTATCTTGGCTTACAAAAATATGCCTATTAAATGGACTATTCTTGAACTACGTTTGTTTATATTCATCTATTCCTCAACTATATTTTTTTGTTCTCTACCTCGGCGGTTTGTATAGTCCTCATAAACTACCTATTACGTAATTGAACTGTATAATTTTATCCTCAAATGGATATTTTGAGTTGTGGATATCGCTGAACTTGAACCCGACCGCTACTATAATGTTGTTACCGCATTCGTGTGTTTTTGTCATAGGAAACCGCAACTATCTGTTTCATATTTTCTTTCTGAGATGAATTACATGCCGATGAAGATGAATGACTCGCTTTGTAGAGTACTAAAACTATCTTGTCTTAAAAAATGTGCATATTAAATGAATCATTTGCTAAACAACGTTTGTTTATGTTCCTCCGTTCTTGAACTATATTTTTTTGTGATATCTCATTGCCTCGAGATATATGAACCCTACTTATTGTTAGATTTTTGAGTGCTAGCTGTTGACTTCTCTCGTGTAACTTATTTTTTTTTTGATATAGGTGTCTCGACGATTGGGCAGCTTTTTGTTGCATAGAAGGGAAGGGAAAGGTATGAGCTCACAGAGGCCCTGGGCACCACGTAACGCACGGGGGCTCGGTCTTTAGCGAGAGAAGGTTTTAGAGAAGGCAGCCCGTCCTTCTAAGGGCACTGGTGTAAGGGAAAGAGATATGCTCACAGATGTCCTCGCAACTCAGAACAGGCAGGGCATGTGCGTGGGGTGTCTAGTTCGTCTCGTTGGAAGGCTTGGCTGGAGTGCGCCGACATGTACGTAAAAAAGGAAGCTCGGGGAGGCAATCGAAGGTTGAAGCACTTTAAGCGAGCTTGCAAATGCAATAGATGAGCTCGGGGCTGAGTTGGAGGCGATAAAATCGCAAGGACATTGTTCAACGCCTGCCAACACCTATAGCCTTGTAGGTGGTCTGGATAGCAGATACGCCTTAGCCACGGATGCAGACGGACCGGATGCTGCAGTTGAGATGGAATCAGACGCAGCCGGACCGGATCTTTGCGGTTGAGATGGAATCACGAGGACATCGTTCACCGCCGCCGCCAACACCCCTAGCCCCGTAGGTGGTGAGAATGTAGAGAGTGGCTCGCCCCATTTCACGAGTGGCTTCGAATGCCCTTCGGTTCGCATAGGCCAACCCTAAGTACCAAAGATGGATCTCCAATACTATCACCGAAGAGCTTCATAAGGCGGGGCCTTCTTGTGTCGCTCTTCAAGAGTGGTACATGCAAGCAAATGCAAACAAGGCAATCGGTGGTGTTCCCTGAAAGAGGCCTTTTGGCGTGACACGCAGCGAAGAGGCTATGATCAATGTGGGTTTCGACGACTTGTTTGACCTCATGGCACTGGATGTATTGGATATGGCCATCCTTCGCCGCATGACACCGTGAGTACAATTTCTTCTATTCTCGACTCATTCGGGATGCCTCTTCATCTATTTTCTTGCTAAATTCGAATTCTTATTTGGTTGACTCTGCGGTTCGCTTAAAGTCAAATACTGGTCTGGTGAAAAGTGCAATAGACCAGTGAGTGTTTCCTAACGTACCACTGTGTTTCATATGTTTGTAGTGCCTGTCGCAAACTGATGAAAAGACATGTGGGTTCTACACGGCCCACCACATGATGGGCTGCGATGAAACAAGTTCATTTGGATTTCCTGGGGTAACTCCAAGTGCAGCTCCATCTTGTGCCTACCTTTGTTTGGCAATAAAGACCATGTGTACAACAAACACTTATGCCTACCTTATTTTGTATTAGGAATTTAACTTGTCCGGAAATTCGATCAATTTGGAGGATATTAGAGAGAAGATCGCCAAGTTTCTTATGGAACAGATCATCAGCCCTGAAGGCAAGTATTTTGTTTAGTAAACCGTGAGTTTCTTCTGTTTCCCTTGCTGCATGATGACCAGCTGGATACATGCATGTGAACTGTGTTACTGTTAACGGAGAGTGCAATTTTTTGTAATCTGTGCCTCTGTGGATTGTGTAGTCCTCATAGACTTCCTATTACAGAATTGTATATTAAGGCCTTCCTAATATCCAGGTGACTGAAATTTTCAAATCGCGTTCAGCGACGAAGCTACGCCCGGTGATTTCCATCCAACAAATAGCATCAACGCGTCATCCAGTGTCGCCAGAATTTTTCAGTTGCCAGGAAGTGAGGAAAGGTGATAATTCTGCTGCTTATTTTCTTCATAGATGAATACACAAGCTCAAGAACACTGACTGCTCTGTCGAGTACTACTGCTATCTTGTCTTACAAAAAATTTCCTACTAAACGAACTGTTGCTAAACTACAGTTTGTTTATATTCCTCTATTCCTGAACTACTTCCTCCGTTTCAATTTGCTTGCTAAATTTCCTTGCATGCCTCTATTCCTAGATGCCTGCTCAGGGAAGCTAGGGCCATGTCTTTGTCAGTTGGCTTTCTTGATCCTGAACCATTGACCTTGAAGGGCTGACTTATTTGGCCTCAAAGCGATGGGCATTACATATCTAGAAGGGCACATCATCATTGTTTTTCTTCTTCTCGGTGGTAGTTGTTAATTTGGCATTGGAAGATTTATTTCTTCCTTTGGTCTTGCCATGTGGGTTTTCCCGCACCAAATTCGTGTTTATGAATGGCTCTGGTTCCCCCTTCTCAATAGTGTTCTTTGCCCGAATCTTTTCCTCAACATCAAGAGATGCCAATGGTTTTCAATCGATATTTTTTGGCTCTTCTATGAAGAAGGCAACTTAGCATTAATGCATACGGCTACAAACTCGCCGCCAAGCAAGCCTTATGACAACGGGATGATTCGATGAAGAGAAACTGCCGTGGAAGATTTGGGAGTGGTCACGTGAAGCGCTTCCCAAAAACCTTATTCGACAGACGGGATGGAGAGACTATGCAAAATACAAGAGGGAAAAAGGAAAATATTACTTTTACTACTTTAGGATTTTCTAATTGGAAGGGCTAGGTGCTAAATTACCCTTCCCCGGACCTAAGAAGTGCGGGAGCCTACGGCGCCTGGTACGCCCTTTAGGATTTTCTAACCGAAACTCCCAATTATAGTTGTGGTGTTGTGTCTAACTCTAATCCCCCAGGCTTGGTACAAATATATAGGGAGGAAAACTCCCTACCTCCACATCAACCAACAATATGATAGTAATTGATATCGCACCTCGCACCTTTACTCATGGGCTGAAACAATAAAGCCCATTAGGGAACACAGATATTGGGCCTTTGAGATTTATCGAATTTTTTCCTATGAATGTTAGGGGAACTATTCATATATAAATTCTAACATGTGTTTCATATGTTCAAAAAGTGCCTGTTGCAAAAAGACATGTTGGTTAATTTTTCTTTTTTTCTAGTTAATTTTCAACTTTAGCCTTAAAGATTTTAAAGTAGTCTAATAATGCCTCATCTTTAGTTTTCGAAGAAGTAAATATAGCAAAATCTAGAAGCATCATCAATTAATGTCGTGAAATATCTCTTTCCACACACCATTCATCTCACATAGATCAGAATGTATGAGTTCTAGAGGTGCCCAAGTGTCTTTCCTCCACCGCCTTGTGAGGCTTTCGAGGTTGCTTAGATTGCACACAATTATGACACTTAGAACCTTTGGTAATGGTGAAATCTAGAATTAGTCGCAAGCTACATAGATGTGACACCAAAATTCACATGACATAAACGAGAATGCCAAACACTCGAATTATCATTAATTGTGCCACATATCCGATTTTGACTTATTACAAAAATTGCCAAACTTAGGCTTAAAACAAACCTCCGCAACCATAGCCCAACTTGAAGTCGATACGCTTCCGTTGAAAAACGCAATAAAGCAGTGAGTGTTTCCTAACCTACAACTGACCCATGCATTTTTTTCTTATCAAGATCATAGCATGATTCAACATCATATAGCATAACATGATCATAACAACTAGTCCAAACATGTGTATCATACTAGCATGACTTAGCATCATATAAAAGCATAGCTGTATCCAAAGCAGTAAGTTCTACCTCTACGGTTGATTTAGTCAAAATAGTTTGTTTACTAGACCTCCATGACACCGCACCACCCCCAAGAGTAAAAACATACCCACTAGTGGCGTAGATTTGATCAATATCAGAAATCCAGTTCGCATCACTATATCCCTCTAGCACAGCTGGGTGCCCGGAATAGTGAATCCCATAACTCATTGTACCTTTATGATAGCACAAGGCCCTTTCTGGTCTGGTTGCACTAGCTAGATACATGAGTGAACCAACAATTTTGGAGTACGAACTTCAATTGATCTCTGGTACACTTCTTATTCTTTTGCAATGTCACACTAGGATCATAAGGTGCTGGAGAAGACTTTCTATCCATATAGCCAAATCAGCTCAGGACCTTCTCAACATAGTGAGATTGTGATAAAGTAATCCCACTCTCTTCCACACCTTTTGCTCTCCACCTTTTACTACAAACCCATCAGGCTAATCCATGTAAATCTCCTCATCCAACTCTCCATTAAGAAAAGCTGTCTTCACATCCATTTGATAAATGATCAGACTGTAACACCCGGCCCAATAAGGATGTGGCCCAGTAGGGGCCTATGAGTGCAGAGTGCACATATTTAGTACCACCTTGCTAGTTTAGCAAGGGAGGAGCCAACTTATAAGCCTTTGCCATCCAGCCATATCACCTTTGGGTTAACCCTTTTACACGAAGCGAGGACGAAAGTGTAAGCAAGGTGCTATGTGTACGCGTGCGTGCCCCTCGGAAGGGCTGTGCGGTGCGGCTTTGGAGGGCGGGGTGTTACAAGTGGTATCGAGCCGACCTTCGGTGCCACGGGCGCGTCGGGCCGAAGGCACGGACATGGAGGTTCATTGCGCGTGTAGGCTCGCGGAGTGCATGGCATGGCACATGCCGGCCCCAGGCGCACGGTCGCGTGTGCCAAGAGGGGAGGTCCTGGTTAAGTTGGCGCTCGACGAGGACGTCGAGTCCTTTGAGGGGGGGTGTATGTAACACCCGGCCCAATAAGGATGTGGCCCAGTAGGGGCCTATGAGTGCAGAGTGCACATGTTTAGTACCACCTTGCTAGTTTAGCAAGGGTGGAGCCAACTTATAAGCCTTTGCCATCCAGCCATATCACCTTCGGGTTAACCCTTTTACACGAAGCGAGGACGAAAGTGTAAGCAAGGTGCTATGTGTACGCGTGCGTGCCCCTCGGAAGGGCTGTGCGGTGCGGCTTTGGAGGGCGGGGTGTTACACAGACCATATGAGGCACCCAAGGAGAGTAGTGTTCGAATAGTGGTCATTCTAGCAACAGGTGAATCAAGTATCAAAGAAACCCTCCTTTTGAGTATAACCCTTAGCCACAAGCCGAGCCTTGTACTTGTCAATAGCACCATCGAGGTCTAAGCTTCTTCTTGAATATCCACTTACATCCAATTGGTTTACAACCACGATCCGACCTTAGATGTTTAATCTTTCTTTCTAGTTAATTTTCAACTTCAGCGTTAAAGATTTTAAAGTAGTCTAATGCTAATGCCTCATCTTTAGTTTTCAGCAAGTAAATAGAGCAAAATCTAGAAGCATCATGAATCAATGTCATCAAATATCTCTTTGCACACACCATTCATCTCACATAGATCGAATGTATGAGTTCTAGAGGTGCCAAGAGTCTCTCCTCCCTTTGCCTTGTGAGGCTTTGGAGGTTGCTTAGATTGCACACAATTATGACACTTAGAACCTTTGGTAATGGTGAAATCTAGAATTAGCGCAAGACATGTGGGTTCTACATATGATTGTGCCTACCTTTGAGATTTATCGTAATTTCTTCATATGATTGCAAAGGTTCGTTGCAAGTCGATAACAAGACATGTGGGTTCTACACGGCGCACCACTTGATGGTCGCTATGAAACAAGTTCATTTGGATCAAGCCACGAGGTAACTCTAAGTGCAGCTCCATCTTGTGCCTACCTTTGTTTGGCAATCTTCTACATACGATCTTTGCACCAAAAGCAAGGCTAACGGATCAAGCCACGCCGCCCGCTACTCACACAGCCGTTGGATCGAGCCATCATATGATCCGGTCCGTCCAATGCGGATTGGTTCGGGTCTCGTACCGGCTTCATCGCCGTCCCGAGCCATTCACGGTCCGATCATTTCACCGCCCTCGGCCTTCACCCTCGACTCCTCCACTTCCCTCATCCCGCGAGTGGGGTCCCCTGGGCCTTTCGACGACCCCGACGCGGGGGGGTGCAGGCGCGCAGCCTCGGCGACCGCGGCGCGAGCGGGGTGCGTGTGTGGCTGCTCCGACCACCCGGAGCGGGCTAGGGATGCAAGCACGGCGCCGCGATCACCCCGGGCGGCGGGGCTCGGGCGCGCCCAGCCCAGGGGCCTCGGTGGGCCTCCCTCCCATGGCGACCCCCGGCATGGCGTCCCTAAGCGGCGCTACGGACTACCAACGACGCAAGCGGTGGGTCGAAAGATGCAAGGCAAGGCTAGCGCCACGGGCGCTACTGAGTTCTCTAGAAGGTGAACAAGTACATGCTAATAAGAACAATACATTGTACTAATGCGTGCAGAGATTTGAAAACTCCTAGGAAAGTAATTATAGATCCAAGTAATGTAAAATTAATTTTGTTAGAATGTTAGATTCATAACTTAATCCTCTACTCATGGAAAATATATTTGCATAATATGCTACTCTAGCTAAAATTTCTTTATTTATTATAATGAGCATAAATTGATAAATGCAAAATAAATTCCCCAAGGTTCTACAAATAGCAACACAATTTTATTGGATCTGTTGTGATGTGTCCTTACCCGAGAAATGTATATACACAACAATCTTTGCATTATAATTTTTTATGCTTTTGTTGCCTTATGTTGCAAAAAAAAAAAATTGTGTAAATATTAGCTTTGCATTGTGTCATGTTAAATAGTTTGACAATAGCAGACAAACTTGAAGAGGTAACGTGTGATGCTAAACAACCAGCCTTGTGTTAGTGGATTCGAACCGAAGAGCTTGCTTCACGTGCTAGGCAATGTCGTTACGTTTGAAGTCGTATCTTCGAAGTTAAAAACAACAACGCTTGAGTAGATCAAGATCAACCCATTCATTTGGAAAAAAAAAGATCAACCCATTCATGTTTTGTAATTTTCCATATTGCTATAGCTTTGATTTGATTAGGACAAAGACGGATCTCATGATGGACGCATCCTGATCCAACTGCTTTTATAAAATGTAAACAAGTTTTAGTGCTTAGCTTTTTATCCTTTCTAACCAAGCTTCGTCAGGTAGATGGGGTCTGTTTAGCAAAACCAACAACATAAGCATGGTACAAGTACAACCATTTCCGAGCTACCATTTCTTGAAAAAAAGTTTGTGTTCGAAAACAAAGTTTGGTTCACTTTTTCAAGAGACTACATATACTATTATTTTCCAACAAAAATTCATGGAATTAACTTGTCAATCACTGTGTAATTCAAAAGAAATTTAGCTAAATGCAAATTCCAAAGCATCAATCTCATATGGCCATTTGAATTGGCTTTAGCGAATGGACTGTGCAATTGGAAATAGTCACCAATTATAACTACTTTCGTCATTATATGTTGCTCACTTTGTCATCTTACCTTTTATTCACTTACAAATGCACTCAGGGACATTTGGTTTGCAATTGCTATTGAAGTTGTTGTCCCCCACCTATGGAAATATCATCAACAAGCATTTCGATGTCTGCTTTAGCTGCATGGAGATCTTACAAGTTACAATGCACCCTCTACCGTGTGTTGCATCCTATTAATTCAATGAAGATAGAGTACCATGCTTCCTTACACTATTTTTCTTCAAAAATGTGATTCATGAACCTCGGGATATTTAATTAGGAGCTTCCTATGTATAGTATCACACTTTGAAATTTTCATTTATAAAAAAGGCATAATTACCGATCATCAATCAACATCAATAATGACTTTTTAAGTTAGCCCAACTTTTACAAGAATAGATGGGTACTTAAGATAAACAACAAGATCGATATTCATTGTTAGCAATTCCTATGAATTCGTGGATTGCCAAAGACACTATAAATATATCAATAAATTTGTGTTAGAGCTGGAATTATCAATGCATAGTTGTATTTGTTTATGTAAAACAAAAGATTGAACCTTAGATTTGAACTGTAGTCACCTGATTTTGTTGTGATCAATTGAATGCATAGTATTCACCATCATATGCATTGATGATACAAGTCAAATGCACTTTTTAAAATATCTTATCCTCACATGGATACCTCACTGATATATGATTTCCAGTTCTAAGCTTTAGTATCCGACTAATCATCAATTTTTTTTAATAAATCTAGCTTTGTACTTTGCTACCTGTTGAGCTACAGAGCTTTTTCTAACAACTGGAAACTAATACAGTAACACATACGATTATTACCTAAAAATAATAGTTTCTCAAGTAATAATCCAACAACTACCAATTTTACTTGTTGCTACCTTTTAAATTTGAAAGTGTTGCAAGATGCCCTATGAGTAAAATCAATTTAAAGGTTTCTTCCACCTATTGGTACCGAGGTATCCGGTCCATATTAAATAGATTAATGTAACTTATGCATAAAGTTGTTGTTACTTGGTGGGTTTTCATAGTAAGTGTACAAAGTGGATGTTGAACATTTGAATTCTTTGGGTTGCATTGATTTCTAGTGAAGATTGTCATGATGACCAGGAAACAATATCATTTCAAAAAATGTGCAATTTATGGTAGGGCAATCGGGGATGATAAATTAGAACTGTATAAAACCGATCTATGTTATATCTCTGGGTAATATGTTCCGTGTTTCAAGCTTTGTATTGAGCACTCTAACACGCATTGAGAACCGCATATCCATCACAAGGTTTCAGCTAAGAATTAATAAGTGAAGAATACGTTTGCACATTCCATCACGTGGTGGCCAAACATCGGCCCAAAATCATTTTAGAGCGCGGCAAAGCCGCTATTTTCTAGTATAGATCATGTGTACAACAAACACTTACGCCTACCTTTCTTTGTATTAGGATTTTGACTTGACGGGAGATTCGATCAATTTGGAGGATATTAGAGAGAAGATGGCCAAGTTTCTTATGGAACATGTCATCAGCCCTGAAGGCGAGCATTTCATTTCGTAGAAACCGTGAGTTGATTCTGTTTCCCTTTGCCGCATGACGATCGGTGGATACATGCATGTGAATCAGGTTATCGCTTTCCCTTTGCCGCATGACGATCAAAAGCCGGATACATGTATGTGAACTGTGTTATTTGTGTTGTGAACAATCTGCGGGCGTGCCCCTGAAGAACCGGGTACATCCGTGTGAACAATCTGAGATACACCTGAATTTGCAATGCCGCCGCCCCGCCATTTGTTTGTGATCGGACCATTGCATCATCCAGTATTATTTGTGTTTGCCGGTGTCTACCATTTTCAATTCTCGTCGATAGCTGAAACGGTCACGTTATCTATGTACGCACCACCCGCCGCGCGCCGTAGTAGGTTTCATACTAAATGTCCGCCGCAGAATCAAGAAACGTCAAACACCGAACAAGCGTGCCCAAGTGCGTAACATTTATCGCCGCATTTAATCAAACGGCCGTGCGTAAAGCGACTAAATCCCACGGCGTGGGTACAAAAGAACGCCCGTAATAGCTTGAAAGGAACGCAGACGAGCTTACTAAAACGCCGCCTCGTAGCTCGTGTGTTACTTCGACGACACGTTTGCGAACAACCGTCTCGTAACATGGAACACATTGCGGACGATCGTTTTAAACATGCGATTGTAGTTACATACGAGTTACGATTCGAGCGACCACGAAGCGTCGAAAGTGGATTAAGTTTCCGCAGACGGTAGTACAAAACAAGCGTCTCGTGGCTGGAGTGTAGTCTGGTCGAGCAATCTAACTGCGTCTGGAGCTCTCTAGGCGACATAGACACGTGTACCATGCGTCACGCAGCAGAATGCGAAGATATCGATTCGGCTTTGTCCCACACGGTTCGTATTTGAATAGCGGTTCTGGACCCTTATAGTGATCGGGTGTCTGTAGTTCTCGAACGAGCGGATAATCAGTTAGAGGCGCGCGATGATTACCGCAGTACGTAATGCGTGAACCGAGTGTAGTTAGCCGAAAGTAACCACGCCTCTAGATTGAGTGCCACGTATTACACGTACCACGCAAGCGCGCAAGTACGAAGATATCACACGTTCGCCCCACACGGTCCGTTGAATAACGGTTTCGCACTTATTGGGTTCGTGCGTCGATGCTACGTTAGTTTTGGGCACTGCACGCTCAAACCGGTCGATTCGGGGTTCGATGCCGCTACTTTTGAGTGCTGACATTGATGCCGTTCTGTGAGCTTTCTAGAGGTCGCATCTTAGACAATAATGTCTCAGAGATACTCAGAGACCACAAATGAGCAAAACCCCAGACACGCTCCACGGCCAAGTGTGTAACAGGCTCACTACGACGGGAAGTTTGAGACGCACGAAATCCTCGGCTCAGATAAATGCCAGACGCCGCTACGATTGTGTCTCAGAAAAGTCAGACATTTAGAGACCCCTACTGGCAGACGCGCGTGCGCCGCGACCGTAGATGCCCTCAACGCGATCCGTAGAAGCCTTTTTTTTACATAGTGTTATGTAGCCGGGGGTAGGATTATAGATCCGATCTCCTAACAAAGGAAGGGAACTATCTCTGTTACAAATTACACGGGATTGAGGTCTATCCTATCGGATCGCCGTCTTTAGGATGTCCTCCCGATATCCTCGACATGCGGCCGACCGATGCCTTGATCCGTAATCATCCCGTCATGGGCCAAGCTGCCACGGTAGATGTTGACATTTCAGAAGCGCAATCAAAGGGAACGGTATAAAACCCATCCCCAATAAAAGCGCTAGAAATGCGCCGCCGACATTCCCAAGTAAAACCACCATGTCGGTGATCCGAAATGGGATTGTCAACGGATAGATCTTGCCATCTTAGATATTTCATCCAAGCGCCGCGGATCTATCATTGTAGCATTTCAAACCTAAGTATTCGAGTGGTATCAATTATTTATATTTTCCCAAAGGAAGGCATGTGATTAATAAATTAGCTTGGCATCTGAATAGAGGAACATGTGTTTGCTTAGACCAAAATGTTCATAACAGGGGTAAGCAATAATAGTTCATAGATAGTGTGACACACACTTAAGAATCCACCAACAAAAAGGATAAAGAAAAAATAGATAAAGAATAAATGAATAACCTAATGGAGTAATTCTAATGTATCTAGTCATGGCCATACAAATGAACAGTTAGGATCATATGCAAACTGATTTAATCGTGGTTAGGTCTAGGATAATGAGGAGACTCCGGGTGCCATACGGCCCAATGGAAGCATTTACGAACTCCTACGCAACACACACGAGCGTGGGGGGGATTTCAAAAAGGGCGGTCAAGGCTTGTCACGACCAAGCCGCCTACCCCCTCAACCGTGGCGTGCACTCATATCCGCAGGTGTCGTAATACCCGGGCACCATGCCCGCATATTAGAAGCACTACTCTTGTCCCCCGGGATCCCCACTCGTCGAATGGGACGGACTAGAACAAAAGCAAACCCGAAGGAACAACGAACCGTTATCCCACCTCTAATGAAGTTAGGCATATGATGATCGATGATGAACCGAGATGAACATGTCAAGATTATGATATGTAAACTATATGCTAGTTCATATACCAACACAAGAACATGAACAAGACTATGCTCTAGTTCATAAGTTAGGCCAAGAACATAGATGTAAGACTTGCAAATAGAGGAATGCTCCATAGAGAAGATGTATTACCAAAGCACTTTCTTCTAGGAGACAAGCCCTCTCCTTGTAGCTCTTCTACTCCAAGTGCTAACCAAGAACTAAGAAGAAGAAAGTAGAAGAAGAAAGTAGAAGAAGAAAGAAGAAGTAGAAGAAGAGAGAGAGGTAGAGGTGGTAGAGAGAGATTGTTGGTTTCTTTGGACTCCAAGTGGTGTGTGTTGAGAGAGGAAGAGAGGGGGGCCTACTTATACACTTGGAGGAGGGGCCTAAGTGCTAAATTACACCAAAACCGACTGGTAAACCTTCCTATTACGAGCAAACCGACCATCCAAGGGCGGGAATCCCCATTTGGCAGTGTATGAACCGCCCTCCCGAGGGCGGGCGAAAACCGCCTCGGGGAGGGTGAGGCCGCACCGGGGTGCGCTACAAGGCGCACCCTCAGGCTCGGCTTTGGCCCGGTCTCGATGGGGTGTCGTCTTCCGTCCCCGAAAAGTTGTGGGCCGGGCTTGGCTCGGCCCAATTTTGATGTTTTGGGTCGATTTGCTCCTGGGCTTGAGTTTTGCAATAATGCGCTTTCCTGGATGGCTTACTTTGGTCGATTTTTCACTTGCTTTTATTATAAATCTGCAAAATAAAATACTAGACACTACAAGTGGAATTTATTAGTGATAAATGCATATGAGTATAAAAGGTATAGTTTTGCTCCTTTATGGTAGTAAGTTGTGGGAAAAATATGTCGTTGGTGACCGAGTCAACAAACTCCCCAAGCTTACCCTTTGGCCCTCGAGCAAAAAAGATATAAGTACTTGGTTGTTGATCGGGGAGTTGCTACTATGCCGATTACGTTTTACAAGTGCGGGGTTATAATAGGATTTTCTACTAGAGTTTGAATAAAATGGCACATCTTTTTTCCCACCCTTTATTACCTTTCATCGTGAAGCGGGGCTTTCGGCTTTTTCTCAAAGTCTTGGGCGGTTGCGGATAGAACGGTTATAACGTAAATACTCATCATTCGTCCTTTTGATCAACTTTCTTATCCGGGATTTATTTAGTTAGATGATATTTATTTTTCAGAAAGTATGGGCTTTATTGCTATATATATATATATTTTTTTTTTTTTTGAGAGGTGGGCTCTTCTAAAGCCCTAGACTTTTGTCTTTTATTTCCTCTTTTTCTTTCTTTCTTTTTTTGTTTTAGAGATGTGGGCTCTACTAAGCCCTCGGACACTTGTCCATTTTTCATCTCATTTTTTTTTTTCTCTTTTTTTAGCATAGCCCATATCATTTCTCTTTTCTTTCAAAGTAGATTCCCGGATGTCAAGTTTCTCTTTTTGGACGAAATCATAGCAAATCCATTTGTACCATATCATACTTGGTGTTGGTGTTTCTTAGCGTAAGCGAGAAAATAGTCGCAAGCGCACGGAAATACCGTTGTAGCACTTCACCGGAAGTGTTGAGGTATCGATTTCCACGAGAGGAACGGGTGTTAAGTCGAGGCTTGACTAGCTACCGGGAGGAAGATGGAAAGGGTGAACGGGTAGTGAGTTTCTACTACGGGGATTATCCTAAAGCCAAATTACTTCTTTTCTTATAACGTTCACGTAGCCAGAAGCTCTCCCCGGTACGCCAAAAGGGTCCGAGCCTCGGACTACCGCTGCGCACAACCGGGACGTGGAGGAATACTAAGGTCGAACGGGGCTGTCACCACCGCCGCCTACCTCACTACCGTGGACTGATTGGTAAACGAGGGTGCGTGTAGTTTAGACACCACGTCTATACTACTTATCACGTACTCTAGCGTTGGCCGGGAGCATCCGTCTTCATCGGGAGTCCTCTACTAGAGCATCTACCGTTATGGTAAACAAGCGAACGGTGAACGTATAATTAAAGTAATAATTTAAACTCAAAGATAATTGCTTGTAGATAGAAACGGATCTCTTACTCAAACGGTAGGATGATCCGTAGAGGTACAAGTGCGAGGAGGCGGGGCCGACAAGTTCGGAACTCCGTGCACAGGGGAAGGGGTCGCTACTCCTCTTCTCCACACTTCCTCCTCTCTCACTCCCTTCTACTTCTAACTTGGCTCCTTTCCTCTACTCCAATGTGTACTAAATGTGATGGAGTGGAGTGTGTGAGTGAATGGAGTGTAATGATGTGTATGATGATCAATGTGTTTTTTCATGATGAGGGGTGCCTCTCTTTATATAGTGGAGAAGAGGAGGGAATGGAGGGCTCCCCTTGCTTCGATTTGTTCTTGGCGGGGAGCGAAAATTTGCACGGCATGCAACCGCTTGAAAGTCGCTCGAACCGCCGGAGAAAGGGGCGGGGAACATCCGCCCAAAATCGCCTACGGCCGGCATGATGGGCGGCCGGCCTAAGTTTGGCCCGGCTTGAGCGGGCTTTTCGCGTGCCGCCTTTCGGTCCACTTTGGTTCACTCATCCACGTAGGTGCGTTGGCCCGTTTTCGCTCGATTTGGACTGTTGGCCTTCCCCTTTGACAAGGCGCAATCCTAGTTTTTGCGCTTTCTTTGTTGATTGGGCGTATTTGTACTAGTTTCCACTTTTGTTCCTACAAAATATGTTTTTGACAATACAAGTGGAACTAGGTTAGAAATAAATGCATATGCACCATGAGATTGCTTATTTCCCTTGGAATGAACCACGAGTTGGCGGTATAAAATGCTTGATAATGGCCGCCAACAACTCCCCACACTTGGCTTTTACTTCGTCCTCGAGTAAAGTTGAACTTTTTAGGGGTTTCGTAAAAGGTCGTTTCCTTTGTCAATATCAAAAAAAATGTTCTACCACATTATCTTAAACGATCATGCGATGGAGATAAGCGGGAGTTCTTTTCTTTCTACTTACTTTGCACAAATAGACTTGGTTGCTTTTTCAAAATTTGAAAAGAATTTGTTGTTATGTTCTGGTTCTAATCAAACTTGAGAGTACTAACAAAATTGCTTACTTCCTTGTATGAAATGTCAAGTCAAATTCTAGATTTAATGGAGGAAGTGTCATATTCCTAGATCAAAGATGTGCATATGAGAAATGTTTCTTTTTAGCTATGATGCCTCTTTGCTTTCAAAAGAGTCATGGGCTTTGCTCTTTTTTTTTTTTTTTTTTTTTGGAGAAGTGGGCTCTTCTCGCCCTCGGACACTTATCCGTTATTTCTTCTCTTTTTTTTTTGGAGAAGTGGGCTCTACTAGCCCTCGGACACTTGTCCATTATTTCTTCTCTCTCTCTTTTTTTTTTTTTTTTTATAGATAGGCGGGCATTGGCGTACCCATTGTTTTTATATGGGGGCATGTGCCCATTTCTAGCATAGCCCATGCCCTTTTGAAGCATAAAGGGTTCATCATAATTTAGATTACCAATTTATTTGTGCACAGTGTTTTGATCTTGGGATTATGAAACTTCCTCAACATTTAATCTTTTGAATTTGACAAGATTCAATGAATAAGGAAGTAGCTATTTGTTACTAATTCAGGTTTTGATTATCCTAGGAACATGATAATATATATATATATATATATATATATATTTTTATATAGGTAACCCAAGTCTTATTTGTGCAGGGAAAGAGAAATTCAAGTAATCATGCTATCTCTCAAAGCATAAAAGTTCAAATAACGTGTGGTTTTCTTTTTTCTAACAGTTATTGACAAAGAAAGATAAAGTTTGTCTAAGTTTTTAAGTTGACAAGTGTTTCTTTTATAGAAGTTAATGAGAAAAAATTATAGAGAAACAAGTGTGCTGAGAAAAATATTCAAAGACAAACTTTATTGAACTTGGGGAAATTACAAAGTAAATGAATGGAAATAAAACATGAAGAATTCAAACGACTGAAATAATCGGTAATTTTTTGAATCTTTTTTTTTTTTTTACGCTAGGCGGTCTAATTTCTCATTAAACCCACGACGCATAGTCGTTAAGGGAATCCTCTAGATTTTTCACTTCTAATTTTGCTATAGCTACTTAGATTTATGGATTCTTTCTATCCTTGTGTGTAGGCCGATCCTTGTGTTGACCATTGCAAGTGTAATTTTCTTCTTAGGTTTTTCCTCCTCACTATCTTTGAAGAAAAGCCAGGATATTGTCCCCTAATAGGAGGGCTCCCTAGTGGTGGCCTGATCCTTTTTGACTATGTGTCTTTGGCTTTTTGAGGGTAGTTTTCCCCTGATTTTTCCTATCGGGTGGTTTTATTTGAGCGGAAGTCGTGGTTGATTTGGATGACAGCTTCACGGAGATGAGTTTTGCGTTGGGTTTCTTTGTTTCGGGAGGTTTAGGGATTTGGTTCATGTTAGGTGAACCCTTGTTCTTGATGGGAAGGATGGCCTAGGAGTTTTGATAGGTGGTAAGATTGCCAAAGGTTGGTGACGCTAACATGGCTTCATCTATTTCTTACGGGTTTTCTTGGAATGGCTCAATGTCTAGTCCTAAGGCGAGGTATAAAGCTTTGTTGTTTCCCATGGACAGGTTGAGCAAGTAAGGATGAGGGAGAAGAGATGGTTTTTGGTGTGATGAGAAGCTTGGGGTTCAATTTATAGAGTTTTTGCGTCGAACCGTGACCGTGCACCACGAGGGGGTTGGGATAGGATCGCTAGGATTAATCCATGTGAGAAAACAGGAGGCACGGGGGCACTTAAAAATGGTAGGCCGCCCCGGTCTTGCGCATTGCCTTGACCCATAGGCGTGCCTTGCGCACGACTTTTTTCCCATGATCATTATCTTATCGAACTCTTTTGCTATAGCGGTGCAACGGGAAAAAACCCGGTTTAGGCGATGTTTTCTTTATTTTAGAAAAAGAAAAAGAAAAAGGAAAAAGAAAAAAGTTATGTGCTTTTTTTTTTTATTTAATAGTTTTATTGTGTTTTTCTTTCCAATATGTTGGTAGCAATTATGGAATTATTTTTATATTGTTCAAAATCTACCAACATTATTTTTCTCTATATATTTATTTGGAGAAGGCTCGGGGAAAACTTTTTAAACGTTGGCCATTTACCTTTGATAAATTACGAATCGTCGGTGATGGTGATTGCGCCATGAGGTGCGGCGTCGATGGCGGTGTATGGCCCCTTCCATTTCTTCGCAGGCTTTCCCTCCACCGAATAGCTTCACACGAGAGTTAAAGAGTAATACCTTGTCTCCTTTCGTGGAAGTTTTTTTACATTGGATTCGATTGGTCGTGCCATCTTTTTTGTTCTTTCTTTGTATAGCTTGGCACCGTGATACGCCTTCTCCCTCCATTCCTCTAGCCTCGGTTAACTGTTTTTGTCTATTTTCCCGGCTAGCTTAAGGTCCATGTTCCATGTCTTGATTGCCCGATAGGCTCGATGTTCGAGTTCTAACCGGCAAGTGACAACTTTTCCATAGACCGGTTGGAATGGTGTCATGTCAATGGGGTCTTATAAGTTGTCTGTATGCCCCGAGTGCATCGGGAGCTTGTCTTTCAAGCTCTTCCCCATTGCATTGGCGGTTTTTTCGCTGAGAATGTTCTTGATTTGCTTGTTCGATGTTTACGCTTGGCGCTTGTTTGAGGATGGTAAGGTGTGGCTATATTGTGCTTAGATCCCAGCTCTCGTAAGAAAGCTCGAAAGGATCTGTCTATGAAGTGTGATCCTCCATCACTTATGACCATCCTTGGTGTTCCAAACCTTGGAAAAATGATCTCATGGAACATTTTTCTAGCATGTTTGGCATCGGTGGCGGGGGCATGCGAGCTTCGACCCACTTGGACACGTAGTCGACTGCGATGAGGATGTACTCACTATCATGGGATTTTGGGAAAGGTCCCATGAAGTCAATACCCCAAACATCGAAGACTTCCACTTGGAGATTGTAGTTGAGGGGCATTGCATTTCTTGATGTGATTCCTCCTTGCGGTGACACTTTTGACATCTTCGATGAATTCTCTTGTGTCTTGGTACATCGTTGGCGGAGAAGAATCCACTTTGCCAAATCTTGGCTTGAGTGCGATGTACTCCATAATGGCCTCCATACGGGGCTGCATGGCATTTTTCAATGATTTCTTTGTCCCTCTCGGTGGGTACACATCTCCTTAGCATGCCGTCGGCACATACTACGTATAGGTGCGGATCATCCCACGGTGGCGCGACTCTCAACTTGTAACTTGTGCCTTGATTCGTAGGGTGGTGCGTAACACGAAACCATGTAATTCACAATGTCGCATACCATGGGGTTCGTCCTCCACCTTGAGGAGCATGTCATCGCGTAGGAAATCGTTGATCGGTAACTCCCGCATGTTAGTGAATTGCAAACGCGACAAATGATCCACTTAGCGGTGTTCTCTACTCCTTTCTTGTCTTTAATTTCTAAATCAAATTCTTGGAGTAAGAGAATCCATCTTATTAAACTGGTTTTAGCGTCTTTCTTAGTGAGCAAGTATTTCAATGCGGCATGATCGGTGTAGACAATTACTTTGGATCCCACTAAGTAAGACCTAAACTTATCGATAACAAACACTACTGACGGGAGCTCTTTTTTTCAGTTGTGGCGTAATTTAATTGAGCTCCATTTAGTGTTTTTTTTTTTGGCATAGGCAATCGCGTGATGCTTTTTATCTTTGGTTTGGCCAAGGACCGCACCAACGGCGTAATCACTAGCATCACACATGATTTCAAAAGGCGGCGACCAATCCGGTGGTTGGATGATTGGCCGAGATGAGTGCTTTCTTAATGGTGAAAAAGCTTTCATGCACTCATCGGTGAACTTAAAAGGCACATCCTTAGCTAGCGGCTTGTTAACGGTCTAGAAGTTTGTGAGAAATCTTTTATGAACCGTCTATAAAATCCTACGTGGCCTAGAAAGCTACGGATTCCTTTCACGTTCACGAGGGGAGGTAGTTTTTCAATCACTTCAATTTTTGCTTTATCTACCTCAATCCCTCTCTCGGACACTAGGTGTCCAAGGGCGATGCCCTCTCGGACCATGAAATGGCACTTTTCCCAATTTAGTACAAGGTCCTTCTCTTGGCATCGTTGCAAGACTCGATCTAAATTCTCAAGACAGTTGTCAAAGGTTTTTCCATAGGCGGAGAAATCGTCCATGAATACCTCCATGATTTCTTCAATCATGTGCGAGAATATCGACATCATGCACCGTTGGAAAGATGCGGGTGCATTACACAACCCGAATGACATTCTCCTATACTGGCGTCACGTTCCATACGGGCATGTGAAAGTTGTCTTGCTTTGATCATCGGGGTGGATGGGAATTTGGTGATAACCTGAATACCCATCGAGGAAACAAGAAGAAAGAGTGTTTTGCTAACCGCTCCAACATTTCATCAATGAAGGGGAGCGGAAAGTGATCTTTCTTTGTTCTTTTGCATTGAGTTTTCGGTAATCAATGCACATTCTCCACCCAATGACGACACTTATTTGTGGAATTAATTCATTTTAGCGTTTTCAATTACCGTCATGCCCCCTTTCTTGGGTACCACCGGGACGGGGGCTAACCCGGTCATTTGTGGTGGTGCGGGATAGATTATCCCGGCGTGAAGAAGTTTGAGGACTTCCTTCTTCGACTTCTCTCATCTCATTATTGAGCCGGCGTTGTGGTTCGCGTGAGGGTGATTTTTAGGTCAACAGGGGATGCGATGAGAGCAAACTAGAGGGCTAATCCCTTTTTAGATCATGTAATGAATACCCGAAGACCGTCCTATGTTTTTCTAGTATTTTAATCAATTTGGATGACTCCTCGTCGGTTAGTTTGTCACCGATGATTACGGGAGCATTTTTATCATTGTTTAGAAAAACATAGCGCAATCCTTCGAGGAAGGGCTTTTAGCTCAATGGGAGGCGGTGCCGTTTTCTTCTTCTTTAGGGAGATCGATAAATTCATCTATCTCGCTAATTTCTTCGATGAAGAATTTGGAGTCTCTTTCTAAGGATTCTTCGGGAGTTTCAAAAGGTATTTTTGGCACCACCTCTATGGTTGTTATTGGGGACAGGGTTCAGCTATTGTGTTTTTGGATTGTTGTATGGGTAGCGTGAGCGTGTCCCTACCTAATTTGACATCTAACTCCCTGTGTTTGGTGGATCAGCGAATAATTTTTCTAGGGGATGGCCAATTAGAATGTCGAAATCCTCAATGTCAAAGATGTGAAAATCAAGGCTCATTCCGACACCTTCATGGTAAAGAGAAACATTGTGTAAAACCCCCAACCCTTGGAGAGTTGAGCGCATATCGGCTCTAAAAGTTTTTATTGTGGGCCGGCGTTTCTCTTCCTCAAAAAAGTTTGGGCATAAGTTTGTGACATGATGTTGATGCTTACGGTTGGGTTATACAATATTGTTTCTTGTTTTCTTTTTTATTATGCATTGAATGGGGAACGAGGGAGTGCAATTCGAATTTCTCTGAGAAGACAACTCATTCTCGTGTACCCATTCGGCCGCTCATGAAAGATGTTAACCCCATGATTGACTCTCGTAGAGAGTCTATGCTCAAAGGTTCTCTAGGGGTGACAGGGCGGTGGTCTCTTTACCGACTCGTATCTCGAGGTGTTTAGAAATTTTCAAGAAAAACGTCCTCGATATACGGGGAGGTCTCCCGAGGAGGGGTTCCTCCATTGGTTCGGGGTCCGGTATTTTTCAGAGGTTCGCTTGAAGTGGCGAAACCTCGTTGGACATCGGCTCAACACGGACGGGTTCTAGAGGAGGGGTGTTTTCAAGAATTCGGTCTAAAAGGGCTTCCCCTTCCTCCTGTGGTTTTGTGTGTAAGCGACCCTCCTGCGGCCGTGTCTAAGCGTAGGGCAGACTCTCTAGTCAAACCTAGCCGAAATCTTTGAAGCAAACACATGGCGGGAATGGATAGTTACGGACCGGACCTCGTTAAAATTGAGAATCGGTCCCGGCCGCACCTAACGACTCCTTCTCCCCCCTGTTGGAAGCAGATTATCTCTTGACGAAGGGGAAGCAATTCGGGATATAGGGAAGAAAGCTTGGCAAAACTTTGCCCGCAATTCCTCCCAATCACCGCTACCTTCCCTACGTTGTGGTCGAACCCTTTGTTTTCGCTCTCTCTTCAAGCGAGAAAGGGAATAGCTTCCACCTCAAGCGTGTCTTGTGACATGCCTTCAATGGTGAGGCAAGCACAGAGTTGCTCAAACTCCCTCAGGTGATGGTATGGATTTTTCGTAATCATATCCCGAGAAGGATTGATCCCGAACCATGGCCGATAGGCCCGGCGGAGCTCATAACTTCGAAGGCGTGATGGGCTTGAAGAAGATGGGCATTCTAAGAGCTCGCCTCTTGGAGCGAGCAGATTTTGCAATAGTTGGGTGCTCCATAAATTTTTTAGATTTTTTGTTTTAATGGCGGGGTGGAAATGGATAATGTAGGATACACGGGTAGACTAGGTTCGAAGACTATAACGACAACCGTTCCCCGGCAACGGCGCCTTAAAATGCTTGTTGGTGTTTCTTAGCGTGAAGCAGAATAGTCATAGCGCGCACGGAAATACCGTTGTAGCACTTCACCCGGAAGTGTTCGTGGTATCGATTTCCACGAGGAACGGGTGTTAAGTCGGGCTTGACTAGCTACCGGGAGGAAGATGGAAAGGGTGAATCGGGTAGTGAGTTTCTACTACAGCGGATTATCCTAAAGCCAAATTACTTCTTTTCTTATACGTTCACGTAGCCACCGGCTCTCCCCCTGGTTGGCCGAAGGGTCCGGCCTCCAGACTACCGCACAACCGGACGTGGAGGAATACTAAGGTCGAATAGGGCTGTCACCACCTGCCGCCTACCTCACTACCGTGGACTGATTGGTAAACGAGGGTGACGTGTAGTTTAGACACCACGTCTATACTACTTATCACGTACTCTAGCGTTGGCCAGGAGCATCCGTCTTCATCAGGAGTCCTCTACTAGAGCATCTACCGTTATGGTAAACAACGAACCGGTGAACGTATAATTAAAGTAATAATTTAAACTCAAAGATAATTGCTTGTAGATAGAAAACGGATCTCTTACTCAAACCAGTAGGATGATCCGTAGAGGTACAAGTCGGAGCGGGGAGCCGACAAAGTCGAACTCCGTCCGCGGCGGGGAAGCAGAGGGGTCGCTACTCCTCTTCTCCACACTTTGTCCTCTCTCACTCCCTTCTACTTCTAACTTGGCTCCTTTCCTCTACTCCAATGTGTACTAAATGTGATGGAGTGGAGTGTGTGAGTGAATGGAGTGTAATGATGTGTATGATGATCAATGTGTTTTTTTCATGATGAGGGGTGCCTCTCTTTATATAGTGGAGAAGAGGAGGGAATGGAGGGCTCCCCTTGCTTCGAGCTGTTCTTGGCGGGAACGAAAATTTGCACGGCATGCAACCGCCGCTTGAAAGTCGCTCCGAACCGCCAGAGAGAAAGGGCGGGAACATCCGCCGAAAATCTGCGCCCGCCGCCGCGCGGTGGGCGGCCGGCCCAAGTTTGGCCCGGCTTGAGCGGGGCTTTTGGCGTGCCACCTTTCGGTCCACTTTGGTTCAGCATCACGTAGGTGCGTTGGGCCCGTTTTAAATTTCGATTTCGGTTGTTGGCCTTCCCCTTTGACAAGGCGCAATCCTAGTTTTGCGCTTTCTTTGTTGATTAGGCGTATTTGTACTAGTTTCCACTTTTGTTCCTACAAAATATATTTTTGACAATATAAGTGGAACTAGGTTAGAAATAAATGCATATGCACCATGAGATTGCTTATTTCCCTTGGAATGAACCTGAGTTGGCGGTATAAAATGCTTGATAATGGCCGCCAACACTTGGCAACAACTTAGACTGGATAGAGCCCATGCAACCCACATGAATCGGGTTTTTCGGGATGAGTTTTTAGACTTAGCCACTAAATCCAAACTTTAGAGAAATTGAATTATAAACTAGGCACAGGCAAAGCATAAGACAGAGCAACTATTCATCATTTTAACAAGGGACTAAGACTAAACATTTTCATATCTCATATATATAAGCATTAAGGCACATAGAAGAGCTACTTATTCTATACTTTTTTTAGTTTTAAATTTTTTTTTTCGATGCAAGATTGCTGAAATTTAAACATGCTAAAATAAAAATTTGATGGAAGTAAACATGCAATGCAATGATACCTGTGGGGTTCCTCCCCAAGCTATCACGGAAGCCTACTTGATCAGGATCGAAGCCTTGGTACCTCGAATGCTTCCTCGCGTGCGTTGCGGTAGCCATGTTGGACTCAATTGGGTCCATCTCTGCCGACTCTTTTGCTCCCGATTCTGCTTTGCCAGCATGCGGTACTTTGCACATGGGTATTGGCGTGTGCTCAATGTTCCTAGTGCGGACGTCAAGGTGCTTTGCAGTTGGATACCGATAACCTCCACCCCTTGTGGTGGTGCCTGCTTATTTGGACTGGTGGGGGCATATCGTCGGGATTTGTCATCAAAGTCAAATCTGTTGGCCCTCCATGCTCTTTGTATCTCCTTGAGCCCTCTCCGATGGTGCCGGTGTCGAGGCGGCGGCTCCCACCTAGGATCATACCGGGTATTACCCCAGGGTCCCCCCATAGGATGAGGCCATGCTTTGAAACATCGGTGTAGGCTGTGGGCGTGGCTGTGGCGTGAAGTAGGGCCCATGGGAGGAGGATCCGACCTCCGGCCCCGACGCTGCGTGAAGAACCGATGGGGTGTCTTTCTGCGCCAAGCTATCGGCGATCTCGAGCTCAAATGTTAGTGCCTGGCTTTTATACAAGCTGTAAGTGCAGGTTAGGTAACCGAACTATAGTTGCATAGCCGGGGGAAAAGATGACCAAGCTCGCCGGATGGTAAAATCTTAACTAAGTGCCCTTGCACAAGGCTGCGCAATAGTCCAAAAATCCTGGGTGTGGAAATGTACTCTATCTGGCCGATTATCCAAAGCTCCAATCGCGGCGGAGGCGTGTGATAAGAGATGTGCGGGTGGCGGGAACAGCAACTTTTGTGATAATATGTAAAAAGTTCCGCACATCTCTACCCTTTGGAGCTACTTTCTCCTTGTGGACAACGGCATAGAGTAATTTTAATTCAACCTCATTCACCCATCTAACCCGTGTCTAGGAAACAAAGTCAACGGGATCCGGCGATGGATATATCTAAGTGATGGGTCTTTGGATCGTGAGTGGCGAGGTTTGAAAGTACCGGCCTCATGAGCACCGGATATCTCCTCCCAAAAAGTGGTTTTCGACAAAGCCGGGAAGAAAGCATCTATGTTTAGTGCACATCTATATAGCTGAAACCCCGGTGACGAGCTAGGTCCGCCCATGTAACATGATAAAGTGTACCAAAGAGGCGGAAAAAAAATTCTAGCTGGTCCTCTACTAGTGTGCATAAAAACTAAATTGTCGAGGCGAGAACCTTCCTCCTCGAGAGGGGAATATCCTCGCCACCCGATTTGCTCTCCAAAGGATAGGAAATTCATCATCCATACCTGTTTGTTCGAGGAGCTCGGGGTCGATTCAGTGTGTCTTTGGAACACACGGTCCTTGAGTAGGAGATATGCTTGCATCTCCCGGTCTCCACGAATGTCGAGGTGCGGTCGCGTCGGCCGTCGATTGTCGGGGAGCTTGAGCTTCTTCCTCCTCGACGGGTGAAAGCGTCTTCTTGCATGGGGAGTCTTCAAGATCGTCGAAGTTGAGGGCGGAGCTTGTGCTTGTTTGTCGTGAGCTATGTCTTGACGGCCGCCTCAACCGAAGATTTTCCCAGCTTTCTTCATGGCTTCGCAAAAACGATTGAGCAAGACCTTGGGTGTGCAAGGGTTAGATGAAAGTATGGACTTTCACACCCGTGTTCTTGCTTTCGGCACAATGTTTTTGGTGGAGAAAATGGAGTGTAGAACAAGTGGGAGAGAGTGTGAGAGTGAGAGAGAGTGAAAATGAGAGGTGGATGCTCTCACACCGGTGCTTTCGGGCTATTTGTAGCCGAGGGCGCTCTCCACACAACGCCTAGGAGGCGTTGGCGGGCGAGGGGAAGCGGCGCCGGCAGGGTGCGGCGCACCTTGGGGTGCGCCACGCACCCCGGCCGAGGCGGCTGCCGCTACGCTTTGGCGTGGTGTGCGCAACGGTCCGAAAAAGTTCGTGGTCGTTGTTTGCCATATTTAGTTCGACCGTTTTCTCCCTGTTTGAATTTCTCCAAAAATTTTCAAATATAAATTTATTTTTGAATAGAAAAATTATTTTAAAAAAATATTTTTGTTTATACTTTTTATGTAGAAAACATTTTTCTTTATTTTTTATGAAGGAATTTATTTTATTTATGAAAAACTTTTTTTATTTTAGTTTTCGAAAATATTTTCTTATGTAATAAATATTTTTGTTAATAAAATATTTTATAAAACAATTTTTTTTTTCAAATATACCTATTTTTTTCTTTTTGGATATACCCCATTTTTTTTTTTTTTTTTGGATATACCTCATTTTTTTTGAGCAGGTTATTTATAGTCGAGCTGTCGACTCTCCCTTCTTGGCGGGAAGCTTTTGCTCAGGGGTCTTGGAGTCGGATCCTTCAACACTCCACACCGGCTTTGATGACGATGAATTCGGGTGTGTTGTTGTTTGTACCCGATGAATGGGCACTTTTACGCCTTACTCGGCGTGGAAGACTATGAAGCCTTTCCCCATGCGGATATCGGCTTTGGCCGTATAGAGAAACGGCCTCCCGGGGGAGGAGAGACGTATCCTCCGATGGGCCCATATCGGGATCACAAAATCGGGGATGTGCCGTCACGTATTTTGACTAGCACGTCTTGAGTATTCCCTCTCGGCCACCTTGTTGATTGATCGCCATTTGGAGGACGAAATTGGCGGTGAGTGAGTGTTCCTCCATGGATTTTGTTGAAGGTGGCCTTGGACATCACATTGATACTGGCCCCCAGGTCACAGAATGCGTTGACGAAGGTGTGGGGGCCAATAGCACAGTTGATGAGTGGACGTCCAGGGTCACCCTTCTTGGCAATGAATGGCGAGCTCACAGGGACCTTCTTTAGCTCACTGGGTTGACTGAGCCTCAGAGATATCATGTTAACTGACTCGTGCGGAACCTCAGGTTGCCCTGGGATCCTTCCCGAGTCGTTAACTGGCACTTGGGCAGCAATCTGGGCCAGCTGTGTTTCTATCATTTTGTTGAAGCTTAGCTGGTTCTTCACAGCCGACGTCAACCCTTCGAGCTTATTATTTACTCCCTCAAGGATCTTGTCTTGATGGCTCATCTTTTTGGTGAGGTTTTCGTTAATTTTCGCCTGGCCCAGTACCAGGTCCTTCAATGATGGCTGACCAGGGTTGTAATTGGAGTTGTACCCCTGGTTGCCTTGGAATGGTGGCCTGGACTGGTTGTTCGGCTCTCCGCTGCGGTTGGCGATACCGTTCTTTGTTGCCGATGAAGGCAGCTTCTTCCACGGGTCTCAGGCGGTTATCCCCGAGTGGCCAACTTCACCACATGTCTCACGAGGTCATGTGGCGTGCGCGGGCGTAAACCGGGCGCTGTGTAGTAGAGTGCATCTTTGCGCTCCTCCAGTTTCTTTAGCAGAAGATCCATTTTTGCGGCAAGCATATCCGCCTCCTTCACGGTATGCATGCCTTTTTGTGTTTTGGCTAGGGCTCTGTCTTCGCCCCAGCTCTGGTTTGCCACCATTTTATCGATCAGGGCTGTTGCCTGATCTATGGTGAGCGATAGAAACGCGCCACCAGCAGGCGGCGTCGAGGTGCCCCTTCGAAAGGGCGTGAGACCATTGTAGAAGTTCTGGAGCACCGGCCCGGCTCTCCATCCCGTGGTGCGGGCATGCTAGAATGTACTCCTGCAGCCTTTCCCACGCCTCCGGAATGGGTTCCATTGAATTCTGCTAGAAATTGGCGATTCTTCCCCTCAGGGCATTAGTTTTGCCCATGGGGAAGAACTTAGCGAGGAACGCCGCGGAGCACTTGGCCCACGTACTGACGACTTCCTTGTCCTCAGAAGAATCGGCTTTCGCCTTCCCCACGAGGGAGAAGGGAACAGACGGAGCCTCGATGACGTCGGGTGCGGCGCCCTTGATGGCGATGGTGTCGCATAGCTCCGTGAAGTGTTGGAGATGAGCGTTTGCGTCCTCGCTAGGCGATCCATTGAATGGTGGCCCGCACCATGGTGATCGCCCAGTGCGCAGATTCAAAGTTTTTGTCGCCCACGTTCACCACCGGCCCGATGGGCACGCGTTGGTGACGAGTAGAGAAATCGAAATCGTAGCGGCGACTCGGCCATAGCTTGGGTTGTGGTTGGTGCAGGGATGTCGGTTTTATTTCGTCGGGTTCCGGCCAAAGAAGAAGCGGCACGAGACCGGTTCTTCCTTAGGAGTGCCTCTCGATCGGAGGTGAAGTTTTGAAGGAAAACCCGACATACACTATCCTGTTTTCACCCATAACAGGAGAAAACATAAAAGATTAGCCTGTATGAGCAAATGGTAGCCACGCACACAGTTCATATTCATAGCCAGCTATTTATTTTTTTTTTCACAATGCCTTCCTAAACAACGGCGCCAGAAATGCTTGTTGACATTTAAGTAGCGCAATCAAAGGGAACAGTATAAAACCCATCCCCAATAAAAGCGCCCGAAATGCGCGCCGACATTCCCAAAGTAAACCACCATGTCGGTGATCCGAAATGGGATTGTCAACGGGATAGATCTTGCCATCTTAGATATTTCATCCGCAAGCGCGCGGATCTATCATTGTAGCATTTCACCCGGAAGTATTCAGGGTATCGTTATTTATATTTTCCCAAAGGAAGGCATGTGATTAATAAATTAGCTTGGCATCTGAATAGAGGAACATGTGTTTGCTTAGACCAAAATGTTCATAACAGGGGTAAGCAATAATAGTTCATAGATAGTGTGACACACACTTAAGAATCCACCACAAAAGGATAAAGAAAAATAGATAAAGAATAAATGAATAACCTAATGGAGTAATTCTAATGTATCTAGTCATGGCCATACAAATGAACAGTTAGGATCATATGCAAACTGATTTAATCGTGGTTAGGTCTAGGATATGAGGGAGACTCAGGGTGCCATACGGCCCAATGGAAGCATTTACGAACTCCTACAAACACACACGAACGTGGGGATTTCAAGGGGGCGGTCAAGGCTTGTCACGACCAAGCCGCCCTACCCTCAACCGTGGCGTGCACTCATATCCGCAGGTGTCATAATACCCGGGCACCATGCCCGCATATTAGAACACTACTCTTGTCCCCCGGGATCCCCACTCGTCGAATGGACGGACTAGAACAAGAGCAAACCTGAAGGAACAACGAACCGTTATCCCACCTCTAATCAAGTTAGGCATATGATGATCGATGATGAACTGAGATGAACATGTCAAGATTATGATATGTAAACTATATGCTAGTTCATATACCAACACAAGAACATGAACAAGACTATGCTCTAGTTCATAAGTTAGGCCAAGAACATAGATGTAAGACTTGCAAATAGAGGAATGCTCCATAGAGAAGATGTATTACCAAAGCACTTTCTTCTAGGAGACAAGCCCTCCTTGTAGCTCTTCTACTCCAAGTGCTAACCAAGAACTAAGAAGAAGAAAGTAGAAGAAGAAAGTAGAAGAAGAAAGAAGAAGTAGAAGAAGAGAGAGAGGTAGAGGTGGTAGAGAGAGATTCTTTGGTTTCTTTGGACTCAAGTGGTGTGTGTTGAGAGAGGGAGAGAGGGGGCCTACTTATACACTTGGAGGAGGGGGCCTAAGTGCTAAATTACACCAAAACCGACCTGGTAAACCTTCCTATTCTGAGCAAACCGACCATCCAAGGGCGGGAATCCCCATTTGCGAGGTGTATGAACCGTCTCCCGAGGCTGGGCGAAACCGCCTCGGGGGGGAGGTGCGGCCGTTGAGGGTGGTCTTGGCGCCCCCCCAGGCTCGGCTTTGCCCGGTCTCGGTGGGGTGTCGTCTTCCGTCTGAAAAGTTGTGGGCCGGGCTTGGCTCGGCCCAATTTTGATGTGTTGGGTCGATTTGCTCTGGCCTTGAGTTTTGCAATATGCGCTTTCCCAGGATGGCGTACTTTTGGTCGATTTTCCACTTTGCTTTTATTATAAATCTGCAAAATAAAATACTAGACACTACAAGTGGAATTTATTAGTGATAAATGCATATGAGTATAAAAGGTATAGTTTTACTCCCTTTATGGTAGTAAGTTGACGGGGAAAAATATGTCGTTGGTGACCGTCAGCGGTGACCCTCCATCCGAGAGGTCGGTGGTGGGCCAGGCCCAAAAGAGGTCAGCTTGGGGACCCGGGGTCCGTCCCCCCTGAGATAGTCCCCGAGCAACTTATAGCCGTCGAGCAACATCATCTAGTCGAGGTCGGTGAGCCGGTCAGGGAAGTCGATGAAGAGCAACCGAGGTCGGCACTACAAGAACCGAGACCTCAAGTCAACCTTGTGAGGCCTCGTCCTTCTGCGAGAGGTCGGTGAGTGAAGTGACCCGGTAGCTCGAGCTCTCGGGGGAGGTTGGTGGGTCATCTTTGTAGGTATTCGAGGAGCCAGACAAGGTCGTGGCAAGGTCGTGGAGCTATGTTGGAGATAAGCCGAGCTCTGATGATGTCAGCTTGGCTCAGAGCTCGCTGATGTCTTGTAGAAAGGGTGTAAGCTGCTCTGTATGAAAATTTGAAGTCTTTAATTTTTTCCCCAAGTGTGCCCACGTTGACTCGAAAACGTGACTTGATCTGTTGTGTTGTGAAGCACTATCTTGAGGGATCTTGAAGCGCTCTGTGGGGCATATTCACCGTCGGTGAAGTGTGCCCACTTAGTCCCCAAGCCCGGTGGCGGTGGTGAAGACACGTGGTGCCAGGGTCTAAAGAATCATCCACAAAGCCTGTTGCCATCATCCTGTATGCTGTTAAGAAATCCCGCCCATTCACCGCTAGGTGAAGTGGGCCCACTTAGTCCCTGAGCTTGGCATTAGGTGATGTAGACATATGGTGCCAGGGTCTAATGAGGATAAGCCCTTCTTTATGATCCATTGTTGTATCGAGTCCCTGAGCGTGGCCCGAGGGGTAGTACCATAATTGCATCAACCCTAATATCCTTACAGTACCAGCGTGGCTGAGGGCGATCTTATAATATTTGGTACGTGTGTAGGGCAACCGTACGCCAATCATGATCGGATCTAGCGGTCATGGGGCTCTATTGCGGTTGATGGCCAAGTTGGGCCATGACGGCTCGTGGGCGGTTGCCGGGTGGGAGACAAAGTGTTCGAAGTGTCTGTGCGCGATTCCCAAGAGCGGTTGGCATATAAAGGAAGGAGCCATAGTGGAGGAGGGCACACTCAGCCGGCGCCTCTTTGCCTTCTTCACTCGCGATCGGCGACATCCGAGAGCGGAAACTAAATCGCATCCAAATCCATCTTCAAACCCTAGACCCATCCAATCTGTAGCAAGTCGATGGCGTCAAGGCGGAGCGGCGGCAAGCGAGCACTTGAGGCGCGGCAAGTGGTGGAGTGGCCGACGGTGACCACGAAGGAGGTGAAGGTGGAGGCGCTCATCGTGGAGGGCCTTCTCGAAAGCGGTCGGTCTCGGCTACCGCGTTCGAGGGGGGGAGCGGTTCCCATCGCGAGGCCGGGGGAAATCATCTTCATCTCCTTCTTCCAAAGCATGGATTTGGGCGGGCTGCAGGGTGGGTAGCGGACTATTGGGGTGGTATGGCATCCGGATCCACAATCGGCCCCTAACAACATCGTGCGGTGGCGATTTTAGATCGGTTGTGCGAGGCATTCCTCGAGGCGAGCCACACTTCAATCTGTGGTAGTACTTCTACCAACTGAAACCGAGCATCCGGATCCGGTGCCCCGAAGGTCCTCGGGTGCTACTTCACGTTGCGGGAGGACGCGGTGCGGAGTACACATCAAGTGGTACTGAACTCGGCGGGCACGGGTGGAAACCCAAGTGGCTCTATGTTCAAAATGTCGAGGATAGCCTGCCCGGGACATCGACAAGGCCCGTCCTGAACACTTTCGCTGGAGCGAACTTCCCGATCCCATGAGATGGATCGGGTGAATGATTTGTTAGCGATCTTTGGAGAAGAAGGTTGTTGATGGCATTGCAGTCGCAATCAACTTCTTTGGCAGGCGCGTCCTGCCACTGAAGGAAAGGGAGGAGGCTGGATGGAACTACCACGACGCCTGCAGCAGCCGAGAGAGGCAAGAGAAACTGACCGCCTCACGAGCTCATCACTCGAGCCAAGAAGCTGTTTGCGCCTGGGCACGCAATCCGTAACATTGGGATGTCCGCAGCGTACAACAAGCTGAAATCCTGCGTTTGGATTTCTGGCATTGTAATCTCTGTTGACTTTTTGAGCCTTTTGGTTGAACTCTTTGTGGGAGCATGTTGTGCGGGGGCCCCGAGTTTGTATTTTTCCTATCCTCCCCTGGCGGGGATGGCGATGACACCGGCGCACCCGCTCATAGGGCGCGACGGGGGTCGAGAGCGAGAGGTCATACTCGCCGGTCGACTCCTCCTCATCGGAAGAGGAAAAGCACGGGCGCATTGGCCCCGCACCCGGTCCTTGAGGACGACCCGAGTCCCCGGCAAGGAAGAAGAAGGCGCCGGGCCTCAACATCGTCATCTTGAACGTGTCGGCGAGGACCTGGTGCCATTGGCGATGCGCATCAGCGCCCAGCGAGAGTCCGGCCACTCGGGTGGTCGAACGGAGGTCCCGGAGAGCATGGCGCACGAGGTCCCGGATGTCGACTACGGGATGACATCGGCAAGGATGCCCGGAGGCGAGCAAGGCCGCCGAGTGCGCTAGTGGGAAGGGCCACACAAGAGCCGGTCCTCGGGGGAGTGAGGCCGAGGGCCGGCGGCGGGAGGCGACCACGGCCGATCTCGGCCGGTGACAAGGCGCGGGGTTAGTGCGCCGTCGTGGTCGGCGTGTAGGTTCGCCGCGTACGGTGTGCACCAAGGTAATTTATTGTGCTTGTAGCATCGGTCTTGTCATGCGGAGTGGCTATAACTCTTGACACTTACGCTACCCTCGGGCCGGCGATGAAGGATGAGGCCCGACGGGCGGAGGGGCCGCGGTGGGCTGTCTTAGAGGGGCGAAGAGAAGGCATTCCCCAGCGTCGCCGGAGAAACACCCGCCAGCGCCGCGGGGGGCACGAGGGTTCGGCGTCGGAGAGGGTGATGCCTCGCCCGAGTCCGGGCGGTGCAGGGGCTTGAGCAGGCCTGCCATTCAGGGGCCATCAATGACCGAAGGGAGCTCGGCGCAGCGCTAGAGGTCGTCGGAGATTCCATGCCGAGCCGCTAGGCGAGAGGCCCCCACGTCCCATTCGTACGAGGGGCGGGGTTTTCAATTTCGGCCAAAATTTTCCGAATTTCTGAAATTTTGGGTTTCTCGATGGGTACCGAAAGAAATCCTCTACCGGTCAAAAATTTCGTGTGAATTCGTCTTCCGCCCTCAAATAGCGCCAAGATGCCCAAAATTGACTTCCCCATCGGTCCACCATATATATAGCCCTAGAAGACCCTAAAACACACCCAAAATCCACATTCTATCCCATGTCTCCCGACTCTCTCCTCTATTGGGGGTGGCGGCTCCATGATTTGCTTGCTTGTGCCGCGTGAGTGAGCCCTGCGGCCCCATAGAAATGTGAAATCATGTCAAGTTTTTTCATGTATTTATGGTGTATGATCAACCATAGATAGTTTATAGCGAAATCATGTCAAAGTTTTTTTAAAATTTTTTGAATTTAATTTAAATTTGAGCGAAATTTCGGAATTTGGGGAATTTCCTTTTCTCGGTGGGTTGCGGAATTTTTTTCGAAATTGAAAACCCTGGTACAGGGAGGCCATGGTCGGAGGGGCCATAGTGTATGAGCTCGTCGACGATGGAGCCGATGATGCCAACGTGCGGGCCCTGGCCAAGTGCTGCCAGAGCATGGTCGACCTAGCCCAGGTAAGTATAATCATTGCAACTGCTGTGATATGGAGCTGGTCTCCCATTCTTTGTGTTCGCAGGAGATCAAGCGAACATCTCGGGCCGAGCATCGGCTGCTGAGAAGACCGCCCTGGCCTATGAGGAAAACAAGCATCCGGTTGGGAGAACCGGCGCTTGGAGCGGTGTGGTGGAGAGTCGTCTTTGCGAGCGCCGGGGAGAACGATCGGCTCCAGCAGCCAATGGATGTTCTCGTGGCGGAGAAGGAGCGCCAGGCGGATAAGCTGTCGACCTCCGAGATCGACCTCGCTGAGAAGCAGGCGGCGTTCACTCAGGCGACGGAGACGGCTCGCCGAGAGCACGACGGTAAGCCCTGCCACTGCGAGTTAGTCTTCCCAGCCCTGCTTGCATGACCGGAGCTAATTTTTGTTCCGGTATTTTTGTTGCTGCCATTGAAGAGCGCAACAACGCTCGTGGAGAGGAGTCGCGCCCGCCAAGGAGGAGGAGGAGCTGTCCACCGAGATCTTGCGTGTCCGGACGGAGGCTGCGGTGTAAGTGTTGTTACGATGGAAGGAGTTTGTGCATAGACATGACTGCGGGTGTGTATCTGAAATGTTCATCTTGAGTTGCAGCTGCATAGGAGGACTCTCGCCGCTGCGAGGAGCAAGAGCGTGACGTGGTTGCCGCGGTGACGCCCGTGGTGGACTACTTGATGCCACCACCGTCGCCGGGGGCTATCGTGGAGAGCGGGATGGGGCCGCCGGTGTCCTTCCTAGAGGTGCCGGGCAAGCTACAGGAGGTCGTCCGGGGTGCTGCGGTGTCCGGCACCGCGCACGCGCTCGTGGTGGTGAAGTCCCGCTACCCAGTGGTGGACGTCGCCAGCGTTGCGAGAGCGCGGGCGGGAATCTTCGCGAGGAGGTCGACGGCTGCGCGAGAGGCGCACCTGCGAGGCTGCAATTATTTCGTAAAAACAATGGGGGCTGGGAGCCGTGAGCTCGGCGTGTAATGAAGCACGTAAATTTTTGTGCTGACGAGCGGAATATTTTGGAGTATATATTGTAAATGATTTGTTTGTGTTAGTAATAGTTGTTTAATTATGTCGAACCGGACAGACCCTTGGTGAGTTCTCAGCCATAGCTAGCCCACTACCCATAACGTCGAGCCTGAGCCTCGGCACGTGTAGGATATGCGGGTCGTCACTATGGAGCCGCTGCCGACATGCCATAACGCAGTGCACGGAGGTCGGCGGGCGTGTGGGGAGAGGTCGGGGGACGGGGCTGTGGGGATCGCTCCTGCCCCCTTAGCCTTAGGAGGAGGAGGCGGGAAGGGCGAGGGCTTCCCACGGGGGGTGAGTCGAGAACACAAACGAGAGCGGAGGAGGCCTCCGGTCTTCCCGGCCTTCCGCTGGAGTGGGGAGGGGGCGGGCGTCGGAGGGTTTCCGGGCCTCAGGGGAGGAGATAAGGCGGCAGCGGGAGGTGAGGCGCGGATGCAATAAAAAAAACGAGTAAATGGCGCTTAAAGCGGCCCAACAACCGATCCCTTTGCTGAGCCCGTGCAGGGTATTTATAGGAATATAAGGGGTCGGGGGTTTGATTACAATTTGGTACATGGTAGGTAGGGGAACACCCACTTACTGGCCCAGGCCCCCACGGGGGGCAAGCTAGTAACTATTCGTACAAGGTTAGTACGGGAAATATACGTGTGACTTCTCCTTGCTGGGAATCATAGGGTTTCCCAGTCTGCCGACCGCCGGTCTTAGGCGATTTGCGGAGGGGGATGACTCGGGAGGGTCCCTCCCGCTAGACCTTCCCCGCCGCAGGCTCGCGCCGCTTGATGAGCTCCCTCCGCGGTGCTCCCTCCGCGGCATAGGGGGCCGCCTTGCTCCTGGCCTCGATCGCCGACCGGAGGTTACCCTTGACGGAGGGGTGAAGCCTCGCCCTTTCGTATACTAAGCGAAGGGGTTCATCCGCTCTGGCGGTCTGCAAGACTTCATAACTTGTTAAAGGAGATTAGTTCTTGGCCCGTAGTGAGGCCTGCGGGGCTGCCGGGGCTGGCGGTCGCCCTCCCCAACGGCAGCCCCTCGAAGGTCCAGTTCCCCTCAGGGGGCCGGAGCAGCGAAAACGTCTTTCCGGAGGGTCCGTGCGGGTGGCGTGCTCGCCACCCCATAGGCCTGCCCGACGGCGTCCCCCGGCTGCTCGTGGGCCTCGCGGAGGTGGGCCTTAGCCCTTACGCTCTTGTTGTGTGCTAGGGTTTCGTCGTACTTGGAAGGATGGTGTTGGTTGGTTTGAAGGTGACGCGGATCGGGGTGGGTTGTGTTTGTTCAGAGGTGCGGATGCCGTTCATTTGCCCGCGTGGGGCGGATCGGAGGGCTTGGCATTGTTTTGGGATCGGCCGTGATCTTCGGGGGTTCGCGGCTGCGTTCCGCTCGCGCCCCCTCCCCCGCCCTGGCCTATAAATATGTACGGTTGGAGGGGGTTAGGGCTTGTGCTCTCCTTTCTCTTTCACGCTCTTGCTTTCGCCCCCTTTCTTGCTCTTGCTTTCTTTCTGCGGAGGCCCTAGGTTCGCTTGCTCTTTTAGCGGAGGCCCTCTTTTTTTGCGGAGGGTCGGTCGATGGCTCGTACCAAGGAAACCATGCGGCCCAAGACCGTTGTCGAGTGCCTCGAGTTCCCTCGGAGCAAGAGCACCGACAGATCCCCTGAAGGCGTTTGAAGGAGCACGAGTTCTTCCACAAGAAGCGCTTCCGTGCTTCGGAGGGCGAGACGGTGCCTGCGAAGCTTTGGCGAGGTCATCGTCTTCGAGGAGTTCTTCCACGCGAGGGGCTTCGCTTCCCGTGTGCGAGCTCGTCTTTGGGGGTGCTGCGGAGGTTTAACCTCCGCTTCCATCGCTCATGGCGTCGTGCTTCCCGCGTCTGATGACGTAATGTCTGGGCGTGCCGCTCCGTTACCGAGGCCGACGGTGGGACGGCTTCGCCGAGCCCACACCGTGCATTACCGGCCAGCGCACCGGTCGGGCGACGGAGGAGGAGGGTCTTCCGCGCCCAATATGGCGTGTGCGGTTTCATCCCCTGGCAGGGTGGAGGGGCTCCTGCCGCGGCGCAGCGGAACAAGTGGAGCGCGGGACGGGCTGGAAATCTTGGTTCTACTACCGGTTGGAGGCGCGGAGGGGGCTCTACGGTGATCCGGAGTCCCTCAACTTTGCAAAGAGTGGCCCGTGAAAATGGAGGAGGCTACAAAGAGTTGGACGCCCTTCGCGTCATGTCCCGCCACGTCTGCGCGCGCGGGACTTGGTGGAAGAGTTTGCGGCGGCGCGGGTGCGGTGCCGTGGGCGGGGGGTGCCCTCCGTTGAGGTCGTGGACTCGGCGGAATACGCCCCTAAGGGGCTGAAAGTCGGCGGATTGACCTCAAGAGGGTGTGGCCTGAGGCACGCAGGCGGAGGAAAGGGTGACAAGGGGAGTTCGCCCGGCTGGTGATGGCGGAGGCCACGCTGCTCGACTTCCCTTATTGGAAAGTTGGAGTCATCGGAATCCGGCGGATCGGCGCCTGCCTCGCCGATCGCCGCCGTGTGACCCGGGTCTTCGATCTTGGAGGTCGAGTACGAGGACTGGCCGGCCGGGGCCGGCGCGCCAACGCCATGGACGCGGGGGAATAAGAGGCGGAGGTCGCAAGGCCGATGCAGCGTGCTGGCCGTGCGGAGCGGCTGGCGGGGCGCCGTCCGCTGCCCCCACCCGCCGCTCGGGCGGGTTCTTCGAGGGGCCGGCGGGTCTCGCGTGGCGGACCTCGGCTGCTTCCTCATCTCCGACGATGAGGATGAGGCGGAAGAGCGCGGAGCGGACGGCGGAGTGGTGGTCGGCGGCGACGCGGAGGAGGAGGGCCTCGGACGGCGACTCGGCTGGCTTCGAGGGAGAGGAAGCGTGGTGGCGGGCCCTCGAGGAAAGAGGAGGGACGGCGGGGGACGACGGCGGCGAAGGGGGGTGCGGCGCGGGCACGTCGCCGTGGCTCGCCGCATGAGCACGTGGGTACCCGCCCTATCGGCGGTGCCATGTATGGGTGGGGGGGTGAGATTTTGGGCGACCCTCCGGGAGGCCCCTCCGGGAGTGGGAAGCGCTCTGGGGGAAGCGGAGGCCCCTCCCCTCGCTGCCTTATGTGGCGGAGGCGATCGGCATCGACGACGTCGGCGTGGAGCTTCACGCGGGCGCGGACCGGCGACCTCCCGCCCGCCCGATTCGGAGGTCGGCGGAGGTTTATTGGGCGCATCCCGATCGCGTGCGCTGCGGAGGCAGAGATGCAGGTGGCGAACCGCTCCCTCCACGATATCCATGAGGATATCAAGATGAAGACAGCGAGCTGGCTGGCTGGTGTTGGCGGGGCGGCCATCCGTGAGCTGGGACGCTGTCGATCACGCGGGGCCACGAGGGGAAGGCCTCTAGCGAGCTCAGGAGGCCGGCGGGAGGCCCGAAGCAGGGCGGGCAGCCGGAGTGGGGCGGAGCGCCGGAGGAGGGTGGCGGACCTCAAGGAAGGTGCGAAGGTTCTCCGGCGGGAGAATGGCGCCTGGTGTCGGAGGCGCGGGAGGCCCGAGGCGCGGGCGGCGGAGGTGGCCGGCCCGGTGAAGAGGCTCAATGATCTTGAGCTGTCTTGGTATCTACGGAGGCGGAGGCCTTCAGGCGGCGCTTGGCGTTCTTGGGCGGTCGGGGCCGCTTCTTCGCTGCTTTGCCCGACCCGGACCCTGCCCCTTGTTGGCGCTGGATGGATGCGGGAGGGTGGGAGGTTGCGAAGGTGGTGGCCTGTAGAGGCGGACTTGAGGCCGGCCCGCCTTTGTCGCCTTCAGGGGCCCTCCGCCATCTAGTTTGCGCGCATCAGGAGCCGTTGTCGAGGGCCGGACCACTCACTTCCCGGCCACTGGCAGTTAGGGCCTCCGAAGGAGCGGGACGTGAAGCGCCGCGACAGCCTTCATCAAGCTGGCCCAGTACGACGGAGGGCGGGGCTTGCTCTGGAGTTTGCGAAGGCTGATCTGGCCAGGAAGGTTGGTTACTTGTTTGCTTTTCTTGTACTGTTCGCTTCTTTTCCTCTTTGTTTGTTGCTACTTATTTGTCTTGTGTGCTGACTTGGTGTCGTTCTAGGTCGCTTCTTCTTTGCTTCGGGCGGAGGGGTTCCCAGGCTGCTCCGAAGGAGATCTGAGACACCGGACGGGTTGAGGTGCCGGGGGGGTCGCTTCCGGGCGTGGTCTGGTGCCTCCGCCGCGGCTGAAGGCTGTGGCGCCATCTCGGCCTCTGCGGCGCCCCGCCTCGGGAGCCGTTTGCTTCTCCTACTCTCGCGCATCTCCCGACGGCGCCTCCGCCTCGGCCGTGCCCTCAGCTGCTCCGGCCCCCACGATGCCTCCGACGGCCCCACCGGCCGCCGATGCCGCTGCGGCCTCCCGGCCGAGAGTAGCTTAGGGCTCCTTAGGTTGTGCGGGGTTCATTCTTTCCCAGATGAGATAATCATATGATGTCAAACTCTTGGCCTTCGGGCTTTTAAGTTAAATGATGAATGCATGGCTTTAGTGGCCGCTATTTCCTCTTCGGTTGCCTGCTCCGTGGTTCGTTTTGTCGAAGCTGGGGCTAATAGTGTAATGATTGTGTCGGCCGCCGCGGTACCGGCTGCTGCGGAGGATACTTAATGTGGTTCGCTGATGATGAACGCCCGGGATGTGTTCATTTCGGGGGAGACTTGGGTTCATGCCAGCCGGCGGTTTCTGGGCTATCCTTCGGCGGTTACGGTGGGGCGGGGTTGGAAGTATGACATAGCCAATCGGGCTTCGGAGGCCTTTTGGCGGTCTCATGACTTGACGGGCGTCAAGCGGAGCGAGTTCTCTTCGGGGCTGGCCCTAGCGCGGCTATGGTGGATGATGACATTGGGGATGATGAGGCCGTTGCCATCGCGGCTTGGCCATGCAGCTTGTTGGGTCGATCGCGGAGGCCGAGTTGTTGTTCGAAAGCGGGGAGGATGTGGGCTTCGAGTGGAGGCGACATGCGGAGGTGTACGGCATCGAGTGTTGGCGGTGATCTTCCACTTGTTCGTCGGAGCCATGGATACGAGCCGTGTGATTATGTTGACGAGTTGGTGGAGGTGGTGGATGTAGAGGAGTTTGTCGAGCGAGTTGCGAAAGGTATTGGTTAGGGCTGTTTTATATGGCGTTGTAATATGCGTAGGCGAGGAGGTGTGTGTGGAGGCTCGGGGAATTTTCATGCCCGCGGAGGGCTATGTAACTTTGCCGTTGTGTTGTAATGGATGTGTAATTATATTTGCTAAGAGTCGTCTTGAGTTTCTTGAGCGTCTTTGGCCGGAATCTGCGCGCCGGAGGTAGCCGCGTGAAGCAATGGCGCCCTGTTTCCCTTGGTGCGAGGCTCGCTCGTTGCGAAGATAGCCGTGAAGCAGCGGCGTCCCCTATTTCCCTTGGTGCGAGGCTCGCGCGTTGCGAAGGTAGCCGCGTGAAGCAGCGGCGTCCCTATTTCCCTTAGTGCGAGGCTCGGCGCGTTGCGAGGTAGCGCGTGAAACGGCGGCGTCCCCCTATTTCCCTTAGTGTGAGGCTCGCGTGTTGTGAAGGTAGCGCGCATGAAACAGCGGCGTCCTATTTCCCTTAGTGCGGGCTCGCGCATTGCGAAAGTTTGTTTGACCAATAGAAATTTCTTATTTTTATTGCTTGATTTTGTTACAAAGCTCTTTTGAATCGCGAAAGGGTCCCTTTTGGGCGCGAGGGTTCCACTGTTGAGCTTCGCTGTTGCTGCGGAGGTGTGCCCCTATGTTTTTGTGGGCCGCGGCGCATCGTCCAGCGACTCTAGTTCGCTAGGCTGTTGCGCGGTGGAATTCTTGCGGAGAGGGCTCCGCAGCCGGGTCCCAGCGCTTTGCGCCCGCCTATCCTCGTTGAAAGGCGTCGCTCGAGTTGTCGCTTGATTCGCGCCACCTTCTCACGTTCGTGTTCAGGGCAGCATCCTTCCCCCTCGGAACTTTGATTCCTTTGGTGGAGTTGCCACGGGAGAATGTTACATTCTCCATTGTGGTATCCCAGCCGAAGGAGTCTCCGCTCGGGTTGACCGCATTTTTGCGAGAGGTTCCTTGAGCTTTGCGAGGTGCTCTGGGCGGTGGCGTGGGAGGTTGCGGAGGACCGAAATGCTCTAGTTTGCCTGCATTTGGTCTTTGTTGGTTTGCGGAGATTTGGATGTTTCGCAGCCTCGGGGGGGCGCTATTTGTTGCTCTTCATTAAGCCGCGGTTTGCCTAGGGAGGTGGGGTTTGGTTTACATTTTCCATTATGGTGCCTTCGCTGGTATAGGGGTTGGGTTTTCGGAGGTATCACGGCATCGCCTTATGGGATCGAGGTTTGGCTCGGGGTGGCGGCATGGTGGCGTGTGCGGTGATGGCTACTTTCTTCACGACATGGGACTTGTGAGGGGGGTAGGCTTGGTCTTATAGTGCTCTGAAGGGTGCTCCTGGGGATCTTTGTTCCTGGAGTTGGGTGGGTGTCATAAGTGATTGGGATGGTTATGGTTTGTACGGCGGAGGTCCTGTCCTTGGTAGGTGGTGGCTTGAGGCGGTGGTGGGAGTTAAGGGCATGTCTGGCGGAGGTCCCGCCCTTGGTAGGTGGTGGCTTGAAGCAGTGGTGGGAGTTAAGGCTGTACGGCGGAGGTCCCGTCCTTGGTAGGTGGTGGCAGAAGCGTTGGTGGGAGTTAAGGCTGTCTGGCGGAGGTCACTGTCCTTGGTAGGTGGTGGGCTGTTTTTGATGTCGAGCCCCTTTCGAAAGTGCGAGTCTCGATTCTTTCCCTGCCTCTCTGCCCGGTCTCGGGAGGGTTTTGATATACTGTTGTGAGCCTGGCGGAGGTGCCGGGGTGCCGTCTTCTTCGGCGCCTCCGGCGCGCCTCATGCTCGGAGGGGCGCGGGGCGACTTCATTGCGAAGCCACAGGCGGAAGTGCGGGGGGTGCCCGTCTTCTTTGCGCCTCCGCGCGACTCATGCTCAGGGCGTGGGGCGACTTCGTGCGAGCCCAGGCGGAGGGGTGCGGGGGGTGCCCGTCTTCTTTGCGCCTCCGTGCGACTCATACTTGGAGGGGCGCGGGCGACTTCATTGCGAGCCCCCGGCGGAGGGTGCCAGGGTGCCCGTCTTCTTTTGCGCCTCCGGAAGCGACTCATACTTGGAGGGCGTGGGGCGCGACTTCATTGAAGCCTGGCGGAGGTGCCGGGGTGCCCGTCTTCTTTGCGCCTCGCGCGACTCATACTTGGAGGGCGCGGGCGACTTCATTGCGAGCCCCCAGCGGAGGTGCCAGGGTGCCGTCTTCTTTGCGCCTCCGCGCGACTCATGCTCGAGGGGCGCGGGGCGGCTTCGTTTGTGAGCCCAGGCGGGAGATGCGAGGGTGCCAGCTTTGCATAATTTAGGGTAGGGGAGTATTTTTGTTGGTTTGGCCGGTAGGGGTGCGGCCTTGCGCTGCCCCCCAGTGAGGGGCAATCCCGATTACCTTCGCTGATGATGGGGGTGGGTGGCGCCAGCCAGCCCCTTTGGTGCTATAGGCTGTGTTGCAACTTTCTCCGATGTGGGGTAACTAGCCCGCATATATTAGATAATGGTACTGCCTCATTAAAAACCTTAGCCCCTTCGCAAGGAAAAAAAGTGCAGCCCGAATTGTTCACAATCTTAACCGGAAAGAAAAACTAAAATGGAAAAAAGCAGTAATGGCCCTACAACGAGTGGAGTGCACGGTACATTGCTGCGCTAGGGGTAATAATACTGCGGTGAGGTCGTCGGCGTTCCATGTGTTGGGAGGTCGTGGCCTTCGAGGTCTTGTAGGTGGAATGAGTCCGGTCTTGTACTCTTCGTGGCGAGGTGCGGGCCCGTCCACTTGGCGACAAACTTGCCAGCCATCTTCGCGTTCTGCTTCCTGATCAGGACGAAGTCTCCGACGGGAGATCGTGCGGAGGCCGAGCCTCTTGTTCCTCCATCTTGTGGTCTCCTCGATATGCGCGCGGAGGTTGAGGGCGGCCATGTTTCTTGTCTCTTCGAGGAGGTCGCCCGCGAGTGCCTCCTCTTACGGTGAGGCATTGGAGACCCTTGGCGGCAAGCGTGCTTGATTCTTACGGGAGGACGGCCTCTTATTTCGGCCCCGGAGCTTGAGGGGCGTGAATTTGGTCGCCGCGGCTCTCGAGGAGGTGTTGTGTGACCACACCACCGGAGTGAGCTCCTCCGCCCATTTTCCTCTTGAAAGCGCGTGGACCTTCCCGGCGATACCCTGCAAGATTATGCAGTTGGCTCTTTTCAGCGAGCCGTTAGGATTGGGGGTGCCTTACGGAGCGAAGTGTATTTTAGTGCCTATTTCAAAGCCATGCTTGAAGCCATTTGTCGAACCGGGTGCCATTGTCAGGCGGTATGCTCAGTGGGGTTCGAAGCGACAGACGATCTGTTGCCGAAGAACTTTTGTGCTTGAGTAGGAGGTTATGCTTGCGAGAGGGGGCTTCGATCCATTTGGTGAAATATTCACCGCCACTCTTGCATAGCGGAGGTTCCCGGTCGGGCGCGATCGGTCCGGGATGAGGTCTATCGCCCATCGCTGAAGGGGCCAGGTGGGACAGATGAGGGTTGTCGGGGCCCCCTGGCACATTGGAGTGGTGTGTGCGTCCGGTGGCACCCTTCGCGGTCGTGACTGTGCATTGCATCGTTGAGGCGGTGGGCCAATAGAAACCCCTGCTGAACACCTTTCCTACTAGCTGCTGGGGCGTTGTGCGAGCCGCAGATGCCCTCGTGTACCTCCGCTAGAATAGCGCGGCCCACGCCGGTAGATATGCACTTGAGCCATGGGCGATTCTGAGATGCTTTATATAACTTGTTGTCAACTAGGCGGTAACCGGACCATACGCTCCACCCCTCTTTTGTTCCTCCTTAGATTGTGGCTCGAAGAGACCCTTTATGAATGCTATGATCGGGGGCTCTCAATGCCATTTGTGGATGGCGTGACGATTTCGGAGGGTCGTTTTCTTGGCAGGCAGGCGTGAAACGCCGAAGAACCGTCGTCCTATGGGGGCGGCTCAGCTCGGGCGCGACAGCCAGCGAGCTTCGTCGGCTTCAGTTATCTCTACCGGATATAGTCTTGGTTGTGACCCCTAGGAAAGAAGGCTTCCGACTTTCTTAATCGTGCTAGGTATTCTCTGCGGGTTACGGGTGCTGGCCCTGTTGTCCTTTCCGGCTGCGAGACTACCTCACGAGTCGGTCTTGATGATAGCCCTCGATGACATTGCCCCGAGCTTGTTAAGTGCTAGTAGCAAGCCGTGATACCGTGTTGTTTGTGCCTTTGGAACTCTAGCTTTGGCCGCATATCTGCTTGACTCGGTGAGGTAATAATACTGCGATCTTAGGCTCACCAGGCTCCCCAAGCTCGGATCGTGTGTCTTTGTCCATACGGGTCTAGATTTGCCGCCTAGTTGAAAGTGTAAGGGGTCCAGTCGATGCAAAAGGAAATGCGAGGGCACAGGGATTTGATGGCTGTTACGCCGACGAACCTGATTGCATGGTCTCCGTCTCGGTTGTTACCGCTATTACGCCCGCGGACTCGGGTTTTACGAATATGTTGTCGGGGAAACTCGAAGGTATGGTGATTTCATGTGCTTGGAAGTAGTGCTTGAGTTTTCTCGCTGCCATGACCACTGCGTATGCTACCTTCTCTAGCTCTGTATAATTTAGCTTTGGCCCTTCGAGGGTTTCGGAGCGTAATAGATAGGGACCCGCTTGGACTGATGTCCGTCGTCTGCCTCTTTGATGAGCACTGCGCTGACGGCATGGGGTGATGCGGCGACATAGAGGAGGAGCCCTTCGCCGGGTTACGGTGTTGCGAGGGTGGTAAGGTTTTCGAGGTAGCGCTTTGAGTTCTTGAAGGCTTCTTCTTTGCGAGGCCCCCAACCGAGCGAATCTGTGCCCTTCAATGTTTGGAAGAATGGTAGCCCCCGCTCAGCTGACCTGGAGATGAACCTGCTCGAGGGCGGTGTGGCGTCTGCTAGTCTCAGGACTGACTTTTACGTTCTTTGGAGGCTCCATTGCGGTGATTGCTGCGATTTTCGAAGGGTTGGCTTCGATTCCCTTGGCTGATACTAGGCAGCCTAGTAACTTGCCCTTGCTCACTCCGAATACACACTTGGCGGGATTGAGCTTTAGCCTAGCTTCGCGCAGCTTGACGAATGTTCTTTGGAGGTCCATGATGTGGTCTTCCCTTAGCTTGCTTTGGACTACCAAGTCGCCGGCGTGGCCGAGATGGCGCTATCGTCTCTGAACACCTCCGTTGTCATACGTGCGAAGACGAGCGGCGTTGCGGAGGAGGCCGGCCATTCTTACGGCGGTATGTTCGAAGGGGTTATGAAGCTGGTCTTTTCTTCTGCTGGTTCATCCATTTGGTGGTACCGGAGAAACAATCAAGAGTGATAATCTCTCGCACCCGCGGTACGCATCGACTAGGGGCGATTCGGGGGAGGCGGAAAGTCATCCACCGGGCATGCTTTATTGAGGCTGGTGAAGTCTACGCACATCCTCCATCGGCGGGCTCCACTGCGTCTTTGCTAAGGCTTGCTTTCTTCACCATGACAGCGTTGGATAACCAAGTGGGGTACTTGGCCAGGGTGAATGACCTCCGCATCCGAGGCGGTTCACCTGCACTGCTTATTTGCTATCCTCCTTTCATCGACATCTTGCGGAGCTTGTTTCCACGGGGGTGGCGTCGGACCTTATGTTGAGGTGATGCTCGATGAGGTCGTGACACCACCCATGTAGATCTTCCGCGGACCGGGCGAATACGTCGGAGTTCTCGCGGAGCAGCTGCGATAATTACGCCCGGGAGTCAGTCGAGTGCGGATATGGTTACTTCTCTGTTGGGGTCGAAGCTGAAAAGCGACCTTTTTGTTTCCTCATGCGGCGGGACTTCAGCGGGGCTGGCTCCGCGTCGCCTTGTGGCTGGTTTTCTTGCCTTTCCGGCCTGCTCGAGGTTGTGGGCGTTTACGCTGCCACGGTGACACGGCGTCCTCTGCATTTCTTGCTGCGTTTTGGTCTCCGAAGACGGCGATTATGCCGCCGGCGGAGGGCATCTTCATGCATAGATAGCTCGGGTGAAGGACCGCATCGAGCAGCGTTGGTGACTCCGCGACCCGAAGATGGCGTTATAGTTGTAGTATATGTCGGCGACATCGAAGGTTATGTTCTCTCGACGTGGATGGGCTCCTTTCCAAAGGAGGCGGCAAGGTAATTTTTTGATGGTCCCCACTGCTTTGCCCTCCGGCCGAAGAGAGGGTTTCGGTGGGCCGGGTAAGTTCTGTCAGGCCCATCTTGTCGAAGGTCGAGGCGACGGGATATACGTGGAGCTGCCTGGTGTCCACTAGTATCCTGGTCACTTTGTCCACCCTCAGATGTTGGTATCGATGACCATCGCATCGGTGTGGGGGTAGTCTCGAGCTTCATATCATTTGGCGTTGAAGGTGATTGGGATGTCGCGACCAGCGGCTGTTTCTATGTGGCCCCTCGTACCCACGTGGTGAACCCTCCGATAGTGCTCTTTTTTTGGCGTTTGTTGCCATGGTCCTCATTGGAGCCTCCGGTGATAGCGAGGATGACTCCGTATGGCGAGTTAAACTTGGTCGACAATTGTGCGGATTTCTTGTTTGGTGGGTCTTTGGGTTTGAGGGTGCGGGGGGAGGTGGTGGTGGCGAGGGCTGGGCTGTGGTAGTTTGGCTGCGGAGGCTGCAGGGGATGTGGCCGTGTACTCTTCTTTGGTAGTATCGTGGTTGGTCTTTGGTGAAGGTGTTAGTGTGGAAATTTGGGTAGTGGAAGCGGGTGTCTTTGGGGCCCGTAGTCGAAGGGAGTGAAGGTATAATGGTTGGAGTGGGTGTTTGCTGGTTTCCTGGTGTGGTTAACTTGCCTTTGGGAGTTTTGCGAGGCCAGCTCTCTATCCATCGCCTCTTTCCCCTTGGCGAAATCACGGGCATTGCTTGGTGTAGTGGCCTTTGCCCTCTCCTTAATAGTGGCGATAAGGTTGCTTTTTGCGGTGGCTTTGGCGCCGGTGTCTTGGTTTGGTCTAGGGGTTCTTGGAGGGTAATTTTTGTTTTGAGGGGGGCCGGTGGTTTTTGGCTCGGGTGGCGGATTATTGGCGATAGCTCGATTCGACGGCCGGCCTTGGGTAGTTATACGTGTGGGGGCGTTTGTGCTTGGTCTTTGGTTTTTGCGGAGGTCGGAAGGCCTCTATTTTTGCTTTGTGGTGGCTTATCGACTCTGCGCAGTACTTGTCCATTATCTCGTGTTGCTCTGCTAGGGTTTTAGGCGCCTCCGCTCGATTTTTGAATGACATGGACTGGGCGAATCTGAGGAGACCCTTGCGCCATGATGACACTTTGGTCGGAGACCCCTTGCCGGTTCTGGCCTTGGTTTGGAGAAACCTTCGCCCACCACTCTTGCGAGGGACTCGTTTGGCTTACGTACCACGTTTAGCGACTCCGTGTTGTTGATGAGTTCGAGTCGACCCCTTGAAGTTTGCTCGGGCGTCTCGGAGGTCGGACCGGCCGGATAAATTTGGGGCAGCGTGCAGTACCAAGACGGCGACCCCTCTTGCGATGATCACAAATGATTTGGCCATTGTGGAGTGATCTCCTCCTGCTGCTTCCACGGCTGCCTCGTAGCTCATAACGAACTGTCTCGGGTGGAGGCCCCGTTGTATCTTGGCAAGTGCTAGTGGGCGTATGGGAGGCCATTCCGCGATCGAAGTCGCGTGGGAGGCGGGGATTTGGGATCGTAATGATGATTCTGCGGAGGCTACGCTGGCGTGGCGGCGGTGTCATCTCGATGGGAATGGAAGGGTATAGGCCGACTTATCGCGGAGGGTTGAGGGTTGCGGGTCTTTGCGGTGGTTGGTCTGTTGAGGTGGCGGTGGGGTTGGCGGGGCGGGGCTTGCCCTGGCGGGGGTTGTGGATGATTGCGGGGCTGCGGCTGCCCTCCACCGGTGACTTCTTACCTGGCCGCCTCGAGCTCTTTGGTTGATCCATGCTAACTTCGGTCTGGTGGGCCCGGCTGTTCCTGGCGTCGCGGTACGGCGCCTCCGATCCGTGGGCACTGTAGCAACCTCCTCTTTTCTGCGATCTGGGCTTGGAGGGCCTCGGTGCTGCTCCCCTTGCTCGGTTTCCTCCTCTTCATCTTCTCGCGGCGCTTTGAGAGCCCCTTGGAAGCGGATCTCTGAGGGTTATTTCGGGGGGCGGAGACCTCTCGCGCTTGTGGTTGACGGTAACCAAGCGCAGATCATATACGTCAACATACACCAAAACAACCTAGAAATAGGGTCTATAATCTCACACATTCCATAGTTTTGGTGTATATTTGGCTTTCGTGTACAAAGACGAGGATATGTGCACTTTGGGCCAAAATACAAAGAAAAGAAGAATAAAAACAATAAATACAAAAAGGCCCAAAGGGAGACAAATGGCAAGCCAATCCAACTTACCTCGGTTGGGTCAAGATTCTAAAGCTACAAACACCAAGACACGGCCCAACACGATGAAACAAGGCGACACGCCAAATTTGGGGCTGACTTGAACAGCCGGGAATGCATCAGCACCCTAGGGTGCTGACGCACCCATCTTCTTTGGTGGGGGCGAGCGGCGGCGTGGCGGTTCCATTACTCCGAGGAACGCGTCGGTGGCGAGACTTGACAGTGCGGTGAACCTCCAAACCGACCATCCTTGGTCGGTTTTGCCATAATGGAGGGAGGAGGACATTTTACAAAGAGCCCCCTACATTCAAGCTATAAAAGGACCCCCTCTCCTCTCATTTGTAGACACCAATTTTCACATACAACACAAGGAGGGCCACAATGTAGAGAGGAAGCTCCACTCTTATTCTTCTTCCTCCTTCTTAGTTCTAATGGAGAGTGAGAGAGGGAAGGCTAGAAGAGGGTTTGGCCTCTTCTCCATGGAGTCCCGGTGTGCCTACAGGTGCATTCTGGATCTTGGGTGGCGGAGTGCGGACTTGTCGGCACCCGCCACGCTTGTACCTCTACAACCTTCTAATCATTTTGGGTAAGAATGGTTTGTGTCCCTCTTCGGCTTATTACTCTTAAGCATATTATCTAGCTGTTATAGAATTGCGGGATTGATAGTCATTCCTTGGGGCGATGCTGCGGTAGAAGGACCGAGGGGCCAGGTAAGCCTTGTTAACACGCTAGAGTAATAATCACTAGTGTAGGCGTGGTGTCTAGACTAAGGGTTTTCTATCTTTTGTGGCGCATCCCACGGTTGAGGGGGTAGGCGGCTGGGTTGTAACGACCTTGTCCGTCCCTTGTAATCCCCCACGTTGGATGTGGCACAGTGCAATTGCGGACACTGCATCCTTTGGGCGTGGGCGGTGCGAAGTGAGGACATAACAGCCAAGTGATCCCTCGCTAGAGAGAGTTTGAGCCCATAAAGATACCTCACCACCCATAGTTATCCTAGGGTGACTCTTTTTGAAGAGTAATCAAACAACGTTCCTCGTGGAAATACGATACCCTGAATACTTAGGGTGAAATGCTATAACGACAATTCCGTGCGCTTGCGGATTCTTACGCATACGTTAAGAAACGTCAACAAGCATTTTCGCGGTATTCTCAAGGGGCGGTAGTCATAATTCTCTCTCGAGCCTAGAAAGCATCCGTGTGTTGTATCCAAAAACAAAAAATAGTTATTTATTTTTCTTTTTCCAAAATGAAGCCTACACTTATTCAAAATCCTTTTTTGCTTCAACGGGGAGTTCCTGAGCCAAAATCTTTTTTCAAAATCAAAATTTTCAACCGAGGCCATGAACTCCACCCTAAATTTAAAGAAAAAAAAAACCTTTGGTTCGGGTATACTCCTTCTTTGGTGACCATTTTGAAAACCTGTGTAACCACCTATGAGATTTCGAGGAGTTATAATCTTGCCTCGGCATTCTGGCATGATTTAAATTCACATGTGGAATTTGTTTACGCTCTCCCTCTTCGGAAAGCAAAACAATAGTACACTATTGTCGTAGGAAGTTTGAATGGGGACTGAGAAGAACTCAAAAGACAATTTTTGTCTAGCATTCTTCCCCATCAATGCCTACCAAGGACAACTCTCGATCTCAAGTAGGATGAGAAGGAGTCCATAGGTGCAACCTAGGCCGGGTTTATAATATTTATACATGATGGCCTAGACTTGTCATTACCCGATAGTGTGCTTTTGCATATCTTTTGTTGGTCTTGACATAGATGCTGCCCTATGCCTTGACATGACCGTTAGAGGGGATTTTGCACGTAAACCTACAACGGAACATAGGAAAACCCTTGAACACATCCTAGAGAAGCTTGCTTCTCCCGTTGTAGAACCTATTCCCATCCACATTAAGGGCATGTCAAGCATTGAGGAGCCCTCATCGGTCGAGCCATTCCCGTACCGCCATTGGAACCGACTATTGAGCCCCTCTCGGAACCACCTAACACCCGAAGAAAGGAATGCTTCGTCGCCCGGAGTTCGCGATTGAATTCAAGGATGATGGCGGAACCTCGTAAAACCGAGGTGCGCTTAGACTTCCATATCTATCTCATCCTTGATTTCAATCTTCTCATAGGCTACCCTCTTGAAAAAAAAATTCATAAAAAAACCTATAGGGGCCGTGATGAGAAGTTGGGAAAGATTGCTTCCGGCTCTCACCTAGATGCCCCAAAAGCGAAGCATCTTCCCAGCAAAACCCGATTCGAGGAGGCGAATTCATAACTCTATTTGCTTCACCCAAGTTGCTACGCATCTTAGTGAAACGAAACACACTGTCGCCCTCACTCGAACAAAAGTCATGTCCCTTCGGCCAATAAAACATTGTTCTTGACAATGGTCAAGATTCAATGTTCGTCCCTTCATGTCACATCTTTTTTGAGGATAAACCCACATGTGCCATGGACATGCACGACGCGACAACTCTTGAGACCAAGTGGAAATCTGTTTTTTCGAGCATAACAAGTTGTCACTTGAGACTTCTTACATGCTCACCTTTGGGTCTTCTTAAGTTTGTTTTGCTTCTAGCCGAAAGTGCTTCCACGAAGACCACAACCATCTCTTGGTTCTCTTTGTAAACCTTTTTAAGAGAATGGTAGCAAATCTCGTAGTAGCATGATGGCGCTAACCTTACAGCAGCGTAATGCTAAATTCTTAGTGGTGAAACCGGGAACTTCACCACCATCAGTTCTGGGGCGTTTTCCCACGGTCAAGCTTACGACCATAAAGAAAGCCTTTGCCAGAGATACCCTGGACTATCATAAAAAAAACACAAATAGTCTTTCTCTCTCTTCTTATTAATAAAAGCAAGAACATGTTATCAAGTTAGTATGCACCTTCGGGTATTCTTGTCGCTAACCATTTCAGGTGGAGATCGATTAAGAAGAACAAAGAGGCATGACGGCAGCGAGAACACATGAGGGCTACATCACCAAAAAAAAAATTATGATGTTCATGGGTGATGGAACATGCTCAAGAGGAGGGCGGGACCTTACACACTTGACTTTTTACACAAAAGTCTAAGTGTGGGGAAGATGGTGACAATCCCAAGTTCCATCCACCAAGGGATCATGCAAAAAAAAAAAATGATGAGTGAATAAAAGATGATGTCAGCCCTGCCTTGCTAAAAAAAAATTAAAAAAAAGATGAAAAAAAAAAAAAAAAAAAGAGAAGAAGATAGAAAGTGAGAAAAAAAAAAAAAAAGTGAGAAAAAAAAAAAAAAAAAATTTGATGTTGAAAAAAAAAAAAAAAAAAAAAAAATGTTGTTAGAAAAAATAATTATAGACTAAAAAAAATTAGAGGAGAGGAGCAGGTCGGTCTCACACGGTCAAGATAATGTCTTGCTGACTCCACCCTTCATTGCTTCAACAAGCAAGAAGGGCTTGTCTCCTATCCTTTGCGGCTACAATCAAGGCCTATGGTCTGTACACACTAAGTGTGTTTGTGTCCTAGCCTTGAGAAGCACACCTGGCGAGAACCATCATGCAAACCGCAAACAACAAATTCAACAGCGTCATCCACTTATCTTTGTCGGTACTTATACTTAGGTATGCAAAGGTAGCGTTCACCAAAACTTCACTCATTTTATCTCCATGAAAATAAAAATTCCATGCTTCCCTTGCTATGACATATGCTTTGAGTTTGGGTGTGTCTACATAGGCATATGTAAATGCATTCATAGATCTTTTAAATTAAGCGTGGTGCTTAGGTTAAAAATGATCTCCTTTCACCAAAACTTTGACATGGTGTCAAAACTAGGTTAATGAACTTAGAGCTCCGTTGTCATGATCTTTGGGAGTATCTTGTGTTTGGAGATAAATCAAGGCTATGCTTACCTTTGCTTCTTTATATGAGCCTTGCTTGAGTGATGTTATGGTGAACAAATAAAATAAAAATAAAATAAAATAAAGTTGTCATAATAAAGGCTCCACGGTGTTCATTCTATAAGAGCCATGTGTTTTTTTTCTTTTGTTTTGTTTTCTTTGTTTGAATAAACCAGGTATAAGAATAAGTGTGGGGGAGATCTCTCAAGCATACAATCACACCCATCGAGATCTTCCCAACACAATGCACAAACCCCAAGCAACTCACGATGGAGAAGGGCGAGGCGAACAACTATCATTAACTCCTTCCTCTTCAAAGCGATTGGTTTGTGCAACTCCTCTCTCACATCCTATAAAAAGTTTTGAAGTCGAAATTGAACAAATCAAAAAAGACAAAACTTCTTGAAAAAAAAACTCCATCTCTAGTCTACCAATTGATTCATGGCATGCATACACTTTATTCCTCGCCAAAAACCATACTTTGATGAGCAACTAAGCTGTTAGGGACCCCATGTTCATCTAAACAATTGAGCTTTGAGATATGGTAGAATGACTTGATGCTTGCTCTCTTATGCAATGAGACTTGGTTTTATTTTCAAAAATTCAAATAAAGCATGCTCTGGTTTGATTTAGACAAATTCCTACCAAGGACTGAATAATGACATGAATATCCACTATAGCTACTTCCCTCTTTGTATTGAGTTTTGTCAGGCTCTGTGATCTGTGTTGAGAGAAGCTCATACTCCCAAGATCGAAAAAAACATTACACCCACATATACACGCCAATTCTCACTGCGAGAATTGCGCACAACATGCACCCTTACCATCCACCAAATAAATACTCCATCCATGTTATACCATGATCATCTCTTGTTATCAGAAAAGTATCATGCGTAAAAGAGAAAACAGACTCTGAGAAAAAGTATGAGAAAAAGAAAATATGGACAAATGTCCCGAATAAACGCAGGAAGTCAATTACTTCGTCAAAAAAAAAAGAAAGAAAAAAAAAGTATTTGTATTTCTCCAAAAGCATACAAAATGAAAAAGAGATCATGAGTCAAGGAGTAACCACAAAAATACCAAAAATATTTTCCACACACTTTGAACATTCCCGATCTAGGAGTATGGCACTTCCCTCCAATGATCGAGTTTGACCCGACAAAACATCTGAGAGGTGCGTATGCAAAACTCCACTCCAAAGATCCACAAAAAAACCCTGCAAAAAGATAGGATGAGTGAGAGCAAAGAGTGCTTTGGCAAGGAAATGCAAATGAGTGACTATGTTAGAATCAACCATGGAGCATTGCTATTTTATCTTCAAAAAAAAATTCAAAAATCAACAAGTCTTTGCACATGAGTAGTAGCAAGGAGATAGGAATTCATGTCGTTCCATTGCTCAATTGTTCAAGATAACTTGGTAGCCACTTTTGAATGCTCACGGCAAGCAGTGAGGCACGGAATAACTTGTATGCAGGTCTACATCTTGGAGATTGAACCACTTTAGTCCCTAAGCCTTCACTTTCGAGAGGGCGAGCAAAGGGCTAAGTGTGGGGAGTTTGTTGACGGTAACCAAGCTGCAGATCATATACCGTCAACATACACCAAAACAACCTAGAAATAGGGTCTATAATCTCACACATTCCATAGTTTTGGTGTATATTTGGCTTTTGAGGTACAAAACGAGGATATGTGCACTTTGGGCCAAAAATACAAAGAAAAGAAGAATAAAAACAATAAATACAAAAAGGCCCAAAGGAGACAAATGGCAAGCCAATCCAACTTACCTCGGTTGGGTCAAGATTCTAAAGCTACAAACACCAAGACACGGCCCAACACGACGAAACAAGGCGACACGCCAAAGCCGGGGCTGACTTGCGCCAACAGGTGCGACCGCGCACCTTAGGTGCGGCGCACCCATCTTCGGCCGGGTGGGCCGAGCCGACGCGCGTGGCGGTTCCATTACTCCGAGGAACGCGTCGATTGGCGTGCTTGACAGTGCGGTGAACCTTGCCATAATGGAGGGAGGAGGACATTTTACAAAGAGCCCCTACATTCAAGCTATAAAAGGACCCCCTCTCCTCTCATTTGTAGACACCAATTTTCACATACAACACAAGGAGGGCCACAATGTAGAGAAGAGAGGAAGCTCCACTCTTATTCTTCTTCCTCCTTCTTAGTTCTAATGGAGAGTGAGAGAGGGAAGGCTAGAAGAGGGTTTGGCCTCTTCTCCATGGAGTCCCGGTGTGCCTACAGGTGCATTTGCGGATCTTGGGTGGTGGGAGTGCAGGACTTGTCGGCACCCCCCACGCTTAATACCTCTACAACCTTCTAATCATTTTAGGTAAGAATGGTTGTGTCCCTCTTCGGCTTATTACTCTTAAGCATATTATCTATTTGTTATAGAATTGCGGGATTGATAGTCGTTCCTGTTGGCGGTAACCAACGACATATTTTTTCCGTCAACTTACTACCATAAAGGGAGTAAAATTAAACCTTTTTATACTCATATACTTTCATCACTAATAAATTCCACTTGTAGTGTCTTGTATTTTATTTTGCGGATTTATAATAAAAGCAAGTGGAAAATGTCGACCAAAAATACGCCTTAGGGATAGCGCATTATTGCAAAATCAAGCCCAAGAGCAAATCGACCCAAAACATCAAATATGGGCGAGCACAGCCCGGCCCACAACTTTCGGGGCGAAGACGACACCCCACGAGACCCGGGCCGGCCGAGCCAGGGGTGCGGCGCGCACCACCAGTGCGGCCGCACCCTCCCCGAGGCGGTTCGGCCTAGCCTCGGGAGCGGTTCGTGCACTTTCAAACGGGGTTTCCCGCCTGCGTTGGTCGGTTTGCGCATACAAGGAAGGTTTACCAGGTCGGTTTTGATGTAAATTAGCACTTAGGCCCCTCCTCCAAGTGTATAAGTAGGCCCCCTCTCTCCCTCTCTCTACACACACCATTTGGAGCCTCCTCACTTTCTACTCTTCTTCTCCTCTCCTCTCTACTCCTCTCCTCTCTACTCCTCCACTTCTCTAGTTCTTTTAGTCTTTAGTAGTATTTGGAGCAAGGCTAAGCTTCATTGGAGAGCTTGTACTTGGGAGAAGGAATATTGGGTATGAATACATTTATGGTTTGTCCTCAAGTCTTGATCTCATATGCTTGTGCAATAGAGCTAGAGTATTTACATGTTATATTCTTGACATGTTGTTCTCGACACAATCATGATAGAAGAACTAGACTATAGTTCCTATGTCGTGGTTAGTCGTATAGAACTTAGGGCCTAACCATTCGTGCCATGTATTTGAGTAGAGTAAGAGTTGTCTTTGAGGTGGTAGTTCGTTGTGCCCTTTCCCGGGTTTGCTCGTGCCCTATTCGACCATCCGTAGGGTGGAGGCCATGGGGACATGGTAGTGTCCTAGTATGCGGACGTGGTGTCCGGATGCGGTATCCTTCGAATATGAGTGCATGCCACGGTTGAGGGGGTAGGCGGCTTGGTCGTGACAAGCCTTGACCGTCCCTTGAAATCCCCACGTTCGTGTGTCTTTGTAGGAGTTCGTAAATGCCTTCCTTCGAGGGCGGATGCTCCGGAGGTCTCCCCGTCCATCTCACTCTCGACCCTAAAACTCTAGTCATCTATGTTTGCATGATTATTAAGCGGTTCTTTGCACTGACTACTTTAGAATGCCTGCTCCACTTAGGATTATTCTTTATTCTTTATTTTCCTTTTATCCTTGAGGTTGGCCCAAGTGTGTGTCACACTATCTTAAAATATCATGACTTACCCCCTGTATTGAGTATTGGTCAATTTTGCATAGACATGTCGTCTTGTTCATGCCCCCGCTAGAGTCCTACACCATGCCCTCCTTTGGGAAAATATAAATAACGATACCCTGAATATCTCCGGGTGAAATGCTACAACGGTATTTCCGTGCGCTTGCGGACTTGTTGCGTAAATGCTTCTGAATGCCACGACATCCGTGGCGATGGTATTTGGAATGTAACAATTCGGTGAAGTCGTTGTGGGGAGTCAACTTTGTGGTTCCCGGTGCTCTTGCCTTTTTGGCACTTGCGCTTAGGAAACGCATACAGTTCCTTGGGGCGATGCTGCGGTAGAAGGACCCGAGGGGGACGGGTAAGCCTTGTTAACACGCTAGAGTAATAATCACTAGTGTAGGCGTGGTGTCTAGACTAAGGGTTTTCTATCTTTTGTGGCGCATCCCACGGTTGAGGGGGTAGGCGGCGGGGTTGTAACGACCTTGTCCGTCCCTTGTAATCCCCCACGTTCGGATGTGGCGTAGTGCAATTGCAGGACAACGTCCTTTGGGCGTGGGCGGTGCCCGAAGTGAGGACATAACAGCCAAGTGATCCCTCGCTAGAGAGTTTGAGCCCATAAAGATACCTCACCACCCATAGTTATCCTAGGGTGACTCTTTTGAGTAATCAAACAACCGTTCCTCGTGGAAATACGATACCCCGAATACTTCCGGGTGAAATGCTATAACGACAATTCCGTGTGCTTGCGGATTCTTACGCATCGTTAAACGTCAACGCCACCGGTTCTTTGGACCATAGCCCCTCGGCCTGCGGGCGCCGCCTTGCTAGGGCGTTAGGGCCTTCTTCCGGTGACCTCCGATGCATCGGGATGGACCAGGGGTCGAGATGACGGGTCCTCCCGCTCCGCAGCCGGGCGCGAGCCGCCTGGTTGGGTGGTGGCCGCATGTCGATTGCTTGATGGGTTCGATCTGCGGGGTCCCCCTCGGGCGGGGTTGTTCTGCCGCGGCGCCGGGCTTCGGGTTCGGCGAGTGACTGCATGGCTTCGGGCTTTTTTGTGTCGGTCCCCACGGACGGCGCCAACCGGTGGGGATCGCTCCGCTCCCGCCCTAGCCTTCGCCCTGAGAGGAGGGAAGGGGGGCGAGGGCTTCCCTACGGGGTGAGTCGAGAACACAAACGAGAAGCGGGAGGCCCTCCGGTCTTCCGGCCTTCGGCTGGAGTTGCCGAGGGCCAGGGCGATCGGAGGGTTCCCGGCCTCCGAAGGAGGAGAGATAAGGCGACGCGGGAGGTGAGGCGCGGATGCAATAAAAAACGAGTAAATGGCGCTTAAACTGGCCAACAACCGATCCCTTTGCCTGAGCCTGTACCCGGGTATTTATAGGAATATAAGGGGTCAGGGGGGCTGATTTACAATTTGGTACATGGTAGGTAGGGGAACACCCACTTACAACTGGGCCCCCACAGGGGCAAGCTAGTAACTATTCGTACAAGGTTAGTACAGGGAAATATACGTGTGACTTCTCCTTCTTTGGGAATCATAGGGTTTCCCAGTGCCGGCCGCCGGTGCCGAGCGGTTGCGGAGGGGATGACTCCGGAGGGGTCCCTCCGCTAGACCTTCCCGCCGCTTGGGCTCGCGCCGCTTGATGAGCTCCCTCCGCCGGCGCTCCCTCCGCGGCATAGGGGGCCGCCTTGCTCCTGGCCTCGATCGCCGACTTCAGAGGTTACCCTTGACGGAGGGGTGAAGCCTCGCCACTCGTATACTAGCGAAGGGTTCATCCGCTCTATTGGTCCCTACAAGACTTCATAACTTGTTAAAGGAGATTAGTTCTTGGCCCCGTAGTGAGGCTGCTTGGGGGCTGCCGGGGCTGGCGAGGGTCACCCTCCCCCAACGGGGCCGGCTCACGAGTATCACGATCCAGGTTGTGGTTGACTTTAAGTTTGTCATGCAGCGTGTTTGAGGAAACAGGGCATGATTGGCATTGATGAACGCTCTTAAGGGCGGAGATTGTTGAGGAGCGCATATTGGAGCCGTCACGTTGATGAACGCTTTGTCAGAGGTAGGGCATTGGAGAATGCCTCTGTGTATGCATAAGTGCTAAAGAACACATTACAAGTCAGAGTAATGGAGAGCAATATGGCGAAGCAAACTTTATTAAGTACTGAAAAGTACGGAATACATATCTGCTTTATTATGGAGGTGCCGTGAGTGGCGCATCTATCTAAGCTCCCTTGGGAGAGGTGAGCTTGGACGTCTTGGCGAGGACATCTGGCGCGGGGCCATCCCTGGTGATGCGCTAGAAGGAGGTCGGCGCAGTTTGGAGTGCCTTAGCCGGAGTGTAGGAGGTCGACGCCTCGTAGACGGTGGAGAGCTTTGCCATCTGCTTGGGGACTTCTATGGCCTCGGCAATGTCGAGGCTCTCAGCCTCACAGGGATGGGCCATTGTAGATTGGCCCTGAGTGACAGGACGCCCTTGGGGTTCGGCATCTTCAGCACTAGGTAGGTATAGTGCGGGACCGCCATGAACTTGGCGAGTGCTGGCCGGCCTAGGATGGCGTGGTAGGCGCTGTCAAAGTCAATGACGTAGAAGTTGATCCATTCCTTTCAGAAGTTATGTTCCGAGCTGAACTATACGGGAAGTGCTATCTCCCCCATAGGATTGGAGGCCTTGCCCGGCACCACGCCCTAGAAGTTTCTTTGTGGTGGGTTTGGAGGCCCTTATGCGTGAGGCCGAGCTCGCAAAAGGCATTAGCGAAGAACAGATTGATCGCACTGCCTCCGTCGTCGGCATCTTGTCATATCGGACTTTGTGGAGATTGGCACGAGGACGGCGGGAACCCGCCCATGTATGGGATCTCAGCCCAATGGTCGGAGCGGTCGAATGTTATGGGGACCTCGGAAGATGGCCAGTAGTACGGTTCTGCAGGCAGCGTTCCTGTAGCGATGGCGTTGACCCTCCGCAGTGTTGTCTTGCGGTCTCTCTTGTTCTCGGTGGAGGAGATTCCCCCAAAGATCATTGCTGCCACCTTTATCTTGTGCTTGAAACCTCTGCCACTTCCTGGGGGTGGCTTGCGGTCATCACCGCCATCCTTGCCATCATCCTTCCTCTGGCGCTTGAAGACCTTTGGGAGGAAGTCGCAGTCACGCATCTTGTGCTTCCTGTTCTTGTGTAGCGGACAAGGACCATCAAGCACATTGTCATAGTCGTAGACCCATTTGCCGCAGGAATATGTGATGGCGTTGATGATGCGGTTTGAAACGCTGCTTATTTGGAGCTCTAGACCCTTCTGGTTTGTCTCGCCGATCATCATCACAGCGGTCTTGGTCGCTGGGTCGCCGATCATCAGGGCGATGGGAATCATGGCGCCGATTGTCCCGGTCGTCGTGGTTCATCATGCACATCGGCCTTTTCTCCATCGGCATACCCGTTGGCCATAGTGAGCATGGCGGATATAGAGGTCGGGGCCTTGCGGTTGAGCTTTTCCTGTAGGCGCCTGTGACCGAGGCCGCTAATGAAGTATGTAATGACCTCAGCACCGAAAAGCACTGTATGTTGTCGCTCAGTTTGTCGCTCAACTTCTGGTAGACACATTGGAGGTCACGCTTGGTACCCGGGCGCTCGTATGTGGAGATGTAGTTTTTTGTGAGCGCGGTTTTCTCTTCTTCCCAGTTATAGAGCGAATTTTCTTTGAGGCTTGTCAGCCATTGTAGCACGGCAGGCACCAACTGAGCTGGGAGGTAATTGGCCATCACCTTAGGACCTCCTCTGGCGGCGGAAATGGCTGTAGCGTAGGGGCCTAAAGCCACCGCGCTTGCCAGGATGGATTTTGCCATTGTATTTTTGGTCTTTGGATATCCCGAAGCCCTTGGGCCACGCGCAACCATCGAGCTCCCCCGAGGTAGGCTTTGGGAGCTTGAGTGAACTCGATTTCGCCATCCGCATCATAGCCAGTGCTATAGTTGTCGGCACTCTGGTGCCGCCGGCTGTTGATGATGTGTAATGGCGTCAAACGGCCACGGTCTCCCGTTTTGCCCCCGATTGACCTCTTGGTCATTGTCATCGCCGCACCTCCACCGATGCGGCGAGGTCCGTAGCCACCGCGCTGTCATGTCGGGTGACCCGAGAATCGGAGCGATTATTAGATCTAGAAATCACGGTGGGCTCCTCGCCATAGGAACATTGACTTGGCAATGTGCCGCTTGAACCATGTTGAGGATCTTTTAGACATCGGGGCTATCGCCCATCTGTTCGATCATAGTAGTGGCGACGGCGAGGTTGGCGCTTGGGTTTGGTTGATGTTGCGATCGTCCAGCTCGAGGAACTCTGGGTGGAGGTCACGGTTGATCGACCGCCCTTGGCTATCGTATTGCGCCATGAGGCGCCCCGCTCCACTTGGCTCGAGTGTTCGTGGTGGGTTGCGTGGCTCGCGTTCCTCTAGCGGCGTAGGCGATGCTGCTCCGACATCTCCCCTTCTATGGTTGGCTCGTCGAGGCTTATCTGCAAGATCTGCAACTGGTGGGGAGGTGATGTCACCGCTTGCTCGGTGGAACTCTAGATTTCTTGGCTCTCCTGCCCTTCTTGAATGGTAGAAAGGGAGACGTCGGGGAGCCGATGGATGCCGACCATGTTGGCGTCAGGTCAAGCCCCGAATCCCCTGGGCTCTTTGTTGTCACCGTATTATTCGGCGAGTAGCATGAGGCGGATCTCTAGTATGTCATGGCTGCATTGTCGAGCCCCAGAGGAGCAATGTTCGGCATGTTGGCGTCGGAGGCCGTGGTGGGTGGCCCTAGCGGTGTATCTAAGTAGGGCCAGAGATGGATTTCCCGGCCCTCCGAGTCATGAGTGATGATGACATCATCCTGAGGGCGCCCCTGCGATGGTGATGCGAGGGCGAGCATGCACAGCGGCTCGGTGAGGACGTCCTCAGCAAGAGTCATCTCGTGCGGTAGAAGTCCTTGGACCGCAGGCGCTGGGGGCGGCGCGGCTATGAGGACGCCGTTGTTGGTGTCAGGGGAGTCGATCTTTAGCCCGCTAAGGTCCGGGGGCACCAAAGGCGGCGCCTCTAGATCAGATCTGAAGAGTTGTTGTCGATGAATGATGCCCCCTCTCTGGGCCACGGTCACGTCGTGGCCACCCTCAAGACGCTCTTGGCGGTGGCGGTGATGAGGTTGGCGTTCCACCACCACATTGTTGATGTAGTCCCTCACCAGATTGGATCTGGGCCGAGTCTCGCTGTGCACCATGTGGCCATCCGGCGTGGTCTTGACGAGGATGCCGCCATACAGATGCGGCCGCTGGTGCCGTCGATGAGGCCGATTGGCCGCCATGTCTCCTCCTTCTTGTTGGCCGCGGCGAGGTCGCAGCAGCCTGACCGGCTACCTCCCCAGGACGGAGAGAAGCGCTGGGCGTAATGCCTTGGCCATCGGGAGCGTGGGGGAGTGATGGTTCCCGCACTGGCCAAGGGCTGACTCAGCGTTGGTGATGCACTCCAGTAAACCCAGGTTGGAGCGCTCAAGGTACTCCATGAAATCATCATAGGGGTTAACCCTAGGTACATACCGTGGCAGCGGCGACCTGACGCCCCATAGGAAGATCCACGAGGGAGATCTAAAAGGCATTCTATCCAGCACCAAGGTCAAAGATGTCGAGACTGTCGGCGCCGGATCGATTGGCACAATGCCCGCCGGGGAAGGAGCCGGTAGGGCAATGATGACCACGAACCAAGGAAGCGGGGCTGCTAGAGCCCCGAGGTCGATCCGCGCCCACCGTGATGGCGATGGCTGGAGCAGGTGTTGCTGGAGTCACAATGACCGGAGCCGAGGTCATGGCGTCCACAACAGCCGGTGCAGGCGAGGTTGGCGCATCCGGTGAGTGTTGGCGGTCATTATCAAGCATTTAATACCACCAACTCGAGGTTCATTCCAAGGGAAATAAACAATCTCATGGTGCATATGCATTTATTTCTAACCTAGTTCCACTTGTATTGGTAGAAAACATGTTTTGCGGTATAAAAGTGGAAACAAGTACAAATACGCCCAATCAACAATGAAAGCACAAAACCGGATTGCGCCTTGTCAAGGGAGGGCCAACAGTCCGAAATCGGGCAAAAACGGGCCGATGCACCTATGGGACAATGAACCAAAGTGGGCCAAGAGGCGGCACGCGAAAGCTTTGCTCGAGCGGGCCAAACCCGGGCGGCGGCCCCTTGCGGCGGCCGGCCGCGCATCGGTACGGCTCCCGATCCCGCTGGCTTCGGCCGACTTTCACATGCCGAAATGTTGAGGCGGGGAGAAGATGGTGCAAAGTTGTTTGGCGCCGGTTTTCTCCGCCAAAGTGCCTAAATTTTGGCCTCACTTCATGTATAAATAGGGGGCATACCCCCTCTAAAGCATCAAGACACAACCATTCACTCACTCATTTTTTTTTCCACTCACACACTCCACTCCATCACTCACACTTAGTACACATTGGAGTAGAGGAAAGGAGCCAAGTTAGAATTAGAAGGAGTGAGAGAGGAGGAAGTGTGGAGAAGAGGAGTAGCGACCCCTACGCCTCGAGGAGGACGGAGTTCGAACTTTGTCGCCTCCGTCTCTCGCATTTGTACCTCTACGGATCATCCTCTTGGTTTTGAGTAAGAGATCCGTGTTCTATTTCAAACAATTATCTTCGAGTTTAAATTATTACTTTAATTATACGTTCACGGTTCGTTGTTTACCATATCGGTAGATGCTCTAGTAGAGGACTCATTGATGAAGACGGATGCTCGGCCAATGCTAGAGTACGTGATAAGTAGTGTAGGCGTGGTGTCTAAACTACAAGTCACCCTCGTTTACCAATCAGTCCCACGGTAGTGAGGTAGGCGGCGGTGGTGACAGCCTTGTTTGACCTTAGTATTCCTCCACGTTCGGTTGTGCGGTAGTCGGAGGCGGACCCTTTCAAGCGGACTAGGGGAGAGCCGGTGGCTACGTGAACGTATAAGAAAAGAAGTAATTTGGCTTTAGGATAATCCGGCGTAGTAGAAACTCACTACCCGGTTCACCCTTTCCATCTTCATCCTAGTAGCTAGTCGAGCGACTTTAACACCCGTTCCTCGTGGAAATCGATACCACGAACACTTAGGGTGAAGTGCTACAACGTTATTTCCGTGCGCTTGCGGACTATTACGCTACGCTAAGAAACACCAACAAGCATTTCTGGCGCCGTTCTTGGGAACGGTTGTCGTTATAGTCTTCGAACCTAGTCTACCCGTGTATCCTACATTATCCATTTCCACCCCGCCATTAAAACAAAAATCTAAAAAAAATTATGGAGCACTCAACTATTGCAAAACATGCGCTCCGAGTGGCGAGCTCTTAGAACGCCCATCTTCTTCGAAGCCCATCACGGCTTGAGTTATGAGCTCCGTCTGGCCTACGGCCATGGTTGGGATCAGTCCTTCTCGGGTTATGATTACGAGAATCCATACCATCACCGAGGGAGTTTGAGCAACTCGTGCTTGCCTCACCATTGAAGGCATGTCACAAGACACGTTAAGGTGGAAGCTATTCCCTTTCTCACTTGAGGGAGAGAGCGAAAGCGATGGTTCGACCACAACGTAGGGAAGGTAGCGGTGATTGGGAGGAATTGCGGGCAAGGTTTTGCCAAGCTTTCTTCCCTATATCGAATTGCTTCCCTCCGTCAAAAGAGATACTCGCTTCCAACAAGGGGAGAAGAGTCGTTAGGTGCAGCACAGGGGACAGATTCTCAATTTTAACGAGGTCGGGTCGAACTATCCATTCCCGACCATGTGCCGCCAGCATTTCCATTTGGGTTTGACTAAAAGTACGCCTCGGTTAGACACGGCAGCGGGAGGGTCGTTTACACACAAAACCACGGAGGAAGGGAAGCCCTTTTAGGCCGAATACTTGAAAACACCCTCCTCTAGAACCCATCCGTGTTGAGCGGTGTCCGACGAGGGTTTCGTCGCTTCAAGCCGAACCTCCGAAAATACGGACCCGAACCAATGGAGGAACCCCTTCCGGGAGACCTCCCGTATATCGAGGGCGTATTTCTTGAGGATTTCGGAAATACCTCGAAATACGAGTCGGTAAAGAGACCACCAGTTCCTATCACCCCTAGAGAACCTTTAATAAGACTCTCTCACGAGAGTCAATCATGGGGTTAACATCTTTCATGAGCAGCGAATGGGTACACGAGCGAGTCGTCTTCCGAAGAAATTCGGATTCGTACTCCCTCGTTCCCCATTCAATGCATAATAAAAGAAAACAGGAAACGGTATTGTATAACCCAACCGTGGGCATTAACATCATGTCGAAACCTATGCCCAAACTTATTTTGAGGAAGAGAAACGCCGGCCCACAATAAAAAAACTTTTAGAACCGATATGCGTTCACTTCTCCCGGGGTTGGGGGTTGTTGGTATTTTTAACGTTACACACGAGATAAATCAGCAAGCGCACGGAAAGTACCGTTGTAGCTTTCACCCGGAGTATTCGAGGTATCGATTTCCACGGGGAACGAGAAGTGAACTAGGAAGAATTAAGGTCGTCCAAGACAGGGTAGGAATAATATTTTGGGTAGGAAGAAAGGGGTTCTCTAGGGTTTTCCCAAAATTACTAAATTACTAATGTTAGGGCTTACTAAATTCCACTTGCTTTGGGCAAATTGACCTTTCCGATTCTCGAAAAGGCGGGAGGCGGTGTCGGGAAGGCCACCAAAAGCTCTACGAAAACACCAACACGCACGTGGTGGACTACAAAGGCCTGGTCGGATTTGTCACCTCGGGGCTACCACAACTATTCCGTAGTGTTGGGCGCAATCTCGGGTAAACTCTAGCCTAGACACCACGCCTACGCTAGCGGATCTGAAACTAGTCTCGCGCTAAGACTAGAACCTTCGATTCGAACGGAGATCCGGCAAGTAAAATAAAATAAATACTGAATTTAGTAAAATAATAATATTAGAATTGCCACAAGATGACACGGGCGTTACTCGATTCGAGTTGGCTCGTAGAGGTACAAAAGTTGAGACGAGAATCGACAAACCCGGCTCTTCCTCTTCTCTTCTCCTCTCACTCTCTTCCTCTTTTCTAAATTGTACAACTAGGTGGAGAACACCTAGAGGGACACTACTACAAAATATATGTGTGGAAGATGAAGCTCAAGTGTAGAATGGTGTGTGTGTACAAGGGAGGAGTGCCCCTCTTTATATAGTGGAGAGGAGGAGTGAATGGAGGGCTCTCCTTGCTTCGAGGTCTTCTTGGCGGGAACGAAACTTTGCACCACATGCAAGCGCGGCGTGAAGACCGGTCCAAACCGCCGAGAGAAAGGGCGGCAAATTTTTGGCGAAAATTTGCTTGAGCCGGCCGCCCCCGCGCCGGGCGGCCTCATTTGGAGCCTCCCGGCCCCGGCCTTCTCTGTTGCACGTTTTGTCCTTCAAATGTTGGGCCTATAATGGTGCATGGGCCAAATTGTGCTTGGCGGGGTTTGGTCCTCTTGATTGATCTACTCCTTTGCGTCTTTTATTCGATACGCTTTCTAATTTATTTGGCGACTTTGTACCTGTTTCCACTCTTATACCGCAAAACATAATTTCTACGAATACAAGTGGAACTAGGTCGAAGTAAAGGTATATGTAACATAAGTTTGCTCCTTTCTCGTGAATTGGATAAAGGTTGGTGGTATAATATACTTCGATAATGACCGCCAACAAGTTCCCCAAAAGCTTAACCTTTGCTCGTCCCGAGCAAATAGCTAAAATGTTTGGTTGTTGATCGGGAGTTGCTACAATGCCGATATATGTCAAAATGTACCATGCTCATAATAAAGTATTCTTCCGTTGTTTAAATAAATTGGCATTTTTTTATCTATCCTTGTTTACTTAAATCATATGGGGTTTATAACATTCTCCAAACTCTTGGGTTATTGCAAGATAGAATGGTTTTCATAGAGACACTAGTCATTCATTCTTTGATTGATCATTCATGCGAGAGATTTTTCGTAATGATTCCTTAAATCATCTCGGGTGTGCAAACCATAAGGAGAAACAAGTCATAAGCTTGATCAAGATGTGCAAGTGAAATTTTATTTCTTTTTGATAAGGTATGGGCTAGCTCTTATTTCTTTTTAGAGAAGTGGGCTCTACTCTCCCTCGGACACTTGTCCATTATTCTTCTCTCTCTTTTTTTTTTTTTTTTGAGGCGGGTATCGAAGTACCCATTGTTTTATTTTTTAGGACACACGTCCATTTTTTTCTAGCTTAGCCCATAACCTATTTTTAGCAATGTGAATGTGAATCTTGATCAAAAGCGTATGACGGTGTCTCACATAGGCTATCATGAGAATTTTGATCATTAAGGAATTTTGGAAATTATTCTCGAATGATGAATCTCTCTTAGAACAAAATCATAGTAGATTCTATTTTTACCATATCATATCCGGCAATAGCTTAGAGAAGAATCATGTGTTTGCATACCCACAAATCATTAAGTTTTAGGACAAGACAAGTTAAGCCAATAAACTTAAACATTGGGGAATACAATGTTATGAATGTTGATATTTACTTAGCGTTGTCACTAGAAGTAGATCTTAGAACCTATCTCAAGAACACGACCAGCAATATGTAAGGGTATATCTTATTGCTATTGGGGATTCCGCAAAGCGCCACGAAAAAATACCGTTGTAGCACTTCACCCGGGAGTATTCCAAGGTATCGTTATTTATATTTAGCCCAAAGGGAAACAGTAGCTAGGAAATTAATAAAGGAATGATCTGTTTGTCTACTATAACTTTAATTCAATTAGCGTGAGGGGAATAATGGAAATTTATAGGAAGGGATGATGATGTCACAAGACAAAAGCAGCTCTAATTGATAAGTGAGGTAAATCTTTGTGGGGAGGTAGGAAAAAAGTATAGGATTCTTGTATAACTTTACTCTACTTTTATGAATCTAGTCTAATCAAATGTGGTGTTCACACAAGTTTGGGGTTCACACGCATATGTATAGGCAAGTAGGTAAGCAATGGTGAAAAGAAACACCACCGACGACCTCGCTACTATGTTCTTGAAGCCTTATCTTTTGAGAACTTGCCTATAAACACGTGGTGGCTTACACAAAGACTAGAAGGGTCTGTCACTTCCTTCGGCTACCACAATCCATCCGTGCGACAGCGATAACCACAGGTAAGATTGAGTCTAAGCACCACGCTTATACTTCCTCTTACTACTCTAGTTGTGTGCACGAAGATCAACTAAAGCACCTCTTGCGAGACAATGATCACACACGCGAGGGTCCAATATGAACCAAGACGAACCGCAACTTAAATGCACCACTATGGAAGACTATATCATAACAACTATAGACTAGAGAACTAGACTAAAGTCGTACTAAGTTAATAAACTAAAGTAAAGGAGAGCAAGGTTTATATATGCATAAATGAATAAAGTCTTACAAGAGAAAAGATACAAGACTGTACCGGAAACTCTAGAAGACCAGCTCCAGAATCCCGAGCAGCGCTCACTACTCAACTCTTCTCTCCCACACTAGAAATACCTACACTACTAATACAAGTGGAACTAAACTACTTGAAGCTTGCAACCATCATGAATGGAGAGGGGGGTGTGGCCCTCTATTTATAGTGGAGGTTGAGTAGGGGCTACTCCACTGCCATGTCATCGATCCGCGTGATCCCACCTCGTAGCCCTTGGATAAACCGCCTTAGAATCAACGGATGGATAAAATAATCACGTGGACAATGTGGTAGGCGTGGGGGGACGTCGGTGGCCAAATGGGCCATGGTCGGCCGACCATGGTCCATGACGTGTGGGCCATCCTCAGTCTTGGAGATCTTTGGCCCCACCGTCGGTTTGTGTGTCTTGAGTGCGGAGAACTTGTCGTGTCATCCGTTTTGTACCCACACGATCCAGGGGACGTCTTAGCTGACCAATCAGGTGCCTTCTCTTGGTTTCCCATGGATTAGTGACGTGGCAAGTCACGTGGGAAGGGTTTGGGCCAATGGTCAATGGTCGGCCGATGCTTGCCCTTGTGGCCAAATGTCTTCAAATTTTGTGTAGAGTCATCCTAGAACATGGAGATCATGATGGTGATGGTATTTTGCCCAATTTCCATACTTGGGTCAATGACTGGATGGCGACTCTCGTGTTGTTACGGCGATTTCCTTCGAATTCACATCTGCGAGAAAAATAATGACATCTACATGTGGAACTAGGTTGTTGGATAAAATATGTTCATGAAATGTTGTTCTTCCTTTCGAAACAGGGATATTGACGGTGTTTTTATGGTGTAAATTAAGGGTGTTTTCACCGTCAACAAGATCCCCAAGCTTGCCTTTTACTCGTCCCAGTAAAAAAAGATTTTATTTGGTTTTGGTGGATCGGGGAGTTGCTACAATGCTGATATAATTTCAAGTGTACCATGCTTATGTCTAAATATTCTTCCTTTGTTTAAATAAGTTGGCATATTTAATTTTCCTCCCTCAATCATGTGGGGCTTTTAACTTTTTCCATGTTCTTGCGGTTGCAAGATAGAGCGGTTGCTCACAGAGACACTACACATTCATTCTTTTGATTAACCATCTATCAGGGATTAGTGTTATTTAGAGAGTATGGGCTCTCTTTTTTTTTTTTTTTTTTTTTTTTGGAGAGGTGGGCTCTTCTCGCCCTCGGACTTGTGTCCATTATTTCCTCTCTATTTCTCTAGAGATGTGGGCTCTTCTCGCCCTCGGACTTGTGTCCATTTTTTCATCTCTTTTTTTATTATTATTATTATTATTATTATTATTATATATATATATATATACATATGTGTATATATATAGCCCATATCTCTTATTATATTATTTGAAATTTCCCGGATGTCAAGTTTCTCTAAGAATGAGTTTATAGCGAATCTCTTTTGCACCATATCATGTCTAGCAACAACTTTGGAAACAGGATCGTGTATTTGCAACCCACAATATTTAGGATGAGATATGTTTTAGCCAACAAACTTAAACATTGGGGAATACTGAAGGCATAAACTAGGTACAAGAGAAATTATAGACAGAGCAACTATTCATCAACTCCACAATTTTTTTCGAGAAATGCATGTAATAAATTTGCGGAAAAGTAAACTTACCTTAGTGGGGGAGGAACCTCCCCAAGCTTCTTTTCTACTGGCCTTTTTTGGTGGTGGTGGTGGTGTTGGGTACCCATAGTGTGTGTGCATGTATTTTGCATGGCCCCTAAAGTCCTGTCCGTATCCCCGCATTGTATTCTCAAGAGCATCGTGTCTTACCACGGAGGTTTCCAAACCGGTCGGTGAGCAAGGTCAAATCTCTTCGTATCGCTCACATCTTACGCTTGTGCGGAGAGGAAGCACGAGCTCTTCGTGTGCGTGACATATCACTTGAACTTGGAGCCCAACCGGAGGAGGAGGTAGCCATGTCCTCCTCTTCCTCGTTGTCATCCTCATAGCTCAAACCCCTAGAGGTGCCAACATGAGTATCTTGTGCATCTCTTGTCTGGCTCCTGGTGGTCCTCCTTCCTTAGTGTGTTCGAATTGGCGATTCTTTAGCTTGTTGTAGATGTGGAGCTCATCTGGGGTGAAGTGGAGACCTGACTCGGGGTGGAATGTTCTCACCGGGGGTGACTCCGATCCTTCTGACATTGCTTCATATTCTTCATGTTGATGCTCATTACCTATGAAGGCAAAGGCATCCTCTTCGGGTTGCTCGTAGTCTTGGCCATCGGATGAGATTATCTCCGTGGCGGTTGAGCCGTGCATTGATGCTTCCTCTAAATCGGTCATCTGAATGGTTCTTGAGGAGGCATCACGGGATGGTGCACTCCCTTGGGAGCCTGAATGGTGAGATCGGCTTCCTGATAATGCTGCTCCTAACTTCTTCTTCGCTGATCTTAACACTTTTTTCATCCTGCAACACTTACAAAAGCACTAATAGGACAAGGATTATGGTAGGGGTTAGTCCAAATAAATATAAATGGACCCGTGGGTGACTTACCTACTTACCATGTGGAGACAACCAAGGTGGTAAAGGAGAAATATTTTTGGGGTTTTCTTAAAACTAATAACAAGAACTAAAATCTAAGAAATATTTTTGGCTTTTCTTCTTGGGATGGAAAGTAAATAAGAATAAGGGAAAATATTTTTGGTTTTTCTCTTGATGAATATGAGAGCAAGGAGAAAATGGGAGAGAGGGCTTTGGTTGAGTGAATGAGTTGTGTGATGGAGGGGTGAGGAGAATGTGCATGCCTTGCACCCCTATTTATAGTTGGCTGGCACCTCAACTTCTTCCCTCCTTCAGATTTCAAATTTTGGAGTGTGCATGGTGCTTGGTAGAAGTGAGAGGAAGGGAGGCAAGCCCAACACTATGGTCGGCCGACCACCCCCTTTCACCTCCTCCCTCTCTCATGCATGGCACTTCTTCTCATGAGACAAGAAAGTGAAAGAAAGGAGAAGGGATCAAGTGACATGGTCGGCCGACCATGCACCCTTCCCACCTTTCACTTGTTTCAAGCATGACATGAAGCATGGAAGTGAGGGGAAAGAGATCAAGGCCCAAGGAAATTGTTTGGCCGACCAAACACCCATCACCTCTTCATCTTTGTTAAGCATGGCATGTTTTACTTTTAAGCTTTGGTGCTTGTACTTCTAGGGACAAGGCCACTACTACATGGTACAAACTAGGGCATGGTGCCAAAGTGGGATGGATGGGGTGCCATGGTCGGCCGACCATGCCCCATGTCCCCACTTGGTCCAAGGTGTCATAAAATGTTCCCCATGCATGGTAAAGGTAAAGTGAAAAAAAGTTTGATTCCAAACATCCTTGGTTATAGTGTTTTCTTGGGCTTTGGGTGTGAGTGGGGAACAAGGACATGACATGAGGATGTCTCCTACTTTGTCCATGAGTATGTCATGCTTCCACTATGTTGGTTCCCCAAGTACCAACCTTTGTTGCATGGAAAGGGATGAAAGTCAAGTAAAAAGGAAGTGTGTTGGCTTTTGTTCATGGGAATCTCAACAAGGACAATATGTGATGGTGCATATGTGAGAGAATGAGATGGGGAGGAGTGAAAGATGGCAGCCAAGGGTGGTCGGCTGACCATCAACTTTACCCCTCCTTTGATTCCATGCATGCACATGCACATCATGAGATGCCTAGATGAGAGAGGAGAGGAGTAAGTGGGCGTGGGTCCTATTTGGGGCATCGGCCGATGTGGCCAAGGGGTCCACTTGACTCCTTAATTACTTGCTAATCCTCCCTCTTAATGTCCTCTAATGTTTTGTGAAGTTTGGTTGAGAGTTAGGTTCGAGAAAGTTCAAAGAAAAAGAATGAAAATAAACCGAGAAAAATATTAAGTGAGATTAGAGTTGGAATATATACCCGGCTTACCTGCGTGTCGGTTCTCGGGTTTAGAGTCCTTGGAGTTGGACTTCTCAGTTTTGTTTAATGCTTTGGTGCTACAAGTCCCCCATTCTTTGGGAAGGACGCAGGTTGTACCACTTTTCGCCCTTGGACTCTCTTGACTTTTGGTCGAGGTTTTCTCTTTGCCTGCTTTACTGGAAGAATTGTGGCAATTTGAAAATCAATTTGTTTTACCTTAATTATAGAGCATTGCTCTAGCTTGGGTCTGAAGGCAAACTTCTCTTGGGATCCATTGATGTTGAATTGGATCTCTCTGCGCTCCGACATCGATGTGTGCATTGGCGGTGCTCAAGAATGGTCTTCCAAGGATGAGTGGGACTTTCTTGTCTACTTCCATGTCCAGTACTACGAAATCTACTGGGATGAAGTAGTCTCGGATTTTGACTGGTATATTCTCAGCAACCCCCGCAGGGTAGCGAATTGATTGGTCCGCTAACTGCAAGCACATTGATGTAGGGGACAAGGTAGTTTTACAATTGAGTTTGTCGAACACTACCTTTGGCATGACATTGACACTTGCTCCCAAGTCACATAGTGCTTGGTCAAAGTGTTGTGTGCCTATCGAGCAGTCGATTGTTGGGCATCCTGGATCCTTCTTCTTTAACGGGGCTTGATTTAGTATAGCTGCGCTACACTCTTCTGTCAGTTGAATAACCTCCGTTGTGGATATTGGACGTTTGTTGTTGAGGATGTCTCGTAAATATTTGGCATAGGTGGGTACCTGCATTGCATCGAGTAATGGAATATTGACATATAATTTGCGTATTACCTCAACAAATTTCCCGAATTGTTCGTCGGCAGATTGCTTCCTTGACTGAGGGAATGGTAATAGTACGTTGGTGTCGTAGTACTCATGCGGAGCTATCTTTTCGTGGGACTTGCTACTGTCATCTTTCTTGGGAAGTTCTTCTTTCTCCGTGTTTTCCTCCCTTGCCTTGGTCGTGGCCTTTCCTGTCATGTCAGGATATGGCGGATCTCGAGTGGTCTTACCCCCTCTCGTAGTTACCGCATTAATATTTGCAACACTCTCAAGACTCTTACCATGTTGAGGAACAAAGGGTTTCAACCGAGCTAAGCGATTTTCTATCATTTTATTGAAACTTAGTTGATCCGTAATGGAGGCAAGAAGACTATCCATATTTTCATGTAATTTTTCAATTATTTTAGTATTAGCAAGTAATTTGTTACTCATATTTTCATTAATTTTTACTTGTTTCAAAGCTAACTCTTTTAACGAAGGCTGATTGTTGAAAGTATTCAAATTGTTACCTCCGTTACCTTGGTTGAGGGGGCGTGAAGCCATTTGTTGGATTAGGCGCTCATATTCGTTGATGAAACTCACTTCCTCCTTATTCCCAAGGTTTTGTTGGATCGAGTTCTTGAGGTGGTTGAGTTACCTCTTCCATTAAGAGATCCATCTTTGCTTTGAGAGTTCTTCTACTTCCTTTGTTGTGTTAGTGACTCTCTTTTTGATCGGTGGATGTTCCTCAATCCATCCTTGGTTAGCTACCATCTTCTCAATGAGATCTTTGGCATCCTTGACCTTGAGTGAAAAGAAAGCTCCTCCAAAGAAGAACATCGAGGTGGCTTCGGGTTATGTTTGTTAACCCGTGATAGAACCCTTGAATTATCAACCATTCTTCTATTCCATGATGAGGGCAGTCGAATGTATTCTTGGAGACGTTCCCATGCTTGGGGAAGAGTCTCGTCTGTCTGTTGTTGAAAGCTTGAGATTCTTCCTCGAAGAGCATTGGTTCTACCAATCGGGAAGAATTTCTTGAGGAATGCATTTGCACACTTGTCCCATGTGCCAATATCTTCACGGTGGGCATAGAACCATTGCTTTGCCTTCCCGAAAGTAAGGAGAACGGGAGCAGAGGCATAGCGGATGCTTTCTACCGTTACTTCTTTGATTGACAGGTGTCACTCACTTCTAGGAAGTGTTGAAGGTGTGCATTGGCGTCCTCACCGGGCTTTCCATAGAATGGGTTTGCTTGCACCAAATTGATAAGTGCGGCTTGAGTTCAAAGGAGGCATCCCCCAAGTTGACGTGTGGTCCGTGGCTATGTTAGTAGCCAATGGGGCAAGATAGTCGGAGATGGTCTTCGAGCCATGGCTTCCTTAACAATGGGTGTGTTAATTCCTTCCTTGAACGGGTCCGATTCGAGATGAACCTTTGAGGAGGAACTAGACGGCGTCTAGTATTTCTCAAGTTTTTCTCCGATTTTTCGGTGAAATTGCTCGGTAGTTGGAAACCGCTCATGCAATGCCCTGTCTTCACAATAAAGTGGAAACAAAGCAAGGATAAATCCTACAACTAATTGGTGACTAGATTGATGGTAGATTCGGATCAAGTTTATCAAAAGTCCTAGGCGTATGCTTCCCGCAACGGCGCCGTAAATGCTTGTTGATATTTACTTAGCGTTGTCACTAGAAGTAGATCTTAGAACCTATCTCAGGCAACACGACCCAGCAATATGTAAGGGTATATCTTATTGCTATTGGGGATTCCCGCATAAGTTTACGAAAATACCGTTGTAGCACTTCACGGGGAGTATTCCAAGGTATCGTTATTTATATTTAGCCCAAGGGAAACAAATTAGCTAGGAAATTAATAAAGGAATGATCTGTTTGTCTACTATAACTTTAATTCAATTAGCGTGAGGGGAATAATGGAAATTTATAGGAAGGGATGATGATGTCACAAGACAAAAGCAGCTCTAATTGATAAGTGAGGTAAATCTTTGTGGGGAGGTAGGAAAAAAAGTATAGGATTCTTGTATAACTTTACTCTACTTTTATGAATCTAGTCTAATCAAATGTGGTGTTCACACAAGTTTGGGGTTCACACATTTGTATGCTAGGCGGTAGGTAAGCAATGGTGAAAAGAAACACCACCGACCCCTGCTACTATGTTCTTTGAAGCCTTATCTTTTGAGAACTTGCCTATAAACACGTGGTGGCTTACACAAAGACTAGAAGGGGTCACTTCCCTTCTTGGCTACCACAATCCATCCGTGCGACAGCGATAACCACGGGTAAGATTGAGTCTAAGCACCACGCTTATACTTCCTCTTACTACTCTAGTTGTGTGCACGAAGATCAACTAAAGCACCTCTTGCGAGACAATGATCACACACGGGCGAGGGTCCAATATGAACCAAGAGAACGAACCGCAACTTAAATGCACCACTATGGAAGACTATATCATAAAAACTATAGACTAGAGAACTAGACTAAAGTCGTACTAAGTTAATAAACTAAAGTAAAGGAGAGCAAGGTTTATATATGCATAAATGAATAAAGTCTTACAAGAGAAAAGATACAAGACTGCATAGGAAACTCTAGAAGACCAGCTCGTAATCCCGGCGGCACACTACTCAACTCTTCTCCCACACTAGAAATACCTACACTACTAATACAAGTGGAACTAAACTACTTGAAGCTTGCAACCATCATGAATGGAGAGGGGTGTGGCCCTCTATTTATAGTGGAGGTTGAGTAGGGGCTACTCCATTGCCATGTCATCGATCCCAGCGTGATCCCACCTCGTGAGCCCTTGGATAAACCGCCTTAGAATCAACGGATGGATAAAATAATCACGTGGACAATGTGGTAGGCGTGGGGGCGTCGGTGGCCAAATGGGCCATGGTCGGCCGACCATGGTCCATGACGTGTGGGCCATCCTCAGTCTTTGGAGATGCCGGCCCCACGGGCCGGTTTGTGTGTCTTGAGTGCGAGAACTTGTCGTGTCATCGGTTTTGTACCCACACGATCCGAGGGGGGACGTCTTAGCCGACCAATCGGTGCCTTCTCTTGGTTTCCCATGGATTAGTGACGTGGCAAGTCACGTGGGAAGGGGTTTGGGCCAATGGTCAATGGTCGGCCGATGCTTTGCCCTTGTGGCCAAATGTCTTCAAATTTTGTGTAGAGTCATCCTAGAACATGGAGATCATGATGGTGATGGTATTTTGCCCAATTTCCATACTTGGGTCACCGAATTTGGATGGCGACTCTACGTGTTGTTCTCGCCGATTTCCTTCGAATTCACATCTGCTTGTAGAAAAATAATGACATCTACATGTGGAACTAGGTTATTGGATAAAATATGTTCATGAAATGTTGTTCTTCCTTTCGAAATGGGGATATTGACGGTGTTTTTTATGGTGTAAATTAAGGGTGTTTTTCACCGTCAACAATGAACTAGGTGCAAATTGATCTATAGACAGAGCAACTATTCATCATTTCAACTTCAGAGAAATTAAGCATCCTTATACTACATATTGGAGTGGAATCATATTTTTGTTCTTTTCATTTTCTTTTTAAAGGAAATGAAAATGAAAAAACTAAGAGATAAAATAAAATGATAGGGGAGGTAGGTACTTACCTCCGTGGGGTCCTCCCCAAGCTAGCCGATGGCCTATGGGTTGGGGGGGTAGTACCCCATGTGGCCGAACACGCCAAGCGTGCCTCGTGCTCCTGCCGTCTCCGTTCCGCCTCCTCTCGCTTGAGTATGTTCCATCACCCATGAGCATCAAAGTTTGTTGTTGATGTAGCCTCATGTCCTCAAGCATTGTATGCTTCTTCGTTCTTCTTTGTCTCCACTCGAAATGGTTAGCAACAAGAATACCCGAAGGTGTATACTAGCTTGATAACATGTTCTTGCTTTTTATTAATAGGAAAAGTGCTTTTTTTTTTTTTTTTTTTATAACAAGAAATAGAGATTAAGGCAGAAAAAAAAAAGAAATGAGTTTTTTTTTTTTTTTTTGAAAAGAACAATTTTATTGAAGGTAAATCACATAAGGACGGGTTATCTCCGGAAGTGCTTTGTTTAAAGGCTAAAGCTCGTCCTTGGGAAACCTTTAAATTTGAAACCAATGTTGGTGAAGTGGTTTTCCCTCCAACACCAACCTTTGAGTGTCGTCCCTGTAAACTCATGCCGAGATACCACGAAATTTGCAAAATTTATGGTAGACAAAAGCATCTACAATAACCCTTTCAAAATTTTTATGAACAGAGAGCGAGAAGGGGTTGTAGATCATGGTGAAGATGGCTGAGTTATGGATCGACTTGGGAGATTTTTCATATGAGCATGGAATGGATGGGACATTTTGAATGTAACTTCCATGTTCATTGATGAAATCTCCTATTTGTGGGGAGCACTTTCTTTTTCATGACAGATCAAGTTATCCGCAAAATATGGATCAGCAATTATTATTGCGAGAGGCGTCTCACGCTCTCCCGGTGATGATCGGGAATGAATTCTAATGAGACATCATGTGTGGGCATAGGGGGAGAAGGTGTAAAAATGTCTTCTAAATGAATTGGTTCGCCCTCTATGTGTTGTGAGTGTTCTTGATGTCTCATATAGGAATTCAAGGTATATGATGATTACGATGCGGGAATTTCTAAAGCATTCCAAAAATCATCATTAAGGAAATGGTCATCCTCGAATTCAAAGGGACATGCATAAGGATGGGATTCATCATCCCAAGAAGTGTGATTGCATGTTCCCTTAATGGGAGGTTCCTCGACAACCGAATTATGAGAAGAATTTGAAGGAACTTCAAATTCGGTTGTAGGTGCCTCCTTTTGTTGGTCGGGGCTTGACTCTATTGGATCTTACGGAAACTCGTCATATATACCGGTGTATGGGGTGTTTTCTAAGATCTTCTCTAGAATGGCTTTCCCCTCACTAATGGATTTATGCACAAACGAGCCTCTAGAAGAGAGGTCAAGTTGGAGAGCATCCTCCTTGCTAAGACCAAGATAGAAATGGCAAAGAATGACTTGGTGCGGCGAGAAGAAAGGTGCAGGCTCGTATTTATAAGACTTAGTAACTGGCCCAAGATGCTCCTAGAGTCTCCTTCTCTTTTTGTTTAAATCACGAGAATTTCTATTCGAAGGGCAGCGACTCGGGAATCGGGAAGAAAGCAAGACAAAATTTGTCTCGAAGTTCAACCCGGTTTCCGTGAACACCTCCTATGGTATGAGCATACCATTGTTTCGCTCTTCCCAAAAGGGAGAATGGAAGCTTGATTTCCATTTAATGGTCTCTGTGTCATGCCGGATAAAATGAGGCAAGAACACAGTGCTCAATTCCCGAAGGTGGCTATATGGATTTTCATTATCGCGCCCCCAGAGAAGGGTTGGTCCCGAACCATGGCTATGAAAGCGGGGCGAATTTCAAAGCCATTTGTAAGAATTGGATGGGATGATGGTGGAGGCTCAACGAATCACCCTTTGGAGCCGAATGTTTATAGATAGGCGTTGAGTCCATGTGGTTGTGGTGATGGTGGTGGTAAGGTGCATAAAAATGGTGGTAAAAATAAAAAGATACCTGGGCGACTTGGTTTCGATCCTAGAACGACTACCGTTCCCGGAAGAACGGCGCCGAAAGCTTGTTGGTATTTTTAACGCACACGAGATAAATCCGCAAGCGCGCGGAAAGTACCGTTGTAGCTTTCACCGGGAGTATTCGAGGTATCGATTTCCACGGGAACGAGAAGTGAACTAGGAAGAATTAAGGTCGTCCAAGATAGCGTAGGAATAATATTTTGGGTAGGAAGAAAGGGGTTCTCTAGGGTTTTCCCAAAATTACTAAATTACTAATGTTCGGGGCTTACTAAATTCCACTTGCCGGGCGGTGACCTTTCCGATTCTCGAAAAGACGGGGAGACGGTAATCGGGGAAGGCCACCAAAAGCTCTACGAAAACACCAACACGCACGTGGTGGACTACAAAAGGCCTGGTCGGAGCTGTCACCCCCGGGGCTACCACAACTATTCCAGTAGTGTTGGGCGCAATCTCGGGTAAACTCTAGCCTAGACACCACGCCCTACGCTAGCGGATACGAAACTAGTCTCGCGCTAAGACTAGAACCTTCGATCGAGCGGAGATCCGGCAAGTAAAATAAAATAAATACTGAATTTAGTAAAATAATAATATTAGAATTGCCACAAGATGACACGGACGTTACTCGATTCGAGTTGGCTCTCAGAGAGGTACAAAAGTTGAGACCGAACCGACAAACCCGGCTCTTCCTCTTCTCTTCTCCTCTCACTCTCTTCCTCTTTTCTAAATTGTACAACTAGGTGGAGAACACCTAGAGGGACACTACTACAAAAATATATGTGTGGAAGATGAAGCTCAAGTGTAGAATGGGTGTGTGTGTACAAGGGAGGAGTGCCCCCTTTATATAGTGGAGAGGAGGAGTGAATGGAGGGGCTCTCCTTGCTTCGAGGTCTTCTTGGCGGGAACGAAACTTTTGCACCACATGCAACCGGCGTGAAGACCGGTCCAAACCGCCGAGGAGAAAGGCGGCAAATTTTGGCGAAAATTTGCGCCAGGGCCGCCCTGCGCCGGCCGCCCGGGCTGGGCCTCCCGGCCCCGGCCTTCTCTGATGCGCGTTTTGTCCTTCAAATGTTGGGCCTATGATGGTGCATGGGCCAAATTGTGCGTGGGGTTTGGTCCTCTTGATTGATCTACTCCTTGGCGTCTTTTATTCGACACGCTTTCTAATTTATTTGGCGACTTTGTACTGTTTCCACTCTTATACCTGCAAAACATAATTTCTACGAATACAAGTGGAACTAGGTCGGAAGTAAAGGTATATGTAACATAAGTTTGCTCCTTTTCGTGAATTGGATAAAGGTTGGTGGTATAATATACTCGATAATGACCGCCAACAGGGGTTCTACATAATGTTTCTCTTTACCATGAAGGTGTCGGAATGAGCCTTGATTTCCACATTTTTGACATTGAGGATTTCGACATTCTAATTGGCCATCCCCTAGAAAAGTTATTCGCTGATCCACCAAATATAGGGGAGTTAGATGTCAAATTAGGTAGGGACATGTTCACGCTACCCATACAACAATCCAAAAACACAATAGCTGAACCCCTATCCCCGATAACAACCATAGAGGTGGTGTCAAAAATACCTTTTGAAACTCACGAAGAAACTTTAGAAAAAGACTCCAAATTCTTCATTGAAGAAATTAGCGAGATAGATGAATTTATCGATCTCCCTAAAGAAGAAGAAAAGCGACACCACCTCCCATTGAGCTAAAAGCCCTTCCTGAAGGACTATGCTATGTTTTCCTAAATAATGACAAAAATGCTCCCGTAATTATCGGTGATAAATTAACCCGGCGAGGAGTCATCCAAATTGATCAAAATACTAGAAAAACATAGGACGGTCTTCGGGTATTCATTGCATGATTTAAAAGGGATTAGCCCTCTAATTTGCTCTCATCGCATCCCTGTTGACTTGAGAAAAATCACCCTCATGCGAACCACAACGCCGGCTTAATAATGAGATGAGAGAAGTCGTGAAGAAGGAAGTCCTCAAACTTCTTCACGCAGGGATAATCTATCCCGTACCACCACAGCGGCCCGGGTTAGCCACGTCCGGTGGTACCAAAGAAAGGAGGCATGACGGTAATTGAAAAACGCTAAAAATGAATTAATTCCACGGCGTGCCGTCACGGGGGTGGAGAATGTGCATTGACTACCGAAAACTCAATGCGGCAACAAAGAAAGATCACTTTCCGCTCCCCTTCATTGATGAAATGTTGGAGCGGTTAGCGAAACATTCTTTCTTGTTTCCTCGATGGGTATTCGGGTTATCACCAAATTCCCATCCACCCCGATGATCAAAGCAAGACAACTTTCACATGCCCATATGGAGCGTATGCATATAGGAGAATGTCGTTCGGGTTGTGTAATGCACCGCATCTTTCCAACGGTGCATGATGTCGATATTCTCGGACATGATTGAAGAAATCATGGAGGTATTCATGGGCGACTTCTCCGTCTATGGAAAAACCTTTGACAAGCTGTCTTGAGAATTTAGACCGAGTCTTACAACGATGCCGAGAGAGGGACCTGTGGTACTAAATTGGGAAAAGTGCCATTTCATGGTCCGAGAGGGCATTGTCCTTGGACACCTAGTGTCCGAGAGAGGGATTGAGGTAGATAAAGCAAAAATTGAAGTAATTGAAAAACTGCCTCCCCCTGTGAACGTAAAAGGAATCCGTAGCTTTCTAGGCCACGCGGGATTTTATAGACGGTTCATAAAAGATTTTTCACAAACTTCTAGACCGTTAACAAGCCTGCTAGCTAAAGATGTACCTTTTAAGTTCAGCGATGAGTGCATGAAAGCTTTTCTCACCATTAAGAAAGCACTCATCTCGGCACCAATCATTCAACCACGGATTGGTTTGCCTTTTGAAATCATGTGTGATGCTAGTGATTACGCCGTTAGTGCGGTCCTTGGCCAAACCAAAGATAAAAAGCATCACGCGATCGCCTATGCTAGCAAAACGCTAAACGGAGCTCAATTAAATTACGCCACAAGCTGAAAAAAAAGCTCTCGGCTATCGTTGATAAGTTTAGGTCTTACTTAGTAGGATCAAGGTGATTGTCTACACGATCATGCGGCATTGAAATACTTGCTCACTAAGAAAGGCGCTAAACCAGGACTAATAAGATGGATTCTCTTACTCCAAGAATTTGATTTAGAAATTAAAGACAAGAAAGGAGTAGAGAACAGCACGTTGCGGATCATTTGTCGCGTTTGCAATTCACTAACATGCGGGAGTTACCTATCAATGATTTCCTACGTGACGACATGCTCCTCAAGGTGGAGGACGTAACCCCATGGTATGCAGATATTGTGAATTACATGGTTTCAGGTTACGTACCACCCGGCGAATCAAGGCACAAGTTACAAGTTGAGAGTCGCCGCCACCTGTGGGATGATCCGTACCTATACCGAGTATGTGCTGACGGCATGCTAAGGAGATGTGTACCCACCAGAGAGGGACAGCAAATCATCGAAAAATGCCATGCAGCCCCGTACGGAGGCCATTATGGAGTACATCGCACTCAAGCCAAAATTTGGCAGTGTGGTTTCTTCTGGCCAACGATGTACCAAGACACAAAAGAATTCATCAGAAGATGCCAAAAGTGTCAGCTGCAAGGAGGAATTACGTCAAGAAATGCAATGCCCCTCAACTACAATCTCCAAGTGGAAGTCTTCGATGTTTGGGGTATTGACTTCATGGGACCTTTTCCAAAGTCCCATGATAGTGAATACATCCTCATCATGATCGACTACGTGTCCAAGTGGGTCGAAGCTCGGCATGCCTGCCGCCGATGCCAAACATGCGAGAAAAAATGTTCCATGAGATCATTTTTCCAAGGTTTGGAACACCAAGGATGGTCATAAGTGATGGAGGATCACTTTCATAGACAATCCTTTCGAGCTTTCTTACGAGAGCTGGGATCTAAGCACAATATAGCCACACCTTACCATCCTCGGACAAGCGGCCAAGCGAAAACGTCAAACAAACAAATCAAAAACATTCTGGCAGAAAACCGTCAATGCAATGGGGAAGGGTTGGAAAGACAAGCTACCCGATGCACTTTCGGGCATACTGGGACAGCTTATAAAACCCCCATTGACATGACACCATTCCAAGCGGTCTATGGAAAAAGTTGCCACTTGCCGATAGAACTTCGAACATCGAGCCTCTTGGGCAATCAAGACATGGAACATGGACCTTAAGCTAGCAGGAAAAAAAATAGAAAAAACAATTAACCGAGCTAGAGGAATGGAGGGAGAAGGCGTATCACAGTGCCAAGCTATACAAAGAAAGAACAAAAAGATGGCACGACCACGAATCCAACGAGAAAACTTTCCATGAAGGAGACAAGGTACTACTCTTTAACTCTCGTGTGAAGCTTTTCGGTGGAGGGAAGCTGCGAGCAAATGGAAAGAGCCATACACCGTCGTCGGACGTCGCACCCCATGGCGCAATCACCATCGCGACGACTCGGGTAATTTATCAAGGTAAATGGCCAACGTTTAAAAGTTTTCCTCGAGCCTTCTCCAAATAAATATATAGAGAAAATAATGTTGGTAGATTTTGAACAATATAAAAGCAAACTCAGCAATTGCTACCAACATATTGGAAAGAAAACACAATAAAAATAATGTTAAATACAAAAACACATAACCATTTCCTTTCTTTTTCTTTTCTATTTTATTTTCTCCTAAATAAAGAAAACATCACCTAAAACTAGGTTTTTCACCGATGCCTTCTGGGGGGCGAGAATCGGATAAGATAAAGATGAAGGGAAAAAAGTCACGCACGAGACACGCCGCGCCGGGCGGCCGGCGGGGGGCGGCCGGCCCCTTTTGCGGCCCCTTGCCTCCATTTTTCTCAGACGGCTTGATCCCACAGAGCCTATACAAATACTGCGATTGCACGGTCACGGTTCATCGCCAAACACTATAAATTGAGCTCCAATTCCCCATGGAAAATCACACCAAGCCATCTCTCTTCTCCCTCATTTTTACTTGCTCAACCTACCCTATGGCGGCTACAACACAAGCCCCGCCAATAACTCTCCCATTGGAACAGAAGACCTTTTTGTAGGGAAAGCCCCTAGTTACCACGAGTCTAATCGGCAAGATCACAACACAAACAAAAGAAAGGCCCGGTTCTAGCACATCTTCCAACTACCCATAAGCGGTCATTTTTATCTACGGGTATGAAAAGCCGAGGGGGGATACGCCAAAGGGCTTATCGCAAACCTCATGTCGAAAGGTTCATTAGGCCACCTCTTGGCGAAAGGTTCGTTAGGACACCTCAAGTCACTAGGACTACAGATAGTGACGGTGAAGAAAGCGAGCACCACCGCCATCCTTGCTAGAAAAATTTGAGGCCCTAAAAGACCTTTCTTGGGAGGCCATAGAGAATTAGACACTTTGCGCACAAAAAATGCGACACCTCACCGAGCGACATGGAGATTGAGGAATTTAAGTTTAACAATAGGGTGGCAAAATTAGCAAAAATAGCTGGAGTGTCATACACTCCGAGTAAAATCTTGGCCTTGGGCTTTTTAAAATTCCTCGCATTTATTTTCATTTATTTACTTTGTTTTTGGTGAAGATCAATAAAGTTTGTCTTTGAATATTTCATTGTGCACTTGTTTCTCTATGTATTCTCTTTAAACTTCGTGAAAGAAACAAGTGTGGGGAGATAAAATTCATAATGACCTACTTAAAAACATAGACAAACTTTATCCTTTCTGTCAATCTATTAAAAAAAGAGCCACACACTATCTGAATTTTTGTGCTTTGAGAGATAGCATGATTACTTGAATTTCTCCTTCTGTACAAATAAGACTTGGTTTTTCCTATTAAAAAAAAAAAATCATGTTCCTAGGATAATCAAAACCTGAATTAGTATTCAAACAAAATAGCTACTTCCTTATTCATTGCATATCGTCAAATTCAAAGATTAAATGTTTGAGGAAGTTTCATGATCCCAAGATCAAAACACATGTGCACAAATAAATTGGTGATCTAAAATATGATGAAACCTTTATGCTTCAAAGACATGGTCTATGCTAGAAATGGGCACATGCCCCCATATAAACAAAAACAATGGGTGCGTCGATGCCCGCCTATCTAAAAAAAGAGAAGAAATAATAGACAAGTGTCCGAGGGCGAGTAGAGCCCACTTCTCCAAAAAAAAAAAAGAGAGAGAAGAAATAATGGATAAGTGTCAGGGGCGAGAAGAGCCCACTTCTCCAAAAAAAAAAAAAAAAAAAAAAAAAAGCGACAAGCCCATGACTCTTTAAAAGCAAAGAGGCATCATAACTAAAAGAACATTTCTCATATGCACATCTTTGATCTAGGAATATGACACTTCCCTCCATTAATCTAGAATTTGACTTGACATTTCATACAAGGAAGTAAGCAATTTTGTTGGTACTCTCAAGTTTGATTAAACCCGGGAACATAGCACAAATTCTTTCAAAAAAAAAAAAAAAAAAACCAAGTCTATTTGTGCAAGTGTAAGTAGAAAGAAAGAACTCCGCTTATCTCCATCGCACGATCATTCAAGATAATGTGGAAGAACACTTTGAATTTTGACAAAGGAAAACAACCTCACAAAGTTCGACTTTACTCGAGGACGAGTAAAAGCCAAGTGTGGGGAGTTGTTGGCGGTCATTATCAAGCATTTAATACCACCAACTCAGGTTCATTCCAAGGGAAATAAACAATCTCATGGCGCATATGCATTTATTTCTAACCTAGTTCCACTTGTATTGGTAGAAAACATGTTTTGCGGTATAAAAGTGGAAACAAGTACAAATACGCCCAATCAACAATGAAAGCACAAAACCGGGATTGCGCCTTGTCAAGGGGAGGGCCAACGGTCCGAATCGAGGCAAAACGGGCCGATGCACCTATGGGACAATGAACCAAAGTGGGCCAAGAGGCGGCACGCGAAAGCTTTGGCTCGAGCCGGGGCCAAACTGGGCCGGCCGGCCCCCTGCGGCGGCCGGCGCGAGGCACGGCTCCCGATCCCACCGCGGGCGCCGGCTGACTTTCACATGCCGAAATGTTGAGGCGGGGAAAAGATGGTGCAAAGTTGTTTTGGCGCCGGTTTTCTCCCGCCAAAGTGCCTAAATTTTGGCCTCACTTCATGTATAAATAGGGGGCATACCCCCTCTAAAGCATCAAGACACAACCATTCACTCACTCACATTTTTTTCCACTCACACACTCCACTCCATCACTCACACTTAGTACACATTGGAGTAGAGGAAAGGAGCCAAGTTAGAATTAGAAGGGAGTGAGAGAGGGAGGAAGTGTGGAGAAGAGGAGTAGCGACCCCTACGCTCGAGGCGGACGGAGTTCGAATTTGTCGGCTCCGTCTCCGCATTTGTACCTCTACGGATCATCCTACTTGGTTTTGAGTAAAGAGATCCGTGTTCTATTTTGACAATTATCTTCGAGTTTAAATTATTACTTTAATTATCACGTTCACCGGTTCGTTGTTTACCATATCGGTAGATGCTCTAGTAGAGGACTCGATGAAGACGGATGCTCCGGGCCAACGCTAGAGTGCGTGATAAGTAGTGAGGCGTGGTGTCTAAACTACAAGTCACCCTCGTTTACCAATCGGTCCACGGTAGTGAGGTAGGCGGCGGTGGTGATAGCCCCTGTTTGACCTTAGTATTCCTCCACGTCCGGTTGTGCGGTAGTCCGGAGGCGGACCCTTCCGCGCACCGAGGGGGAGAGAGCCGGTGGCTACGTGAACGTATAAGAAACGAAGTAATTTGGCTTTAGGATAATCCGCTGTAGTAGAAACTCACTACCCAGTTCACCCTTTCCATCTTCATCCTTGTAGCTAGTCGAGCCTCGACTTAACACCCGTTCCTGTGGAAATCGATACCTGAACACTTAGGGTGAAGTGCTACAACGGTATTTCCGTGCGCTTGCGGACTATTACGCTACGCTAAGAAACACCAACGATTGAAGTTGGCCGCCTTCCGAACTTCACCGTTGGTGACAAAGCACGTCATGCCGGCGATGAAGGTGAAGCCGGGAGGAGATGGTGCCGAAGGTGTTAACCATCTCAATCGATATAAATCTAAGTGCACACCCCTACGGCACACCAACGGTCAACTAAATGTGCTCGGTAGTCCACTGAGGGGTTACCCACGATGGTAGATTTAGGTGAGAGGTGCACGAGACCGAGATCGAGACAGCAGCAGAGACACAAGAGTTAGATAGGTTGGGCCACCGGCGATGCATAATACCTATGTCCTGTGTGTCTGCTTTCTATATTGGCTATCGTAAAGGATTCGAGAGAGAATGAGGGGGTCCCCTAAATGGCTTATATAGCCAGAGGGTAGGGTTACAGATCCGATCTCCTAAGAAAGGAAGGGAACTATCTGTTACAAATTACATGGGATTGAGGTCTATCCCTATCGGATCATTTGTCTTCGAGGATGTCCTCCGAATATCCTGTGGCATGCGGCGACTGATGCCTTGATCCGCAGTCATCCTCATCATGGGCCAGGCCGCCCTGGTGGACCTCCGTCCAGAGAGGTCGGCTGGTGGGCCAGGCCCAAAAGAGGTCGGCTTGGGGGACCCAAGGTCCGTTCCACCACACACGCTGACTGGACGTAGGAGCTATTACTCGATCTAAGAATCAAGTGCCTGAACCAGTATAAATCGACTTGTCAGCTGTGTTCTTCATCAGGATCTACAAAAACTCCTCAAAGCCCAAGCCGAACAAAAGACCGTCCTGGGTCACCCCGTCGTGGGCTATCAGCCGTAAAACATTGACAGCTGGCGCGCTAGGTAGGGGCTTTCGATGAGTTTTTAGCCAAGAGCCAAACGGACCTCGAAAACATGAGTTTTACGGTAGGATAGACTCTCATCTTCAGCTCATGGATGTGCAAAGCAGGTGATGATGGAACCCTCGAAGTTTCCTCATCAAAAGAAAGCACGGAGGCCATGAGTTCAAGCGACGCATCAAGATGATCTCAAAGAAAATCTCGAGCAACTAACGATTCAAGATGATGAACCTAGGTTCTTTCGAGAACTAGGGACAACCTCTGCCCGCAGAAGCTCTCTGGAAGAACCCAAGGACCATTCTAACATCATGCAAGAATACAACCATGGGACGCTCCCAATTGGTCTATGCAATGCCGCAGATGCGTACCAGAGGCTCCTTACAAACTCTTTCGGAGTCAACACCAAGATGATCCAAGACAAAGAAAAGTATGTCCTCATGAGACAAGACGCAAACTGTCCACTTCATCCTTTGAGTTCTTTTCAGGGAGAAAAGAACCCAAGCACCTAGAGTACCGAAGGTTCTACCATTCAAGAAGGGCGCCACTTTGTGGACGATTCCAACAACTCGGGTGCGGACCTCAATAGGCGAGAAGTGCTCATGATGAGAAGAGAACTATCACCACTACACCCGCCTCAAGTTCCAGATGCCAACTCGGTGGACAAAAATGAATCAAACATATCTCCAGACAAACAAAGCCAGGATGGAGAGACCGAGACACACCGCCAAGCTTGACAGAAGAAGAACCGAACAAAAGGCGGAAGGAGAACCCGTGTAATCCAACACAAGAACACCTAGATTCAGTATGAAAAAGACCTCAATGAATATGAAAGGAAGAAAGCAGAAAGAGATGAAGCAAGACGCAACTCGCCCATGAGAAGATCAAGAAGATAATGAGATGAATTGGTGGCAATGTCAAATCTAAACACCGAAGAAAGGCGTATGAGGGATTCAATCAACAGGGGCAGCCCAAAAGTTCAATGGAGGTGAAACCCATTCCAGACAACACTCGCATCACAGGAGAGAAAGTCAAGGCAACTAGATTTCCGCACTCCAAAGACTAGGGCCAGCTGAGAGCAGTAACCATCCATCGTGAATGAACAACCAAAGGGAGCTGCTTCCTACTCAAAGAACCCAGGGAAGAAGCCCAACAGAGAGAACCCATCCAAGAGAAAGGGTGGCTGAATCAAGCCTCGAAGGGAAAGAACTCCCGATCATGTCCAAGCCAGCACATTCGAAGGAAGGATTGAAGCCTGCAACACATCACAAGACAGGTTCCCCTGCTTTGTAGGGCAACTAAGATCAATACAACTTCTAGTGAAATTCAAGCCATCAAACCACTCAAAATATGATGTCAAGATAGAGCCAAGGCAGTGGCTCATAGTATATTCCCAATCAATCGAACTCGCCGGAGGCGACGATGACGTGAAAGCTCTTTTCTTCCCGATGGCTTTGGAAGCAATGCCCCTACAATGGTTCGACAAACTCGGTTTTGGGATCGATAAGGCTTTGGGAAGACTTGCGAGATAGCTTTTGCAACAATTTCATAGGAATAATAACTCATCCCATCACACCCGTGAGCTAAAGAGCCTCAAGCAAAAAAAGATGGAGAAAGTTTGAGAGATTTCTACCGCCGTTTCGAGAGAACTAAGGGCACAAGTCCACGATATCACAGAAAGAGAAGTCATAGATGCGTTCTCATATGGAATATTAGCTAGTGGCGGTTCACCCGATTTCTACAAGGAAGACCCGAAGACAAATGAGTAGTTCAAGCCGACGGTCAAAAAGATGATTAGAGGCGAGGAAAGAACTCGTGAAAGATTCCCAGATAGAAAAAGGCAAGACAACCCCAGAAATAATCAGAACAATAGCAACAACAACTCCCACAGAAAGAGGGGACTAGACTCCACAGTTGCTATGGCGGACAAGAAGAACAACTCATCTAATCAGAGGAGATATAAGTACAAGAAGGACCTAAACAAGACTCCTTGCATATGGCATCCCGAGCAGAGCCGCACCATGGAGCAATGCTTTACCTTTCAAAGAAGGTACGCAAAAAAGGGAAGAACCGGCGCCAACACTGGTAACAAAGAACCCCACAAGAAAGAGGATAGCAACCAAGGTGGAGCTAGAGGATTCCAACAACAATGGCAGAAGTAAACGTAATATTCTCTGGTGTCCCCAACTCGAGAAGCAAACACCAAGATAAACTGGCATTGAGATCTATAATGGCAGCAGAACCCGCCACTCCCCGGTACCTAAATTGGTCCAAGTACCCAATTCAATTCTCAAGAGAAGACCAGTGGACAAGCATCGGCAACGCTGGTTTATATCCACTAGTTCTTGGGCCAACGATCACGGGAGCTATCGTTTCAAAAGTTTTGAATGATGGCGGAGCCAAACTCAATATCATGTTCTACAACACACTACAGAAGATGCAATTGAAGCTCGAAGGCTTAATCACTCCAACAAGTACTTCTTTTTACAGAATAGTACCTAGGAGAGCTACAATACCCCTTGGGCAGGTGACTCTACCAGTTACCTTTGGAACCCCAAGAAACTACCAAACAGAGTTCATCAAGTTCGAAGTAGCGGACCTCGAATCATCATATCACGCAATACTTGGGAGACCAGCATTAGCAAAATTCATGGCTATACCACACTATCCATACCTCCTACTCAAGATGCCAGGACCACACGGAGTCCTCTCGTTACAAGGAGATCTCAAGAAGCCTTTCGATTGCGACATTCAAGCCATTCAAATCGCAACAAAGAACCAAGAACTTCCAGAAAGAAGGGAAATAGCGACTCTCGCTAACAAAACAAACCCAGAAGAAATCGAGCTACCAGCCAAGAAGCGGGCTATTCTTTCACCGTCGATGAAGGCGACAAAAAGAAATCGACCTTCAAACCGGAGATCCATCGAAGATAGCAATCATCGGCGCTCATCTAAGCCCGACAAATAGGAATTTGCGCTCACCAACTTTCTTCGAGACAACAAGGACATTTTCGCATGGAAACTAGTTGATATGCCAGGTGTCCCAAAAGAGTTGGCTGAGCATAGAATTGATATCAATGAGGGGTCCAAACACATCAAGCAGAGGTTAAGAAGATTCTCACCAGAAAAGAAAGAAGCAATCAAAAAACAGATAGCAAAACTACCGGCGGCCGGGATTCATCGAGAGATTCTACACCCACGATTGGCTAGCTAACCCAGTTCTAGTTCTGAAAAAAGAACACAAGAGAGTGGCGCGTAATGGCCGACTACACTGATCTCAACAAGCATTGCCCAAAGGATCCATTTGGGCTACCAAGAATCGATCAGATCATGGACTCAATAGCAGGTTCAGCATTATTATCTTTTTTGGATTGCTACTCAGGTTACCACCAAATATCTATGAAAGAAGAGGACCAGAGCAAGACATCGTTCATCACTCCTTTTGGAGCCTATTGCTACAAGATAATGTCCTTTGGCCTAAAGAATGCAGGGGCAACCTACCAAAGAGCAATTCAAACATGCTTAGGAGAGCAAATCGGAAGGAATGCAGAGGCTTATGTTGATGGCGTGGTAGTCAAGACAAAAGAGCCTGACTCCTTAGTCGAGAGACCTTGAGGAAACTTCGAGAAATCTCAAGAAGTGGTAGTCAAATTAAATCCAAACAAATGCGTATTCAGAGTACCCTCAGGACAACTACTCAGGTTCCTAGTGAGCAGCAAAGGAATTGAAGCAAGTACAAAACAAATTAAAGCAATCACAGATATGGGGCCTCTGAGAAGCATCAAAGATGTACAAAAATTGACTGGATGCATGGCAGCTCTCAATCGGTTCATATCAAGACTAGGCGAAAAAGGCCTACCTTTCTTCAAACTTCTCAAGAAAACGAGAGGAAAATTTGAATGGACCGAAGAAGCAAACAGAGAACCTTTGGAAGAACTCAAAGCATATCTAACAACATCTCTAATACCGACTCTACCAAGAAAGCACAAAGATATGATGCTCTACATTACGGCAACAACGTCGATTGGTTAGTGCATCTATGTTGGCGGTCATTATCGACCACTTTATACCGCCAACTTATGTCTATTTCATGAGAAACCAGCAAACTTATGTCACATATACCTTTACTACTAACCTAGTTCCACTTGTATTCAAAGAAAATATGTTTTGCAAGTTTAAAAGTGGAAACAGGTGAAAGTGCGCCAAATAAAGATGGAAAGCGCACTGCAGAACCACGCTTTGTCCAAGGGAGGGCAAACAGGCCAAATCCACACCAAACTAGGCCATTGCACCACCGAGGACCACGACCTACACTGGCCTAAAAGCCCACCGGTGAAAAATGGTCATGAGGCAGGCCGGGCCGGGCGTGGCCGGACCCTAGCGCGCCCATGCCACTGGTCGAGGCGGTTCAAGCCAAAATTTAAATAGCGAATTGTCCCAGGACTCAAGCGGCGGTTGCATGCAGGGGAACCCAAATTTAGGCGCAAAACCGACCCTTCCCCCTGTATAAATAGATGGGTAGATCTCCTCTTTAGAACACACCACACAAGAGCCTCTCTCCCTCAACTTGTTTCTTTTACCTTTTTATTGGTTAGTATTAGGAGTTTGGCAAAATGTAGAAGATCAAGATCATCTTGGAGATACTTGGTATGATCAATATAATTTTCCTTATGTTGACCAATGCTATGCTCTTCATCTTGTTCTTATTCTTTATTTATCAATATAGCTAATCTTATGAACAAGAGTATAGTTCTTATGATATGATTTTAGCATATGAACCAAGATATAGTTTTCATGTGATGATCTTGTCATATAGAACTTTATGCTTAATTTATCATATGTACATGTTTAGACCAAGAGCTAAGTTGAGATAATGAGTTGTTTCTTAAGTTAGTCTTGATTGCTTGTCGGTTTGCGGGTTCGTCATCCGTCCTCATGACGGGTGCTCTAGTAGAGGACTCCTGATAAAGACGGATGTTCCTAGCCGACGCTAGAGTAGTAGTTGATAGCGTAGGCGTGGTGTCTAGGCTATAGGCTACATTCATTTGTTGTTTAGCCCATGGTAGTGAGGTAGGCGGTGGTGACGGCCAGTGTCGTCCTTTTGTACTCCCTCCACGTTCGGTTAGAGAGTAGATTTGGAGGCCGGCATCACCAGCGAACCGGGTGTGATCCGATGCCCGAAGTAAGCCAATAGTGACTAAGGTTATCTTAAGCTAGAATCTCTAATGGTATAAAGCATGTGTGTATATATCGCTCTCTTAACATAGCTATTTAGGATATGCACGCTCCTTGTTAGATTTATTCTTTATCCTTGAGATTGGTTCAAGTGTGTGTGTCAAGTTATCCTTTACTTACCATGTTATATCTCCGCTATGAACTTTGGTCTATTATACAGTCATGCTATCTTGTCCATGTTCATGTTAGAGACTTTACACCATGCCTTCTTTTGGGAAAATATAAATAACGATACCACGAATACTTCCGGGTGAAATGCTACGATGATAGATCCGTGCGCTTGGATTGACCTTTGCAACATATGAATCCATCTATCATGCGGGCGTTTTCTTAGCGTTGTCGCCCGAGGATAATATCTATCCCTAGTGATGACACTAAGAAACGCCCAACAAGCATTTTTGGCGCCGTTGCGGGATGGATCATAAATCTATTCTTGGTAGATGCGTTAAGAAATGTCAACAAGCATTTTGGCGCCGTTGTCGGGAAGGCGTTGGTTAAAAGAATCTTATAAAACATGATTCATGATAATATACATGTGTAGTAGCCATTGTTCACAATAGAATTATCATAAAAATCTCTTATAGCATTATAAAAAAATCATATTATAAAAGAAAATATATTTCTATTAATAAAAGCAAGGACATGTTTTCAAGTTAATATGCACCTTTGGGTATTCATGTCGCTAACCATTTCAGGTTGAGATCAAGAAGAGCACAGTCATATGATGCTTGGAACATGGAGCGACATCAACTAAAAACTTTAATGCTCTTTGTGATGGAACACACTCAAAGGAGACCACGACTTCGACACTTGACTTTTACACAAAAGTCCAAATGCGAGGAGGAAGGTGAGAAATCTTGAGTTCCACATATACCAAAAAAAAAAAAAATATGATGTCGGCTTTTGCCTCGCTAAAAAAGAGATAAAAGAGAAACACTACGTAGTTTCCGATCAATAGCAACCAGACACTTAGGCAACACCACTCATTTGGGTGCAATAGGGGGTACTATGGCACCCAACCGGTGAAATGGTAGTAATATGTGTCCATATTGCCACACAAAAATTGTGTTGCGATATTTTTTTTGGTTGCAAAATGATGGCGTCAATTGCACCCATTTTAAGGATTTCTGTGGCAATTGGTGGAAAGTATTGCAACAACAATTTTATGTTGCATTAGCATGTCGTGCATTGCAATAAAAATGAACTATGGCATCCATATTAGTGTTGGTTGCTTATGAGCGGCGATATCACAACCACTTATTTGGGTTGCAATATTTTTTTTGCACCTCGTGGCAATAGATAGGTGGCTATTGCATCCTTTGTTGCCACAAGATGCAATAACATGTATGTATTGCCACCATTTGGTATGGTTGTAATACTACCCAAATGGCGTTGCAACTTTAACACACCTATTGCAATGAACTTTTACTTGGTTGCACTTAAATCAGTATATCGCCACGCTTTACGTTCAAACAGTGGGCTTCCAATTTGCTTGTGCCGGCCCTTTCCATTTATTATTGCCTATTTGTTATTGATGACTTTTTAGTTTGAAGTCATTTAGTATTCCAAAGTTTCTATTCGAAATTCTCAAACTTTGAAATTGAAATTTCAAATTATTCAAACTTCACAAGATCCCATGAACAACGATCGATTGCATATACTCCAACGCCAAAAGTACCGAGTATATATTGAACTGCGATGGCAACCACGTCCACCGACCAAGTTCTAGGTGTCGGCCAATTGAGATGAGTATTGAACTCGAACTCCAAAGAGTCATTTTCTCAATTCTAATTACCCGATAAATTGACAAGTATTGAAGCGCAAAGGTGTTGGGTGATTGTTTAACACAACATGTTATTGATGATGATATGGTTTACTGAGAGGCCATTCAACATGGCGATTACAAAGGAGGTTAGGGGGTATTTATAGGCCCCCTTGACTTCATAGTTGTACAAAAATGTTAAGAATTCCGGAAATGAACTTCTATGATGTAACTATTCCAAATAAGACGTTTCTCTTGTCTTCGCGATGCCTCATTCACGGTCTTTATCCTTGCCATATTCTTTATTCTTCTCGAAATGACTTATAACTTCGCGCAAATGGGGCCGACTCGATCGCCTTCGCCTGTACAATCGGACCGATCTTCTTGATTTTTATCTTTATCGTTGGATCGCTGAAAGCCAACTCTCCGAAGTCACCTTCGGTCTTCATATTCTGTTTTTCCTCTTGCTAATAGTTCATGCACCCTGAAATTATCAAAGTCTGGGGCGAAAGTTTAAAATAAGAAATCAAAGTTAGAACCCAACAGCAGCCCCTCGTGGGCGAAGGCCGACTTCAAAGGCATGAAACCCACGAACCATAAGTTTTATCAAAACTTTGTTTCGATCCGAAACGCCGTCCCGGACTTTGAAGTTGGACTTTTATTTGAGTTGTGACTTCGCGAATATCTTCGCTAGACTTTGTAGTCGGGTTTTTTTTTTTTTTTTTTTAACGGCTAGTTTGACCGTTTGACCGAAGAGGTCTACAAATAGCGGCACCCCCCGTTTTCTTCATCTTTTTCGAAGAGGGGGCCACCTTTTGAATTTTTTCCCTAGCAACGGGGCCAAGTTTTATGGCTAAAACTTTTGTGAAGTCGAATCTTCGCGAAGCTTGGAGCGGAGAAGCGGAGTTCTCGCAGTTCTTTCGAATCATGTATATTTTCTATCGAAGTCTAATATTTTTCCTTTTTCTTAAGTCCTTTCGTGAAGTTTAGTTTGATCATTATTTTTACTTTGGTTTAGAATGGGACTTGTCGAAGATGTTCCGACTGAGTCTCAAGGTCAGGATATGGAAGAAGAGACTAACTCGCAACAAGGTGACTCGAGGAGGACCTTTCATGTGTTTCATGATCGAGTCCGAAGTTGTTACCGACGACCGGATCTCATTTCGCTTTTGGTCTTAGCAAAATGACCGAAGAAGAATTGAAACAAATGGTAAAAGATGGAATCCTTAGAGAGGGGCAAGATAGGCCCGCGGAGCGGATGCTAAGGTTCCTAAACCGAAGCCCGATGAGTGCATAGTTTTTAAAGATTTGTTTTCTGCGGGTCTTCGCAGATGCCCCCTCAAGAATTTTCTTGAAGAAGTCTTTAAGAAATTCAACATTGAGATGCACCACTTGACTCCCAATGCGATAGTCAAATTGTCATTTTTTCTCGTGGGTCATGCGGCTTGGAATGTGAAGCAGGATATTGATGCTTTTCTTTCGATGTACGAGCTTCATACTCAATTCAAGACAAAGAAGATTGACCGCGTCTGGTGAAATTGTACTTTGGATGTTGCAGCTTTAAGACTGCTAGGGGTCAAAAGCAGATTTCTCCTGCTATGAAAAATAAATGGGCGACGACGGGTGGACCAACTATTGGTTTTATCATAAAGTTCCTTTGGTTGAAGAGAACGAGAGGTAAGAAGGGAGTTGTTAAAACTTATCCCTTGGCTTCACGCATGCATCGAGAACGCTTTGAATGCAAGCCTGAGCCCTCAAAGTCCAAATCTTGCTCTAAGTGTTTGAAAGCCTTCAAGAGATTTATTTCTCAGCAGTCTACTCGCGACCTTGTTGAGGAGTATCTTGCGGTACCGGTGTTTGGCCATTAAGACTTGATGGGATTTTCTTCGATATCATACGAAGAAGATTAGGGAGAGGGATTACATTTTTCCTGACAGGGATACCGTGATGCCTTCGCGGTTTAAAAATGAGGAGGATTTTGTTGCTGATGTGGAGAGTAGGGCTGTGGATTTGCTTGGAAAATATCTTCATACCGAAAGGAAGCGAGATGGATGAGATAATTGGTACTGATTATGTTAGGCTAAATCGCATTTTTGATTTGGCTAACATAACTTATAAGGTTCGACCCCCCGCATATGCTCGCAAGAAAGATAAGGCCGATGGTGACAAGATTTTGAAAAGAAAAACGAAATGATCTTTGCTGAAGCCGTCTTCTTCGTGAAGACACCTTCTAAGGCCGCCACCCAAAACCTCATAGGAAGAAGGCTAAGAAGACAGTGGCTTCCTTAGTTGACAATTTAGATTTGACCGACAAATGAAGTTGATGCCCCAAAGATTTTGAAGGTTCAAAATTTGGCACTTCTCTTCGCGATTTGGAGGTGAGGGAAATGTGCAAAGCTTTTGTTTCCACCGGTTTGACTCAAGTTTGCTTACTCCGCTAGCGGACTACTTACAGAATTTTGGGTCTTCGTGAGAAATTGGGTGCCTCAGGCACTCTCGGGCGAAGATGACGCCCACCGGTGCTTCGCTATGGAAACTTCGCCCACTAGTACTACATCTCCCCTTTCCCTAGACTTAGGGATCCAACCCAGATTTTCCTATGAATTTGGCCGGTAGCACTTCTACTTTGAGTGATGATCGTCATAATATGTACTTAGCTGAGTTAGCCAAAAATATTCATATGAGTCACTTGCTAGTGAATCCGTAAAAATCCTTCGCGTGGTACCTAATATCGAAGCTTCGAGAGAAGTGAGGGTGGTGCGAAGTCCGGTGCGAAGCCTTCTTGGAGACCGTTGTGGTTTTACGAAACTATTGTTGAGAAGCCAAATTTGTTATGGCTGGCGAAGCTCTTGTGGGTATGTATTTTTGTTTTCTTTTCTTTTCATTTTTGGGAAACTTGTTTTTTTTTTTTTTTTTTATGATATCTTTGTTCGCATTTTATTTTTGTAGGTCAAACTCAAAGTGAAAGGGCTCATGAAGCTGTTAAATTTGTAAAGGAGAAACTTCATCGGAAGGGAACAAGGACCATTGGTGTCTCTTTTGATGATTTGTCGATATTGAAGATGAAGAGGCCGAGCAAGATCGTGAAGCCGCATTTATCTCGAATCTATGGTGAATGTTGAGACACAAGAGAAAATTCCTTGTCCTTTGAAGGATGGTGAGAAAGTTTGTAAGTGTATCTCACTTCGCTTGGTTTCCCCCTTTTTTACGTTTTGAACCTTATCTCTCTTTAATTATTTATTTATTTTATTCTTTTGGGTTTTGTTCAGCTCAATATTTTCCCTCGATGCCGCCACTTCATCGAAGGATAAAACTATTGATGTTGGAGCTATGAAGGATGTGATTGGAGATCACCCAACTCCGCAAGTGGTCGCCGACACGCGGAGCTTACAAGCTATATCAAGTCTATTGACAATACTACGAAATTTTGTTTTGAGAGTGGTGTCAATTTAGATTCTTATAAGTTTGTTGGGGTTGGAGTGGACAAGCTCGCGTGTGCTTCCGAAGAGGACTAAAAACAAGGCGCTAAGTGTATTGATGATGCCTTTTCGGTTCGGATCCGGCCGAGCTAGCAAAGATGAACCCTTTGGAGTTAGCCGATTTGGTATCAACTTGATGTATAAGGTAAAGCTTTCTTTTTTTTTTATTTTTTGAATTTTCGAATGGTAATTTTGTTTATTTTTGGATTGTTTCTAACTAGTCGTTTTTGTTTGTGTAGGGTGCACTTGTGAATCGTGGTCTTAGAAAAATCTCTTGAAGATAGTGCAACCTGCTTTTTTGTTGTTCGCGAGAAATCCTTGCTTATGGAAATTGAATCTCTTAAGTCTCGTTTGCGACTAAGGAGAAAAGAGAGAGGTGATCTTTGTTGATGAGTGGCATCGGTTGGATCGATTGTACCATGGAGCATCTCGATGTTATTAAAGAGAAGGATCAGCAACTTCGTGGGTCGCGAAGACTACTATTGATGCTCTTAAGAAGGAAAAAGCTTCGTTGGAAAAGAAAAAACTTGAAACCGATGATCTTATGATGCGAAGATTCAACAGTAACTTGGGAACTTTTGCAAGCAAGCTTATGAGAAATGGGGGAGCTATGCCCGAGGATGCTTGTTGGGATCTTGGAGAATATGACCCATTTTTTTCACCGGCTTTGTAGGCGATATGAAGATCTTGGTGTTATGATCCAAGCCGCCTGCAGATACAAGTGTTATGTACTCTACGCGTGCCCTCCTTCATCTTATGAAAGAAGCCAAAGATCCTTTGTATGACACCTTCGCAAACGAGTTTTAAATTTCCCCGCCGATGTCGTTAGCAAGATTTCTCCTCGTACCCAACTATTATGCCAAAAGTTCTTTTGAGCAAAGATTGGTGCAATTGTGGGCGAGAGCATTGTCTTGAGAAAGTGAAGGAGAAACTGAGAAGGGTATTACTCTTTTGTACTTTTATATATATATTATTTTTGTTCTATTTTTTTTTTTTTTCTTATTTGTTTTCTTACTTTGCCTTTTAACAAATTTTTGAACTTGACATCTTACGGGAGGAAGAGAAGTTTAGGAAGTTGAAGGAAGAGGAGGAAAAAGGATTGCCCGCGAAGTTGAAGAGAAAGAGAAGAACAATGTTAGTGAGCGGAGAGGCTAGAAAAATTTGTGGCTTAACTTTGAGAGTTTGAGAGGAGGGAAACTTTTGTTTGATGGTCTTGTTGTCAATGTTGATGAGTTAAATGTTTGTGTGTAGCCTTTATCTATGCTTTGAATTTGTGAAGTTAACTATTATTATTAGGTTATATTTTGTTCTTGATTCTTATGGAGAATTTTTGACTTTGGAAAATCTCTTGCGCAGGTTTCTCACGCGAAGCCTGCATGGAAGATATTGTTGTTGCGATGCCCCTTATGATTGCGAGGGGTGACTTTGTTTTTGAGGCTTCTGAGTTTTTGAGGCTTACGGTAGTGCTAATGTTGATGAGTTTGTGGATAAATGTCTTGGGAAGTCCCAAGCCAAGGATTCTTATAGGATGCCTAGGGTTGTTGATTTCGGTAATATTGGACGTAGTAAAATTCATGTTATTTGGATTCTTTTTTTTTTTTCCTATTCTTGCTCTCTCTTGATGTAGTTGAGGTTTTTTGTTTAGGTCTTCTTGCTCAAGTGCATCACCGAGAGTTTTATCTTTTGGGGATGGTTTGCAAGATCTTGCATGGATAAAATAATCAACGAAGTTGTCGAAGAGATCTTGAGTTTAAGCAAAGAACTAGTGTTGCTTCTGAAGAATTTTAAGTGTTTTGCTTTAAATGTATTGTATGTAATGTTGAATAAATGTCTTGTATGATGTTGTACCTTTGTATACATGCTTTTTGTAATAAAACATTTATTGTTAATTCGTAAATTGCTATTCTCCTTTTCTTGCGAAGTATGAGCGAAATCTTTTGATTTAAAGTTGAAATTTCTCCTTAGAGAATTTTGAAAACGTCATCCCCTTTTTTTTGCGAAGTAGGAGCGAAGACTTCGATTTGAAGTCAAAATTTCTCCTTAGAGAATTTTGAAAACGTCGCCCCCCTTCTTTTTGGCGTAAGTAGGAGCGAAGACTTCGATTTGAAGTCAAAATTTCTCCTTAGAGAATTTTGGAAACGTCGTCCCTTTCTTTTTTTGCGTAAGTAGGAGCGAAGACTTTTGATTTGAAGTCAAAATTTCTCCTTAGAGAATTTTGAAAATGTCGATCCCCCTTCTTTTTTGCGAAGTAGGGCGAAGACTTCGATTTGAAGTCAAAATTTCTCCTTAGAGAATTTTGGAAACGTCCCCTTCTTTTTTGCTTGAAGTAGGAGCGAAGACTTCGATTTGAAGTCAAAATTTCTCCTTAGAGAATTTTGAAAACGTCGTCCCCTTCTTTTTTGCGAAGTAGGAGCGAAGACTTCGATTTGAAGTCAAAATTTCTCCTTAGAGAATTTTGCAAAAACGTCGTCCCCTTCTTTTTTGCGAAGTAGGAGCGAAGACTTTGATTTGAAGTCAAAATTTCTCCTTAGAGAATTTTGAAAACGTCATCCCCTTCTTTTTTTGCGGTAGGAGCGAAGACTTCGATTTGAAGTCAAAAATTTCTTCTTAGAGAATTTTGAAAACGTCGTCCCCCTTCTTTTTTGCGAAGTAGAGCGAAGACTTCGATTTGAAGTCAAAATTTCTCCTTAGAGAATTTTGGAAACGTCGTCCCCTTCTTTTTGTGAAGTGGGAGCTTAAGACTTCGATTTGAAGTCAAAATTTCTCCTTAGAGAATTTTTTGTAGGTAATAATTTTAGTCTTATACTTAAATTATACCTACTTAGTTTTTTGTGAAAACCTTTGGCCGATGATAAAGCGTTTTGCTTTTTTCGGCTTTTTATCAAATGTAAAGAAGTAAAATTTGCGCAAAGTTTTGGGGAAACTACTTTCTCATTTATATTTGACATGAGAATTTACAATAGAGTCTCGCCTTCGTTAAAAACCACTCACCCCGCGAAGGGCTTCCCTCGAGTGGAAAAAGAGTGCTGACTCTTGATTGGAAATGATAAAATGCTTCTAAGAATTTGAATCTAACTTGCTTTTTATTTACAAAACTTAAAAAAGAAAAATTTAGGGATAATACTTTTTGCGAAGGTCTTTGATTTTTGTTATGATAAAAGGTCCTTCCCATTTTTTGCCGGAACTTTCCCACGGTGTGTCTTCATTTCTTTTCCTTTTCAAAGACGAAGTCTCACGGTTGTAAATCTCTTTTCACTACTTTCTTGTTGTACCACTTGCTTGTTTCTTCTTGGTATTTTCCGAGATTCATCACGGCTTGGTTTCTTTCTTCTTCGAGCAAGTCTTTGCTTGTCTTTTTGGTCCTCTTCGCCTTGTGATTTCAACATTTGTTCTTGGACCTTCAATTGTATCTCTTCTAGAGTCATTGCTTCATCACCATATAGTAACTTGAAAGGTGTAAAACGTTGATCTTGTTGTGGTTGTATTGTGACTCCAAACAATCCTTGGTAATTCTTCAACCCATTTTCCTTTTGGGAGTCCTACTAGATTTTTTGAAATTCCCACACATATGATACCATTTGCTCTTTTCGACCGCTCCATTGGATCGAGGATATTTGATCGATGCGAAGCACGGTTGGATTCCCATACTTTCACAATAGCTTCGAAATCTTATTTGCCAAATTGAGTTCCGTTGTCCAAAGTTATGTGTCTTGGAACTCGACCGCAAATTATATTTTGCCAAAGAAACTTCTTCATTGTTGTGGATGACATGTTTGTGATTGGCTTCGCTTCTATCCATTTTGTGAAATATTCAACCGCAACAAACGCGATATTGATGATTGCCTTGGGCCGTCGGGAGTTTGCCAATTATGTCTATTCCCCATCTTGCAAGTGGCCAAGTAGGTTCAATGTTTGAATTGGATTGGCCGGGCGTTTGACTTGTTTGCTGAGATTTGGCAATTGTGACAAGTTTTGACTATTTCCTTGCTATCTTTTGAGGTTGTTGGCCAATAGAATCCTTGTCTAAATGCCTTTCCGCGCTATGGCTCTTGGGCCGGCATGATGATTTCCACATGTTCCATCGTGTATTTCTTTTGCTAAAGAAGTCTTTACCTTCTTCGCTTGAAATGCATTTGAGTAGTGGTTCGCAAATGCCATGCTTGAAAAGTTGATTGTCAATAAGCTTGTAATTTCTTGTCTTGTGCTTCATTCTTATTTCTTGCCTTCGCTTTCGGTTTATAAAAATCCTCTTAGGAATGCTATTATTTTCGATCTCCAATCTTCGCTCTCAATGATGTGAATGTACTTTGGCTCTTCAATTTTTGCTTTTATCGAAGATTCTCGATAATATTTGGTAAAACACATCCGGGAGGCAACTTTACGTTTTGAGCCGCCGCCTTCGCGATTTCGGCCCTGCCTCTTCATTGTTTGTTCTTGAAATGCTTAAGTCTTGTGAATCCTTCGAAGTGTTTTTCTTGATCCCTCACACTTTGCAAGTATTTTGCCAACTCGATCTTTTGCCTTGTAATTTTTCTCGACATGGCCTCGCCACAACTTGAGAATCTGTTTTTATCAAGATTTTTGTATGCCCATCGCTCTTGCCTTGCGAAGCCCTAGCAATACCGCTTCATACTCCGCGATGTTGTTAGTGCATCGAAATTCGAGTCTTGTTGCGATATTTCATTTTGACACCGGATGGTGAAGTGATTATTGCCGCTACGCCACCAAGGAGCCCCATGCACCATCACAATTCATTGTCCATTCTTGGCAGGACAAAGTCCACTCTTGATTCTCTTTTTGATCTTCGCAACTAGTTCTTGGTGTCCAAACGAGATGAAATCCGCCAATACTTGTGACTTTATTTGTCGTTCTCTTCTCAAATTCAATGAAATATTGCGAGATTTTAGCTGCCCACTTTCCAAGCCTTCCCGAAGATTTGCAACTTTGGAGTACATCTTTGAGTGGTTGATTTGTTGGAATTCTCACTTTGTGAGCCAAGAAATAGTGCTTCAACTTTCTTGTTGCCATAAGTACCGCATATGCTATTTTCTCAATTTTTGAGTAAAAGAACTTTGATCCGGGAGAGGGCTTCGGAGGCAAAGTAGGTAGTTCTTGTTTCTTCGCATGGTCTTTCTCTCTTTCTTGCACTAGTCTTTGCGCTTTTTACTGCTTTCTCGGATGCTTTGAGATGTATAAGAGTAGTTCTTGATCAACATTTGGTGTTGTCAATGTTGAGGGATTTGAGAGATATTTCTTTATTTCTTCAAAAGCTTTTTTTGTTCTTCTCCCCATGTAAAGATTGTCTTTCGCCCCTTTGAGTGCTTGAAAAATTAGGAAGCTTTTTTCGCTGATTTTGATATGAATCTGTTCAAATGAAGCCAACCTCGCCTCGTCAAGTTTTGAATGTCTTTGATGTTCTTGGGACCTGTGTTTGCATGATTGCTTTTTATCTTTTTCTCGATTTGGGTCAATGCCTTTTCTTTGCGACTATGCATCCGAGAATTTTGCCTTTTTGTACTCGAAGGTACATTTCGGGATTGAGTTTGAGATTTGATTTCCTCAAATTTTCAAATGTCTGCTTTAAGTCTTTTCGGATGATCTTCGCGTTTCTTGCTTTTTACTATTATGTCATCAACATATGCTAGCAGATTGTCTCCGATTTGATCTTTAAGTGCTACCAAGTCATTCTCGATAAAACTTGACCCCGGCGTTGCGAAGCCCCTCTCGCCATTCTTTGGAAGCAGAGGGTTCCAAATGGTGTGATGAAACTTGTGTTTTCTTCATCTTCTTTTTTTCATGTAGATTTGATGATACCCGAGAGAAGCAATCGAGGAAGCTAAGCATTTCACTTCCTGCAGCTTGATCGACTAGTGTGTCGATTCTTGGTAGAGGGAAGTTGTCTTTAGGGCAAGCTTTGTTGAGATCTGTGAAATCTATGCACATTCTCCATTTTCCATTGCTTTTCTTTACCATCACAATGTTTGCTAGCCATGTTGTAAATTGTACTTCTCTTATAACCTTTGCATCAAGCAATCTTTGTACTTGGCCTTTTGCGGCTATTGTTCTATCTTCGGAGATCTTTCGTAACTTTTGTTTCTTTGGCCTTATATTTGGGTCAATATTCAGTCGGTGTTCAATGATATCTCCGTCGACTCCCTCTAGATCTTTTTTGCTGACCAAGCGAAGACATCTTGATTGCTTCTTAAGAAACTTATAAGTTGTTCTTCTTCTTCTTTGCTAGATTGGCGCCAATGATGACTTTTTTTGTCTGTTACCATTGGGTCTAGCAAGACTTCCTTGGTTTCTCGCCTTGGAACATGTCTTCGCTTTCTTTTGTGACTTCGCACTTTCCGTTTCATTTTCGTCTTCGATCTCTTCAATGGCCAAAACATTTCTTTGGGCTGGGGTTGAATCTTTCTCAATATTTCTTGCTTCGTTTTGATTTCCATGAATTGATATTGGCCCATTGATTCTTTGGAACTTTCATACACAAGTAAGAGTAGTTGATCACGCCTTCAAGATGTTTAAACTTCCTCTTCCGAAGATTGCGTTGCTTGGCTATGCATTTCAACAACATCAAATGCCACTTGTTACGTTTCTTGCGTTGTTTTGTGTCTTGAATGATACTGGTAGTACAATTCTCCCAATTGAATTTATCCTTTTGCCTCCGAAGCCAACTAATGGATATTCTCGCTCTTCCCAAATTTTGTCTCTTGATGCCCATTGCATCTAGCGTTGATGCGGAAGAGTATATCGTGAGAGCTTCCCCATCTACTAAGATTTTGGTGACATCCCATCCATCAATATTTGCTTCTATGACCATGGCATCCATGTGTGGGTAATCCTTGAGCTTCATGTCTTGTTACGTGAATATGATTGGTTGATGTGACCATCTTGTCTTCTTATAGGGTCCTTCCATTGTTATTGCATTGACTCTTTGAAGTAGTTTCTTCTTTCGTTATTTGTTGCATGTTCTATGCTTTGTTGCCTCCGCAAATTGTCATTATTTTCTCTCTCGCTTGTTTGTTGAAACATTTGGAGAACCATTGTTTTGCATACTTGGGTTGTTATTTGCCACCGAAGCTTCGGGTTGCAAAGTTTGTGCCTGTCCCCATTGTGGAGGTGCTATTGCCGCTGGTTGACAATTGTACATTGGAGGTGGCCCTGGTAACACTTGCCGATGATAGTTTGGATCAAGTATGCTTGATTATGCGAAGTGCTTGCCCGTGACAAAAGTTTATTGATCTTTGATTTTCCGCTGATTTGTTCTCTTGTTGCAATTGCTCTATGCTTTTCTTCACCATTGGGCACATCTTCGATGTATGACCAGCCCCTTTGCCATGAATGATGCAATACATTTCTTCAGGTTTTAAAATTCTTCTTTCTCCAAATCTTTGATTGAAACCTCCTTTCTCGGCTGTTATTGAAGTTTTACGTTGTTGTACCGGGGGTTTTTTCACGATTGTTTTGTGCTTGAATGTTGTCTTCGCTTTGCTCATTGTTGATTTGGTTTATGCGAAGTGGTGGTTGATACCGGTGGTAATATGGTCTTCGCCGAATTTTGCCGTCTCGAATTGATTGTTTGTCTTCGCTGATTCCTCTCATTGCATTCTCTTCTTCAGTCTTCTTTACGAAATCATCGTCCGATCTTGCATATTTTTGAATTTCTTCGTATAGTTGAGCAGCAGTTGTTGGTCTTTCCTCTTTAGATGCGAAGACAATTGTCGACTCTAAGACCGACGATTAAAGCAATGATAACGACTTCGTCTGATACACATACGAATTTGGGTCTTCATTTGGATGAATCTTTTGTAGTATTGGATTATTGGCTCTTTTGGATATTGCTTGATATCAAATAGATCATCGCTTGTTAATCCTGTATGTTGGAATCCTTGGAAATCAACGAGTAGGGTTGTTCTGAGTTGTTCCCAACTTTTGAGGGATCTTGGTTTGAGCGAAGCATACCACTTTTGAGCTGGTCCTTTCATTGCCATGATTAGTGCCTTTGCTAGTGTTTTATCATCTCCCCCACCTGATTCAACTGCTGCTTCGAAGCTCATCAAGAACTGTCTTGGATCTGTCAATCCTTCATAAGTTGGTATGACGTTGAATTTGAACCCTTTTGGCCATTTCGCCATTTGCAGGTCTACTGATAATGGAGATTCTAGATCAATTGTGACTATTACTTTTTCATTGCTTTGGTCTGTCTTGGCTTCGCCTGATATTGTGACTTCGCGGTCTTGATTTTTAAGTTCTTCACTCAATCTCTTCAACTCTGCTTCGGCTTCTTCAATTCTTTGCTTCAACGTCTTTTCTCTTGTTCTGGCTTTGCAAGCCTCAAGTTCTTTTTTTTTTTTTGATTAATTCTTCTTCTAGTTCTTGTAACTTCCTTGCTTCTTCGCTTTTGATTTTCGTTTGAATGACTTCTTTGGAGACGGTGTCTCCGCTTGTTCTTGGTGCTTCATTTTACATTTGTTGCTTCTTCAAATGATAGTTGCCGACTTGTTCTTGGGAGGTCTCCCATGATTTCTTGATGGCCGTGGGATAGATCGTTGCTCACATAAGCGGTCGGCGCCAAGATGTTGGGTGATTGTTTAACACAACATGTTATTGATGATGATATGGTTTTCTGAGAGGCCATTCAACATGGCGATTACAAAGGAGGTCGGGGGGTATTTATAGGCCCCCCGACTTCGTAGTTGTACAAAAATGTTAAGAATTCCGAAATGAACTTCTATGATGTAACTATTCCAGCGAAGACGTTTCTCTTGTCTTCGCGACACCTCATTCACGGTCTTTATCCTTGCCATATTCTTTATTCTTCCGAAATGGCTTATAACTTCGCAAATGGGCCGACTCAACCGTCTTCGCCGGTACAATCGGACCCGATCGTCTTGATTTTTATCTTTTATTTGTTGGATCGCGAAGCCAACTCTTGCGAAGTCACCTTCGGTCTTCATATTACATTTTTCCTCTTGCTAATAGTTCATGCACCCCTGAAATTATCAAAGTCGGGGGCTTAAAAAGTTTAAAATAAGGAATCAAAGTTAGAACCCAACAAAGGTGAAGTTCTTTCGTATATTCTACATCACATGGTCTCTGCAATACATTGTCGTTGTAAGTCCGAAACTCGAGCGGTGAATAACATTTATATTTCAACGCAAAGCAAGCTATTGTGAATTCAGAGATGCGGAAAAACTCGAGCAATTCAAACAACAATCGCCTTCTCTAAAGCTTGAGAAAAATAGAAGGTTTTTTTTTGAAAGCAAACAGGGGAGAGCTTCCCCACCAAACTTTTATGGGGCAATTGGCCCACGAGGACAGTGGCGTCTATTTGCGAGGAACACACTTTTCCCTCTATCACTCACCACCAAAATAGCTCGCGATTTCTAAACCATAAGGTCAATGACTATGAAATTTTAACAGCAACAATATATGATAGTTATCTACAAATTATCTAATACTCACTTCCATAGAAAACCTCGTTAAGGTCATGAGATCATGTTAGGAAGCAACCTTAACGAGCATGATTTGCTTCGGACATGATTTCATATCCTTAACGAGGTTTTCTATGGAAGTGAGTATTAGATGATTTGTAGATAACTATCATATCTTGTTGCTGTTAAAATTTTCATAGCCATAGGCCTTATGGTTTACAAATGACATTTGTTTTGGTGGTGAATGTTAGAGGAGGAAAAGTGTGTTCTAGCAAATGGGCGTCACTTTCTTGTCCTCTGGCCAATTTTTCCCAACTTTATATATCATGCACACTCTGTATGGACAGAGCTCAATGAGAGTTGTTACAAGCAGGGAGGTACATCCGCCAAGCATGAAGCTTTGGGTTTTGTTCAGCCGGAAGCGCCCCCCCGCCAAGTTACAAGATCGTTACATACTTTAGTGATGATGGATCGTGGGCTCGGGTTTTCACGCGCTAAAAATCTTGCCCATCCCGTAGGCGCCATAATATCGCTGCGGGATGGACGGCCAAACTGAAGCGTCAACTCGAGTCGGGAACGGGAGCGTCCGGATTTACGTATCGCCAAGGCCGATATCGGCCGCCCTAAGCCCGACTCAAACTTTACAAGACCGACGGGACATCCGAAGAAGACATGGTGCTGTCTTTGCCATGACAATGCTTCGTATTTTGCAGAGAGGTGATCACTTCACATGACAACGCTTCGTATTTTGCCGCGCCCTTTCATATTCTAGGGCTTTGTAGTTTCATATTGGGCGCGGGATACGAAGCGGTTTTTGGTAACGATCGTCGTGTCTATTTAGATATATATACCGCGATTACTGGAAAGATATCCACATTCCACACGCCGGTTCCCCCGATCGCCTCGACATTTAGAGAAGGTTAGGAGCCTTTCACATTTGGGTGGATCGATCGGAGTTAGAAGGAGATCACTATGGCGTCGTCAAGCAATCCAAGTGATCAGGCGCGCCGCGATAACCCTGAAGAGGCGGGCGATTCGGCTTTGGACGCGACCAGCCTCCATCAAAGAGGCGGTGCAATGAAGTACTTCTGCCGTGCACCGGGGACTGAGTGGGTGTTACGGTACCCGTCTCACCGCTAGGATGCTACCAAGTACTACTCCTATCCGGGACGATGGTGATGATCGAGGAGGCTGGTCGTCAAAGGTGTCTCGAGGAGATTCGTCCGCGGTTGCCGACGTGAGCGGCCTTGGTGGTTGACTGGATAGTGAGTGGAAGCATGTCGGCGAACAAGATCGGCGATGACATCTATAGGGATCGCTATCCCTGGCGTGTGTGTGGGCAACGCCACCTGGCGTATCAAGTTCATCGGGCCGGCGGTGATCTTCAGGGATATTCTCAAGCGCTTACGTCGGAGGAGGGCATATATTCACTGGAGCACATCTCAAACGATGTTACTCATTTGGCGGAGGACGGCGGAGTGCGGGTCTCTAATCCACAAGATGCGCAGGCGATTGTTCATGAGATCCCCGAGTCTGGCCGGTCTTTCCTGTCGGGAGAGTGGGCTTCAGCGCAATAAGATTGCGGGACGCTATTCTGGCGATTCGTTGCAAGGAAAGAAGAAGAATGACCCCATGCATAAAGCTGTGGGGCCAAGCTAATTTGGATTATGAGCAGGATGACATACGCCGCGTCGATGCTTTTTCTCGTATGAGATAGCTCGTAGCCTCAAAGAAGCATGGATATAGGTTCCGCGATGGTCGGTACTACTTGGATACACAGATAGTGTATCGCCCTGTCCTGTCGGGGTTGTGGAGGATGAGGATGAGTGGATCGCGTCTAGCATCTTCGGCGTGAAGTAAGTTTTCGATCGAAGAGTATACTTTATATTTATATGTAATGTCGTTAATAGGTTTTGGTCTATCTTTGGACGTGTCGCACTATTTGTGAATACAAGTTTATATGTAATGTCGTTAATATTGCAACTCTACCTCGGGCCATTTACATTGAGTATTAGGCTATTTGTTGGGCAATTTGGAAATGTAGAAACGAGGCGGTTTTTTGACAAAAAAGTTAATAAATAATCCAATTGCAATTTTGTTGGGCAGATAGACACCTACTCTTGCAAGGCTCGGCGGGTGCTCAAGATGACCCTCGGGGAAGAAGAATGAGGAAATGGGTGCATCGGAGGTGTGCTCAAGATCGGCGAGTCCTTTGAAGCCCTATCTTAGTTGTCTTCTATCTGTTTTGTCTCTCGTCAGTTTAGTTTCAGGTTTAGGTCCTTTGGTAGGCTGAAGGTAGCGGTGTATTTTGTTTCATGTCGGGACAGTTGAAGTGTCGGTTACTGTTAATGATCGTGTTGATCGAGCAATCATGCGATGGGGTTGTTTCAAACTTTGGGTTGGTTAGTCCTGCGGGTTCTTGTCTTTTTGGCGGGAATGATGAGGATAGTTTACAAGGTTATCGGTTGGGTTAAGTTTTCTCAAACAATCTATAATCTTGTATTTTGTTCTCATCAATGGAAATGGGGTTACCCGAGTGGAAAAAAAAAATATACAAAATGCCCGGATTAGATAAGCAATTTGCATTTAGGTTCTAACATCCATCACCAAGTGAGGCTTAGGTTCATACATCCATCACCAACCACTTCCAAGATCCTAAACTACTACATAATGACACCGGCATATATTGTTCAAAAAGCAAACCAAGACCTAGTTCCCGTGACGGTGGAACAAAAAGAGTTGGGGAACTGTTAACCCCATGGGAACTCGAACAAAGTCTCATCGACAACCAAGAAAACAACCGACCAACTAATGGGACCGGCCAATGATATATTACATCAAAAAGATCAATGCTGAAACTAGGAACAGATCCATCGATCGAGACTAAAAAAAAAACTGTTCTCCTCTCCATCTTCAGCTTCGTCTTCGTCGTCTCCAGCTGGTTGTCGGGTCTTGTTCAGTTCTCATCACTACATTCTAGAAAGCCTCTCCAGTTCCTCCCAAATATCATCAATGCGCGCCTCTTCATCCTAGCATCAAGATACTTGTCAAACTTACGCTTGATGTAGGTCATGTAGTCACGGATATCAATCGTAGGTGACTTCTAATGCTAGAACTTGACATCATCGGGTTTCGCAGATCCATCATACATACTCAAGAATCATCGTCACTTGATGTTTCATAGACTTTATTTAGCATAGAACATAGGATATTAGTGAACATACAATACCAAACTTCAGAAATTAAAGTTCAGGGGTAATGGTTATAGGTTTCTTGTGAATTTTAGATATTTGAAGATGTGATTCTATTAGTCTTGTAAAAAACCGCAATCTAATTCCCTATGTGGCATGACTTGCTAAAAGTCGAGATATATATCACTTGTGTCTCCTTCGGTGATGGTAAGTAGATGATTGGAGGACACAGTGGATAAATCTTGCGTTTCTCTGGTGCTGAATATTCAGTTAAGACACCATGACAATACTAAACTTCAAAAATTAAAGTTCAGGGAATGGTTACAGGTTTCTAGTTATTGATATTTTCAAAGTATAGTTAAAATTAGTTAGCAAGCCGGAATAAGTTTCGGAATTTTATTTTACGGAAACATCATGTTCATTTAGAAATTAAATAAACCTGAGCACCACAGGGAAAGCATGTAAAGCTTCCTTTTCGTTCTAGTAATTCTAGGTCTATGTCACCTTTTGACTTAGTACACTCTGAGGGGACCTGCACCTTTGATTTCTAAAGGTAGCAATGGAATAGATAGAACATAATTTGGATTGATGATTTCTCTCGTTTCACTTGGGTTTTTACTTCATGCATGCTTAGGGAATAGGAACACTTATGATTTCTCTCGTTTCACTTGTTTTGCATACAGAGGGGTCACTAAACACTTATGAAATAGTAACAAATAATCATCACTAGAATCTATATATCAGTAATGCAAGTAATCATCACTAGGAATCATATATATCAAGAAATGCAAGTCCTGGTTCATCAACTAACCATCATTAGGAATCATATATATCGGTAATGAAATCTCACCTTCTCGCTTCACGTTTTTTGTCGAGGAAGGCCTTTGGCCTCGTTGCCGGCGGGGGTCGACTTCTTCTTGGCCATGGCGTAGGCTGCCTGCTCCCTTGTTGGGGGTGCCGCGGCGTGGTCTTCTTGGCCGTGGATGCATTTAACGCCAGTCCGCCCGCCCCGCGTGAGGGTTTTTTTTTGAGATGGGTATTGTGGGGGCTTAGATGGGGAGACTAGGGAAAGGAAAAGAGAGATTAGATGGGAGACGAGGGGAAAGGGAATTAGATGGGGAGATGACCAGAAAAATTGCCGATCCAGTAAATTTTGATTTTGATTTTTTAATTTGTTATTATCCCTATGTTCTTGCGCACTTATTTTTAATTTTACCATATTTTTAATTGGTTATCCCTATTTGGCCACTAAACACTTATGAAATAGGAACAAATAATCATAACAAATATTTGGCCACTAAACACTTATCTTTCTATATGGCTATTTCCTATTTGGCCATATTTTGAGAACAAAACTTGATTATGAGAAAGTCTTTCATTCACAATAGCTCATCACATCCAAAAACAATCAAAAAAAATGAATAGCAAAGAAATCTTCATAAGCTTAACCGCATATAGATTACTACACAAGGCATATATATGCCAGCAGATGAGACTAGAGTTCCAGTGCCATCATCAAGTTCTTAGCTAGGTCACTAAATATATATTTACATTATTACCAACCAACCAACCATCAACCATCCCGGGTGCCATCATCAAGTTTTCAGCTACTAATTTAGTTGAGGTTACAATCTAGCTACCACCAGATTGTAACCTAGGTCCATCCAAAAATACATCAAGTTCCATTCACAAGGCTACTACTAGGTCCATCCATCACCGCTGGTCCTACTCCTACTTCTTGAGGTCCTACTCCCGCTTCTTGAGTTCCTCAAGCTCCTCCTTCATCGTGAGATGACAAGTTCCTTCACAGTACAGCTCCTTTTCCATCTCCACAATCTTAACTCCATTCCGCATGACCTTCTCGCCTGGGTAATTCATCTTCTTCTCCTACTGCTCCATCTTCATGATCTTCTCTCAAAAAAAGACAAGTCTACACATTTTAATCAACAAAAAATCGATTGAATAGCAAAGATATCTATGTATGATTCAATCAAGTATACATTTGACACATTGGGTTAAACATAAACAGAAAACAGATAAGGATAAACATGACAAGAGTCAATTGAGAAGCAGGACTTAACATAGACAATAAACACATTAACAAGGAGCACAATTATCAAGATTGTTGTGAAATTTGCTAAATCTATCAAACATGCATTTAATAAGTTATTAGGTAATAAAGTTTGATGAATCGTATCCGTAGAAGTCAAGACTAGATCATTGCTTTGACATTCTAAGGTTATGGCAGTATATGAGGCCACCATTCTAAGTTGTGTCACTCCACTTGTATAACAACAGAAATATTACTGAAATTTCGAATTGAAGCTAAGGAGGTCCACCTATTTTAATGGAAAATTGTTTCTTTTAATCAAAAAAATGAAGAGGTTACAAGGCATATCTACATTCATAAGAGACAGGCATGGTGTATTTGCTAATAACAGCACATCCTGTCCAAGATTGAACATGATGCCACAAACGGCCAGCACAAGCATACATGAAGCAAAATAGAAGTGAGTATGACATAGAAGCGTTAGTAAAAATTCAGCTTTGGGATGATTCAACAATTGTATCATTCATCAAGGGTGGTTCAACAATATGATCT